>OZ030024.1:21140000-21157500 GCA_964023405.1 Apodemus agrarius
ATTCTCTCTCTAGAGTTCTAACTGTGCCCTGTTGCAGTCCGTTTTTGAGATCTATCTATACCACTTCTTTTCTCTAGGAACCCGTCTTGCGTCTACAAACATACCCACTTTACCTGAACACACATCCTCTTAGGCATATTACAGTGATGGTCCCTTTGGGGGCAAAGCTCAACTTGGTGTGGCCAAAGAATGACCTCAAAGCAGATCATAAGATGGAAGAGGTCAGAGAGCAGCATACACCAACATGATCACATTTGGAATAGCAGATGGGAAGAGGTACCAATCCACAATAGTCAATTCTAGAAGAGAAGCTTAATCTCATTCATTACATGAGAAGCAGGCAAGGGGAAGAAAGCCAGAGAGGCACTGTCAATACTCAGGCCTAGCAGAGGAAGCATTGCCCAGAAGATAACACTCAAACAGGATGGTACCGAGCCCAGGATCACAGGGCAAAGCTTCCATCAGACGTTGAACTTGCTAATCCTATTTCTGGAAATGCCGAGGTGAGCCTGATTCATCACAGCAGCATGGTGCACACCCAGCTCATGTGTCTCACAGCTCTGGATGCAAACACAACAGCATGCCAGTGGTCCCTTCACACACTAGAGCATGTCTCAAACACCCGGCAGTGTGCCAGATGGCAGACTTCTTTAACCTCATAGATCTCAACTTCGGGGATGTGGGACAAGGGTTGGGGAGTGACTTTTACGGCAAGCCCTCCAGTGATGGAGGGCGTAGGGTGGGGCTGTCCATCACACTTTGGAAATCATTGCTTTCTTTTTTCATTTCTCACAAGGGTGAAACACATTAAAGCTCAAGCAAACACGTTCAATAAAGTTCCCTTTAACACTTTGATTTTGCAGGTGAAAGAATTGAGAGGTTGTGTTCTCATCACAATGTCACCAAGCCAACGACAGAGTCAGGATTCCCAGGTAACAACTAACCATAGTGTCTTCTGCACTCACCATACTATTCCACTTTCTGGATTTCTTGTCCTTCATGTCTGGTGTGCCCATTCACATAAGTAGAAACTGGGATACATTTCCATTATGTTCTACGTAGGATTATAATAGCTAAAGTGAAATTGCAACCACATGATTACTTTTATATCCCTTGGAACGGCTAGTGGGAACTTTCATGTTGCCGAGATGAATATTAGGAAAAATGAATTCCGAGAGTAGCTGCACTTACCTTCTTAAGATTACGCCCTGAAGATGACAGTGGGGACTTAGAGCAGTCCTCTGGCCAAGCACAGTGACGGAGTTACCAAACCAGCGCCTACAATAAAGCAAAAATAAAGTGTTTCAATAAAATAACACCATTAAAACAACAACAACAACACATGCTGACCACACTGCAATAAAGTTAGTTTAAAGACTCATCATTTTTAAAATTTTAAAAAATTACATTTAAGTGTGTGTGTGCGTGTGTGACGCATGATGCATGAGTACATGTGCACGTGTGTGTGTGTGTGTGTGAATGTGTGTGTGTGCGCACACCTGCACGTGTATGTGTGTGTGTGTGTGTGTGTGTGTGTGCCCACGAGTGTGCATGGGGCATGTGTAGAGGTGAGAGAATAACTTCAGGAGTTGGTACCTTCCTCTTATTGTGTGGGCCCTAGGAGTGAACTCAGTTCACCAGGTTGGCAGCAAGTACCTTGACCTGCTAAACCCTCTTTGTAGCCCCAAGATGTCTCTTCACTATGACTCTGTCAAGATTAATCCATGGATATGATTCCGAATTGTGAGAAGGACTAACTTTTGACACACTTGTTCCTTGATTATTCTTATTAGATGATACCCAGAAAAACAAAGAGCCACCACATCAGATGAACGAGGAGCCAGAGAAAACATGAGGGAACCTGGTAATAATTTACAGGACTGCATTTATGGACTGGTTGGCGGAAAGACTCATCCATTTATTTGAGACGTGATTAAATCTTTCTATGCACCAGGTAGTTAGTTATTTTGCTTCGTAAGATGTTAAGTTTTCTGACATGAGGCGCACTGGTAGGAAAGATGGTACATTTCCATCTTGAGTCATTTGTAGAAGGGCCAAGGTCTAATGATCTTATATGTTGTGGAGACACATTTGGGAGCCAGGAAGCTGGAGTGCAGTTCTGGGCAACCCAAAACCGTAGGTGGGGTCTCAACATGAGCATGGCTGATATTTAGGGACAAACAATCATGGGAGCTGTCTGTACATTATAGGGTCTTAAGCAGCATTCCTGGCCTCTCCCTGCTCAATGCCAGGGCCATCTCCAAACTCAGTGGTGCCAGTCCAACACGTCTCCAGATATTGTCAAGTGCTCTCTGGGGTGAAATTTGTTCCTGGATAGAAAACACTGGGCCGTGGTAATAAGAATAATTTTTAGTATCTCTTTGTGACATCATGCATAGGTTTCCCTTCTTACTATCACATTTAGAGTTGACCTTCAAATTAGACAGTACTTCTGTTCCACACACAGGATACCCAGATGCAGAGACACTAAGACCTCTGTGTAAGATGACCCAATTATCAAGAACTAGATTAGAACCAGGGGGTGTGGGCTGTGAGAGGTGGTGGTGGTGGGGGCTATTTGACAGCACCGTTTGCTTTTGCTATGAGTAAATTAATAAATAAATTTAGTAATTAAAACATTTATGTGTCTCTGTATTTTGTCAGCATGTATGTTTGTGCGCCACTTGTATGCGGTGCCTGTGGAGGCCAAAAGGGCTGTCTCTCTAGCCTTCTCGCTATGAAATGTTTTAAACATTCAAGAAAAAAAAAGCACAGGAAAAAAAAACCCATTCAAGTACCTAGTTTTTGAACAGAATGAATGATTGTATTTTGAACAGAATGAATGATTGTATTTATGCATATTTTGCTTTATATCTGTCTGGAGAGAGTGAAATGCTATAATAGGAGAACCCCCTTCTCAGGCTTCCTTGATCTCCTTTGGCACACTTTCTTGTCTAAGTGACCATTTTACTGGAGCCAATGCCACACCTTTATAAAGTATAAGAGAATTTTCTTTACTTTATACTTTTCTTACATGTGTGTAACTACACTTATAAATATTTGATATTCTAAATACACACACACACACACACACAAAGTAATATTCTTTTTAAACTGCTGTCTTTAGTTTTATGCCACATTGATTTGTTTGTTTGTTATGAGATGAGGTCTGACTGTGTAACTCAGGCGCTGGCCTTGAACTCAATCCTCTTGTCTCAGCTTCCTGAAATCACAGGTGTGTACCCTTTTGATGGACACGTGGGCTACCTTTCATCCTTTATTATTACAAGGTGCACCCCTGGGAATACGGCTGTGTGTGTGTGTGTGCACATGTGGGGAAACACTTAGGAAATACAGGGGGCTTCAGGCGGGACTTCTGAGCGAGAGGGTGAGCAGCATCTCTGTAAAGTTATTAGATATTGTCAAATCGCTCTCCGAGATAATGGCGCTAAATCACACTCCTTCCAATACACAGCAAGATTGCCTCTTGCCATCCTTGCCAACCATCCGTATTTTCAAACTTTATCATGTTTTCCTGTCTGGCTGAGGTGGAATAGCATATAATTATGGTTTCAAACACTTATGTTCGTAACCACTCCACACTGTCTTACTTCTGGAAGCCTCACTCATGCAAACCTGGAGAACACTCCTTTGCCTGTTTCTCGAGGTCATCATGAATGTGTGTGCACGTGTTTTGTATATATGAAGCACCTTGTCAGTATTGGGGGGCACAAACATGTACTCGCTTTAAAGAAAGCAGGATAACAGCACGGATTAAATTTCAAATTCATACATATTTGCTTTGGACTTATAATTTCAAAAATTATAAAAAAAGATTACATAAATAGTACAAAGAGTTCCCTCACACCCAGAATGTCCAAATGAAAACATCTTATCACATCTGCATTAGAGAGGGAGGGAAAACTCTGTCTTATTCCTTTACATCGTCCTTTCTGTGTATCCCTGTGGACATGCACATACATGCCCATGCACATTGTTTTTTCAATGATTTTTGTCCCTGAAAAACTGAAAACAAAGTCACTGTTCTATAACAATGGAACAGCTGTAAGACAAGGAAATTAACATCAATACTATACTGCAGCCTACATGCCTTATTCACATTTTATCCACTATCATATCATATCATATCATATCATATCATATCATACCATATCATATCATATCTATATCATGTTACGTCATACCACATCATATCATATGTCATACATCATGTCACATATTATATCACGATACATCATATATCATGTCAGGTCATATCATGTCATATCATATACCATATCATGTAATATGTCATATCATGTTATATCCTGTCATATATCCTGTCATATATCCTGTCATATCATATCATGTCATGTCACATATCATGCCATATCATATCATGTCATGTCATATTTCATGTCATATCAGGATTTCCACACTATTAGAAACATTTCGCCTTTTCCAGATCTAAGAGACCATTGCATTTAGTTGTCTTGTCTTTACTTTCTCTCTCAGAAATTTTATTTTCATATATATGCCCATATGTTTTCAGGTGTCACAGAAGCCTGAAGAAGGGGTCTGATCCCCTGGAGTTGGGGGTTGAACTGTGTAACATAGGTGCTGGGAACTGAACTCAGGACTTTTGAGAAAGCATCAGCTTCTCTTAACCACTGAGCCCTCTCTCCAGGCTCAGTCCCATTTAATGTGGATGAACTCTTACGTCTTCAGGAAGTTCATACTTTTGACTACTATTGCATCATCTCTTGCTTTGTAGACTCTCTCTTAGTTTTGTCTTGTTTAGATTGTCCTGACTGGATTCAAGGTTGGGTTTTGTCTTTGTAAATGGTATCAGAGAAGCGATATATCAATGTAGATACATTATGTGTCCTGTGACTGTTGAAGCTATTTTTTTTTTGTTTTTTGTTTTTTTGTTTTGTTTTGTTTTTCGAGATAGGGTTTCTCTGTGTAGCCCTGGCTGTCCTGGAACTCACTCTGTAGACCAGGCTGGCCTCGAACTCAGAAATCCACCTGCCTCTGCCTCCCAAGTGCTGGGATTACAGGCGTGCGCCACCACCGCCCGGCGAAGCTATTTTTTTTAAAAACCATTTCATTATAGCAGTGTTTTCTGGGCTTTTATTTTCACTTTGCAATTATAAAGTATCTGTCGGGGAGATATTGTGAGACTGGAATATCTTATTGATATTGGCACGGACTCGTAGATTTAATATTATATCCATCATTATTCACTTGGGTGTTCAATTTTGTCATGCTTTGTCATCCTGTGTCATCATGTCTGTGTCTTTTGATATTCCATTTTGACTGACCACTTTTTTGACACTGCAAAGACATCCCAGGTACATGATGTGTCTCTACTTGGTCCTGGAATTGTTCGTTCTCCGAGTGTTCTTGACCCCTTTAAGTGGAAAGTGGCACTTAGGAACCCAGTTCTGGGTACATTTCCTGCTATTGGTACACAATTTAAACCTAACAATATTGCATTCGATGGCAATATCTCACTCAACGGGTGCATTGGCTGCTGACTTATATATGACGATATTATTAACTATAGGATTATATGGAATAGCAAGAGATTGGGCATAGCCTGCTAATCTGTCAATAGGGTTCTGATTAGATAAGTTATTTAACTCCATATGCTGGGATACTGATTATCCCCCAAAGATTAAAGAATTATATAAAACAATGGTATTAATTAAAAAAGCCAAAATACACAACTGTGAGCTGAAGAGGCAACTCAGAGGGGTAGAGCATACAGCACAAATTGAGGACTCAAGTTGCTCTCCCCACCACCTGTGTAAAAGAATGTGGATGTGTATTTGTCACCCTGGGACTTGGGGTGGAGACAGGTGAAGCCCAGGACCTGGCTGACCACCCTGTCTTTCCAAAATGGTCAGTTCCAGTGTCAACTCTAGAACAACACCCCCTAGACTGTTTGTTATGATGGACTTGAACAAGTCTTCTTGTTTTATTATGTGCATGGATGTTTTGGCTTCATGTAGGTCGATGTACCGTGTATGTGTCTGGTATCCATGGAAGCCAGAAAAGTGCAGTGGGTCCTCTTGAAACTGGAGTTTCAGATGGTTGTAAGCTGCCACGTGGGTGCTGGAAATCAAACCTAGGTCATCTGGAAGAGTTGCCAGTGTTCTTAAGCCCCGAGCCATTTTTCCAGCCTACCTGTGGTAGATTTTAAATTGGCACAAATTCCTGTGCCACTTTTCAAACAAGTGGGTTTATTTTCCTATGGAATGACACAGACCATATGAGACCAGAGCTTTTGTTACAAGGGACCTCACAGCCTTTGCATTCATTCTCTTTCTTCCCTGTAGGAAGGCCTGGAGTAGCCTATGGGAGGATGATCTGAGCAGTGCTAGGGGGACTCTCATCTACTAACCTATCGGCCAGTGGCCAGACATATATCCAAAATCCCTTGGTCCTCCAGCCCAAAGTGAACCACCAGCAGACCACAGAGAACAACCAAGTTGAGCCAGAACAGAAGAGATGGTGTAATTCCTCAGGTGCCGAGCCAACCTTCAGCCAATGACCTAAATAACAAATACTTCTTGTATCGAGTCAGTAAGGTTTTCAATTCTTCATTACATAGCAAAAGCCTATTGGTTATGAACTCAAGGTTGACCTCGTTTCAATAAGCCCACAATGACAAGGAAATAGGAAAGATGGGTGATTGACTTCCCCTAAGCCTGACTTTCCACATACTGCTTGGTCTTTGTCTTTTCATTCCTGGAAACTCCCTTGCCTCTGCCTATAACCCTGTAAGGCAAAGAAAATCCACGTCTTTCAGAGTCCCAGAACACTGTAGCAACAACAAGAGTGATTGGGGTCAGCTGTGGCTGCATACAACATACACCCACATACACATACTCACACATACACACATATACACACATATACATGTACATATATACACACATATACACATCTACATGCACATATACACACATATACACATACATATACACGCATGCACACACATATATACACATATACATGCATGCATATACACATATACACACATGCACACATATACATATACACATATACAAACACATATATACACACATACATATACACATATATACACACATATACATATATGTGTACATATACACATATACATATATGTGTACATATACACATATACATATATGTGTACATATACACACATACACACATACACACACACACACACACATGCACAGGAAAGCAGAACAGTGGAAGGAGGAATAGGAAAGGAACAGTGGGAGGAGGACCAAGTGTGATGAGGGATGAATATGATCAAAATACATACATGAACGAAAATGCCATAAAGAAACCCAACACATATAATTACCATATACTCATAAAAGACATCTTAAAAAAGAACTTTGGTGGACAAAGTTAACCTTGGGTTGCAGCTGACTCTTCAAAGGGCTGAATTCTTTGCCTGGTAGCATTTAGGGGAGAAATTGTAGGTGGTACATATTTTCCTACCATGTAAGTAAGCAGGAAGGCAGAACTGAGTGCCAAGCACCACATGTATGGTCGGGGGGTGGGGGGTGGGGGGGAGGGGCATGCACTCGCTCAGCTACTCAGCTAGAACTGCTGGGGGCCAGGCCCACGGGAGACTGACATTTAGACAAAGTCACTCTCAGCCACCAGCACAGCAACGCGGGGCAGGGCTCTGAATGGCTCTGGCATCTGTTTTGTCGAGCCTTATGCCCACATACTGGGACCGCTTGTTTACACCCAATAGCAATTAGCACCGTGGTAAAGGCCTTGTGCTCGGTGCTAATTCAGACGAACAAGCGTGTCTGACTCTGCTAGTCACAGAGCGCTCCGGGCACACCTGGCCCTCTCGTCAGGCCTTTGTTTTAAAATGAGGGGCTGGTGCAACCCCAAAGGTTGCATTCTCTCCTTGCTGAAGGATAACCATGGAGACCCAGGGGAGGCTGCGGCTGTGGCCTGGTTTTTGGCCCTGAATATAAGCTTTCTGCCGTGGAAGGACAGTGAACAGCTGGGAGCCAAAGCGGCTTTTCACAGCTAGCCAAGGCTAACAGGGTGGGCCCGGGGAACACCCATGGGCATGCAGATGCCTGGCTGACAGCAGTGCCCACCGCTGGAGACTGTTCCGAAACCACCACGCACACAGGTGTGAAACAAAGACCTAGGCTAACCTCACTTTAGGATTGCAAGTTCTTGGTTATTTTGTAAAGCTGAGCAGCCGTCTGCTTTTTATTCTACAGAAACCCTCCGCCTGGATTCGAATCATCCCTTTGTTGGCCGTTAGCTCTGTTTTAAGGCCAGGCTCGTTAAGATATTCTTTATATTCAAGAAAACTTTCACTTAAAAAAAAACAGGGCAGAGTGAGTTTTGACAAACACAGACAGGCATCCGTTATCAAACGGAGGAGTAGAGTAATTCTCCTGTTGGCTCCTTCTTGCAGGATGCGGGGAGACGGCTCAGTGGGTAAGGCTTATTCAGCTGACTCTGCGGATCTGAAATCTTGTATCAGGGAGGCCAAGGCAGGGACTCACTGCAGGAACCTGGAGGCAGGAACCGAAGTAGAGACCACAGAGGAGTGCCCTCTCTGGCTTGGCCCAGCTGCTTCTCTTCTAGAGCTCAGGCCCAGACACCTAGGGGTGGTACCACCCCCTTCGGCTGGACCCTCCCATATCAATTAGCAACTAAGAAAATGCCTTTAACCCAGGTGGTCTCATCTAGGCAGTTCCTCAGCGGAGGTTTCCCTATCCTAGGGAAATGACTCTGCAAAGTATCGAGCTGACTCAGAAAACAAGGTGGAGAGCGACTGTACGAGATTCCCCCTGCCAACACTTAGCTTTCATGGGTTGATATTGCTAAGTGCTCTCTGGGGTGAAATTGTTCCTGGGTGGAAAACACTGGATTACGGTGATGAGAATAATTTTTAGCATCTCTTTGAGACATCAACGCATGGGTTTCCTACAGACTATCACATTTAGAGTTGACCTTCAAATTAGACAGTAGTTTTGTTCCACACACATGGGACACCCAGATGCAGAGACACTAAAACCTCTGTGTAAGATGACACAATTATCAAGAGCTAGAGGAGAGTAGAACCTAGGGCTATTTGACAGCACCTTCTGCTCTGCTGTGAAGAAATATATATATATTTAAAAATTATGTGTATCAGTGGTGGCACATGCCTTTAATCCCAGCACCTAGGAGGCAGAGGCAGGCAGATCTCTTGAGTTTGAGGCCAGCCTGGTCTACAGAACTAGTTCCAGCACAGCCAGGGTTATATGGAGAAAAACAAAACAGACCAAACCAAACCAAACTAACCCCCTCACCCCCCAAAAACCAACCAACCAACCAACCAACCAACCAACCAACCAACCAACCAACCAAAACAAACCCCCAAACCCCCAAAACAAAAAACAACAACAAACAAAAACAAAACTCAGATTCGAATTATTGTTGAAGATGATTCTCATGCAATCTTTATTTATTCTTATAGAGGTTTAAGAAGTTACTTCATAGTAGTGCCCCAAAACCTGAAGCTCAGGAGAGTCAAAACAGCAACAGTCAGAGAAGGCCTGGAAACAGTCAATGCCTTTAGTTAACTCTTGAGACCTCAACTTCTGGCTGGAATCGAAATCTTCCCAGTCCCCATGGCATCCAGTACGGAGTTCAACACAGACAGGTGTTCCAACACATTCTTGTCTCCTATGCTAGTTTTATGTAAAAGACAAACCAGTTATTTTGCACTAAATATTTGATGTTTGACTGGGGAACCTGAGGGACACCGTGGGAGTGTGCTTGGGTTGGATGAGGGGTGTACAAACCAGATAGGACTGGTGAACTGGTTAGAGAGTCTTTACAGTGGAGGTTCCATTGTGGACCGTTCCTGGAAGGCTCCGGTTTAGTTTGATGTGGACTTCTAGAAGGGCTCTGACTTCACTGATGGCTTGATGATTGATGGAGTTATAACCGTTATGCACCACTTTGAGATGGGGACTCGAGATGTGGCGCGTACCTGGAGGAGGTGGGTCAGTGGGATGTGGCCTTGAAGGATGCCTCTTGTCTCTGGTCCCTCTTATCTCTCTGCTTCCTGTCAACCATGAAGAAAGCAGCTTCACTTTCATAATGTTTCCTGCTGTGTGTTCTTTCTCACCATGGCCCATGAACAATGGAGACAAGTGACTTTGGACTAAAACCTCCTGTACTGTGAGCCCAAATACATCTGTTTTAACCTGTGTGTCACACATATGTTGTTCTAGTGATCCACATTAACAGTGTAGAGGGTGCTGATGCCATGCCATACACAAAGAACTGTCCCTTTTAGGCTGTTCATTAGAACCAGATGGACACTTTACACAACTCAGGTGATCAGAAGATAATTTGTCTCGACAGTGATGTCACTTGGGTTTCAGGGTCTTACTTGAATGGGCTTCTTTTTTATTTTTGTTTATTTATTTTTTGAATGGGTTTCTTGCAGTGCAGAGAGACACACCATTATGTAGTGTCTTGTCTTAGTGTTCCGTTGCTGTGAGGAGACACCATGACCATGGCACCTCTGATAAATGAGAGCATTTAAATGGGGTTTCGAGGTTTAGTCCATTGTCGCCATGGTGAGAAGCCTGGTGGCATGCAGGCAGACATGGTGCTGGAGAGGGAGCTGAGCGTTCTCCATAGAGATCCAAAGGCAGCACGTCAGGAGTCACTGGGCTTGGCTTGGACTTTTGAAACCTCAAAACCCACCCCCCAGTGACATACTTCTACAAGGCCACACCTCCTAATCCACCCCCCAAGCATTTTAATATGTGAACCTATAGGGGACATTCCGATTTAAGACACCACAGCGTTCTACGTGGGGAGAGGAGAAATTCAGTTTGTAATTAGAGACTGCAAGAGAGCTCAGAAATAGGAACTTGAGATATTGGTCATCCCTGTGGCATTTTAAAAAATTCATTTAAAGAATACTAAAGGCTGGGAATATAGCTTAAATGGTAGAGTGTACTTTGCGTGAACCAAGCCCTGGGTTTGATCCCCAGCACCAGGCATGATGGGTGTGGTATCATATGCCTATAATCCCAACACTCAGATGGTAGAGGCAGACAGATAAAAAGTTTAGGGCCAGCCTCAGGTACACAGCTCAGCTGAAGGTCCACTTGGGCTATATGTGACTCAGTTTCCAATGATCAAGAAATGAACAAACTACAAACGGCAGGATTTTCTTCTTTGGTTGTTGTTGGCGATTTGATTCGACTTTGGTTTGCATTAAGAGAATGTCCCCACACTTGGATATGCTCTTGTTGACCTTTCCCTGCCACTAACTGAGCCCAGGGTTGAGTCACATGGGGACAGAGGCATCCACAGAAGATCAAGTGTGGACTGCAAGCCCAAGGTCCAGTCACTGGGAGCCCCTGTCCTTTAAAATGTCACAGAGCAGACCCTTTCTATCCCCACAGACAGGCTTCTTACATGTAGGTACTTTCTACTGCCATGCATCTTGGATGACGTGTTCCTATGCCACCCTCGAGGGTAGGTCATTTCACTGTCTCACAATGGCTTCTTTGGGCCCACTGTCTAGTTCCTGGCCTGCAGATCTCTCTGTAAGGGCAGCATAGCCAGGTAGGCAGCAAGATTTCAGGCAGATGGTTGAGCCCACCTAGCAGCCTGGCTTGTGGGTCAGGGTCCCAACTACAAGATTCTTACACATTCCTAAACTCCTTAGGCCTCAGTTTCCTCATCTTTAAAATGGGAAAGACAATAGGAACACAGCTTTCAACTGAAGGTGGGTTAAGAGGGTTGAGAGGTGCCTCTACAGGCCAGGGGTTGAGGAACAGCCAAAGTCACGCATCCTTGATAAAGCTTCTGTCATTCTGAGGGAAAATGAGAAGGAAGAGATCACCATACTTACCTAAAAGACTAGCTTTCACTATGTATGATATTGCAGCCTTCCTATGTTTTAGAGGCATGTTAAATGCCGCCCTGTCATTAATAGCATGGTGTTAAAATTAGATCGCAGTAAGTATTTTGTTCTTTAGACCCAACATCTTAATGTATAGCTCAGACTAGCTCCAAGCTCATTATGAATCTCTGCCTGGCCTTGATCACCTAGCCTCAGTCTCCCGAGTGATGGAATTATGGCTGTGCACCGCCGTGTTCTGCTTTAAAAGGTTTTATAATTGCAAAATGCAGCAGTCCAGTACCATACAATTATCTCTCTCCACTTTTTGGTGAAATGTTTGTTTTGGTTGGAGGAGACATAGTCCTGAGACTAGCTTCTCCAAAGCACAGCTGTGCATAGAACAACACCCAATCTGTGTTTGTTAAACAGATACATATGGCATGTTTATTTTCTGATGCAAGCACTCTGCCAAGAGCCTCAGCTTACCGCTGAATGATTCCTGCCACTATTTATTTTGAATCTAACTTGTGCTTCACTGCTGCTGGAGTCTGAGAACACAAGGCAGAACACTCCTTTGGGTTGAGGAGAGTGCTCAAAGACTAACACACCCTCCATGCAAGCATGCGGATGTGAGTGTGGAGCTCCAGAACCAAGGTAGAGTAGCACGTGTCTGTGACCCAGGGCTGGTAGGAACTCTCTTTCCAGACACCCCAGCCAACTGGGGAGCTCCAGGTTCAGTGAGAGACCCTGTCTCAGAAAAACCAAAAGGTGGAAAGCAATAGAGGAAGACACATGGATGAGCATGTGTATCTACATACTCGTAAACAACACATGTACACTCACACACACACACACACACACACACACACACACAATTACACCCTATGCATGAATGATTTTACTATCAGTCCCAACAGTCTAGAAAACACATGCATGTGTGCGTGCGCACGCACGCGGAGACACACACACACACACACACACACACACAATTAGTATTTATCAGTATATTATTTGAGTGATCAGTCAATAGCAACACTTAATATTGGTGCTCCCTGCCCTGCTGCCCTGGATGGAGAGGATCTCAGTCCCTGCTCTATAGCAGTCTGTCTCTAGACAGACTAAACTTATGAGGGCATTTGAACCCTCAACTGGTAATATTTTGGGGGTTCCCATGCTACAAGGAGGAATTGCAGAGAGCAATATGATTTCTAGCCCCCGAAGTCCCATAGATATAAGGACTCTGGACCATTTGAAGAATATTTATTAAAACATGAAGGATATGAATGGTCCATAAACCTACTATCTAAATTGTCCCTGCTGGATATGAAATAGAAGTATTTTACCATGTGGTTAGAAAATTCAGCTTAAAAACAGGAAGCCATAAAACGGAAGTAAATTCTCACTGTTCTCAGTGGGCTATTTTGCAGGCATGTGACTGAAGCCCTTTGAAGGCATACTTGTACACTCTTGTATGTAGAATGTGGGATTAAACAAAAGAATATTTGTATTTATGGGTTGGGGCTTTAAGTCAATCATAGAATAGGTGTCTCATACATATGAGGAACCAGGTTTGAGTCCAAAAATTTCAAATAGAGACCATGTGTGTTCAAACACCAATAATTATCACCGGAGTCGTTAGAGACTCCAAAAAAGAGACTGACAATAACAGCCTTAGCCAGGAATTCATATTCTACAACTTCTGCATTAGTTTGCCAGCTCAGTGTGTATGGCTGACATGCCTTTCACATTTCTTTCTCCTTCATCTTGGTTGGTTTGCACACAGCCCAGAGTATCAGTCTTTCCCTCTGTAGATCCTGCTCTTGACACTCATTCTAGAAATGGCGCCTACTTCAGGAGCCCGAGTTGAGCTGCATTCTTACGTGTGAGTTCCCTTGTGCTGTTTGGAAGTCTTTGATTTCTGTGACGCTTGTTTATTTTGTCCCCAGGCGCTTCCCATATCCATTAGGAATGGTGTCTGTCCTAACTGCCGTTGTATTCATCGTCTTACTCTATCGGTATTTAATTCACGATCAGTTCTGTTTGTTACCTCCTGTTCCGTTCTAGTCACGTATCCTGTCTTGATTCCACTCATCTGTCTATTTTTTTTTTATTTAGCAGCACCAAATTGCTTTAATTATTGTTGCTTCTTAATATGTTTTGATAATCTGAAAGGGATAATTTACTCCATTACTCTTGTCTACCCCCTCCCTGAGATTTCCTAGACATTATATATTTATATCACAATAATTGCCAGTATCATTTTCCTAATTTTCTCTCCTCAAAGAAACCGACTCTAATGGAAATTCTGTAAGCATGACGTTTGTTCTCTATTTTTGATAGTGACCCTTTATGGGTTTAAGCTAATTTCCTGGTCTCTTAGACGCTATGGATTTTTATAATGAATAAGACTTTATTTTTAATTGATTATCTTTCCCTATTGCACATGGAGTCCTCATATCCTCTTCTGATGTCACAACTGTTACTCCCGCTTCTCAGGTAGAAGCATTTTACACTGCTGAGATGCCATTCTGCCTGCTAACATGAATTCTGCATTTCAGATGGCAGCGAGTTCAACTTGCTGCTTTTGCTTGCTAGGCCCAAAGCTCTTCACGTGAGTTCATGTATGAAGTTGGTTTCTGACTTTCTGGTGGGTCTTAGGAGATTTGGGGGATTCCCCCAGCCTCATAACATGAGCTGGGTATTTTTCTTTTCTAGTCTTCAGTAGAGATGTGATATCACTCTTAATAGTTTTTCTAGTTTTAAAAAATTTAGAATTTTCCTACTTTTTTTATAAAGCCAACCAATTTTCCACCATATTGATCTGTACTGGTTTTGGACTATAGGTTGGATAGCTGCCATTTTAGAAATGACTCTTGCTATTAAAAATTACACATATCAATCTAGTTTTCACTATGCAGACTTGTGCTACCATGCCTGGCTAAATTTTCACAATGGAACTAAATAATACAGGATTTCCATCATCCTCTCGAGTATATGGGCTTACTTTTTGAAGACTTCCTGAATTCAGGTTGGCCTAGAAGCTGAACATTTTAACTCTAAAATTAAAAAGATGTTTTAAAATGTAAGAAGTTAAATGAATTAGCATATTTTGTTCACTGCCCTCGGTTATTTGAATTTGTTCTAGGTTCCATTTTAGTACTTTTAGAGATATTTAATATCCAGTTTATAAATAGCAAAAAAGAACCTGATTTTTCTCTTAGCCATAAAAAATGTTTAGGTGGGTATATGTTGACCGTTAACTTTCTTTCTCATGTCTTTTTTTTTTTTTTTTTGTCCTCTGATATTTTGCCTCTTGTCTCTCTTTGCTATTGATAAGTCTACAGTTCATCTGATTTTCATTTAGCTCTTTATTTCTTCCTGTGTGTGCATGTGTGTGTGCCAGTGTCTCGGTCTGAAGAGGCCAAGGAGGGCATTGTGGTGTCCTGCTCTTTCATCCTCTGTTATATGCCCCAGAGACAGGGTCTCTCCCTAGACCAGCAGCCAGAGAGCCCCAGAGACTCTGCCCCCTACATTGCTATGGTTACAGGTACCTGGGTGCCTGTACACCCAAGTCTGGCTTTGTACCTGGGTGCTGTGGATAAGAAATCAGGTCCTCACACTTCTGCAGCAAGTGCTCTAACCTACCGAGCCAGTCCCCAGTCTTCTTGTTTCTCTTCACTTCACATTTTTTTTTTGGCAGTTTTGTTATGTGTCTGCCATGGAATTATTCTTACTTCATTTTCTTTATATTTGGCGCGTTTTAACACTCTTCATACTTTTTCCCCCTGAAACTCAGACATATGCCATTATCATATAATCCAGATGAACTACACACACACACACACACACACACACACACACACACACGTGTGGTATCTTTGGATGGTCACAGATAGTCAACTGACTTCCTTTTACTTTACTGACAACTATTTCCAGATAATAGTTTCAGTTCGGTTTCTAGAATATTCATGCTTAGCCAGGCATGGTAGTATATGTAAGTTTGCAATGCTAGAGTTCTTGAGGCTGAAGTAGAAGGATTGAGAAATCAAGGCCTGCTTGGATCACGAAGGAAGATACTGTTTCAAAACAAATAAAAATAACTCCCAAAGGCAAAACCTAAAGTACAATCCTTGTTTGTTTTTAGTGTTTACATCCTTGCTAATTGGTGAGCCTCTTTAACTCACACCTTCGCATTGGTTCAGAATAGTCACATCATGGCGCTCATTCCTGCCCCAATGCTGCAGTGGTGGCCAGCATCTGTTGATCTGTTGCTTTCCTTTGTATTAGATTTCTACATATACTTTGGATCCTGGTCTGAAGGTTGATGTGAAATCTAAGGGTTTTGATGTCTTTGTCACTTCAAAGTCTGATGAGCTCCTGTCTAGCACAGAGCAGAAGCAAGACATTATAACAGCCAGAGACTCTTTCCCCAGCAGGGTGCCCGATGACACCAGGGCTCTAGCCATCAGGGCTCTATGTCTTCTTCAGGAGCCACATCTGTCCCCAACGTCCTGATAGCCAATAAGCCTGTATCTCTAGGCAGGACTTTCCTTTTCATTCCCCAATGTTTTATTCTGTTTTGAACTCACGATTCAAGCACAGAATCTAGTAACTTCTTGTTAGACACGTCTCTGAGTCTTTGGTGTCTCACAAGTGCTCATTTCCGGGTGGCCACTGCAGACTTCCGGGACTTCCGGGTGGCTACTGCACACTTCCGGGTGTTGAGTCTGCGAGGCCCGTGGGTTTTGTCTCTCTCATTACACTGTATTCATGTTCAATGGAGCATTTTCTAGTCTGTCTCCATATTAAACACTTCCTCCCAACATCTGAAACGTTGAAGCCGTCGTGGGCTGAGACAAAGTGTGGGTTTATCATGTTACTTCCGGTTCAGATTTAACACTCCGTTTTGGTAAACTTACAGTCCTGTGCTCTCTGAGGTTCTGAAATGTGAAGAAACCTTGTTACATTTCCACAACCCTTGTTTGCTTTTTTTTCAAAACCGGAAAAGACTTTCAAGCTCTCACAATGAAATCATTTAAGGCAAATAGCAAGCTTTCCCTGGATGTAGGACATCTTGGTTGACTGGAGGGAGATACATTTTGCAGATGTCACAAACAGCTCCATCAGATGGAGGACAAAATCCAGGCTCTCTCTGAAACCGGGATGTTCTCAGTACCACAGGTAGCCGTTTTCTGCTGTATTTTCTTTGTGAGACTCTCACAGGCCCACCTTGCTTCACAAACTTGCAACCCTCCAGCCACACCCTCCTCCGTGTTGGGGTTACAGGTAAACACCACGGCATTCAGCTCTCTACCATTTTCTGTTTTACCTTCTAAGGTTTAGAATGGGTTTCTTTTGATGCCAAACAGATTGCTAACCTACCAAGCACGGAGTCTCTTGGAGGAAGGATTCCATAGCAACTGAGAGATAGGTTAAATCACATAACCTATTTTCTTTTTGTATCCTGAATTACTTTCATAAGATATATGGATAAATTCTTTAATTTGAGTGCTAGCTTATGCATTATACTTTCCGATTTTTCTCAGAAGGGCTTGCTGAAGGCTTGACAAATGCTAAGTTGATTTACAAAACGCA
>OZ030024.1:21815000-22320000 GCA_964023405.1 Apodemus agrarius
GGATGGATGGATGGATGGGTGGATGGATGGGTGGGTGGATGGATGGGTGGATGGATGGATGGATGGATGGATGGATGGATGGATGGATGGATGATGGATGATGGATGGATGGGTGGATGGATGGATGGATGGATGGATGGGTGGATGGATGGGTGGATGGATGGATGGGTGGGTGGGTGGATGGATGGATGGATGGATGGGTGGATGGGTGGATGGGTGGATGGATGGATGGATGGATGGATGGATGGATGGATGGACGGACAGACAGATGGGTAGCATATCAAGTTAGGTGCCATGGTTTGAATCTGGGCTGGCCCCCACCAGGTGCACATTTTTAGCACTTATCCCTACCTGTGAGACTTCATTGGTAGGCTAGGGAGGTACGCCCAGGCTGGAGGAAGTTGATCACTGGGGCGTGGACCTTTGAACGTTATACCTGCCTCTTATTTTATCCATCCAAATTCTCTACTTCCTGTCAACATCATATGAACACCGCTGTTCCTTGATCCCACTACCCATGTCTTCTCTGCCATGATGGACTGAAGCTTCTCTAAAACTGTGAACCAAAAGCATAGGCCAGAAAGATGGCTCCGCAGGTAACGGTGCTTGCATGGAGAGCTGACTTCCGGTCCCAGCATCCATGTCAAAAGCTGAGCATAGCTGAGCAAGCACCTGTAGCCCAGTGCTGGAGCAGGAAGAGACCAGAGGACAGCTGGGGCCTGCCAGCCACCAGCGTAGCTTCAGGGTCACCAAAAGAGTCTACCCCAAGAAGAAAAGGCAGAGAATAATGAAAATAGTTTAACTTTTCTCGAGTCAGTCTGGAGCCACATTCTAACAATGCTGCCTAGAGAAATGACTCTGCAGTTAAGAGATTTACTGTTCTCTCAGAGGACCGAGGTTCAGTTCCCAGCACCCACATAAGGTGATTCACAGCTTTAACTCCAGTTCCGGGGATCAGATGCAGGCCCTCTGGCCTCCTGGGTACCTGCACACACATGGAAGCATACATACTCTTTAAAAATCCTTTTCTTCTCACACCAGCAAGAAAAGTAACAAAAGCAATATGCAACACATTTTTCCCCCATGGAGTAAACACATCGAAATAGCTTTTTTTTTCCCCTCTTTACTTCTTTGTTTAGAAGGACTTATAAGTTGGTATTTTATAAAGCCGACAATCAAGACCTTCCTCCTCGTGGAAATATTTCATTGTACAACAACACACAAAATCCTGACAATGTGTCTGGGACAAAGCAATCACGGAAAAATATTAGTTCTTCAGGGTTCGGGAGATAGTGACTTCCTTCAAAAACCCTTACAGCCGTCAATCAAACAAACAAAAACAACAAAAAGGACTCTAAGACTAAATCACAGTGACAGGGGGAGATGAGGAGGGGAGGAGGGAGAGGAGGACCAGAGAGAGGAGGGGGGAGGAGGAGGGGCAGAAGAGGAAGCAGCAGCAGCAGCAGATCCAAGTGACCCCTGGCCAGTAAGAAGTAATTAATAATTATTCCTTCATGCCCATCCCCGCCTGTCCTCACACTGGGAGGCACAAGCCTAGATTTTTGGAAAGAGTTTACCTAAAGACAGCGGTGACAGATCCCACAGGGACCTCTCCCCTGGCTCTCTGGGACCTCAAGGCTTGATGTGCTCCCTATACAGGAGTGCACTGATGCAGTGGTTTGGTTTTGGAGACACGCTTGTGAATCTCAATTAACCGTGGAAAAGAGACAACTAGTGGGGGGGGGGGAGGGTCAACTGAAGAAGGAGGGAAGAATGAGAGACTCCGGTTCCCACTCGCCTTCCCGGCTCCATGCATGGGTGTATAGCATTCCGTCAGCAGTCAATTCACAGGGAGCCCTCCATCTGTAAGCGCCGAGGGAGGATAAACATGAAAGAGATTTCTTTCCCATCTGGACTTCAGAGAGAAGACAAAGTCACCAGGATGAGCAATGAGTTGAGGTTGTCCAACGCTTTCTTCTCACCTAGGAAGTGAAGACTCCACCATGCCACCCACGGGGGAAGCGGAGCACACTTTCATCCTATCTCATGGCCTAGACACGAACCGAGTGTGCAAGGAGGAGAGGCAGGATGCACACTTTCCGGACCAAAGGGATGCAGGCAGTACAGCTGACTGGTTCCAGCTTGCTCCCAGGGAGGGTGGGCTATTCCAGCTTAGAAACCATGTAGGGCTACAGCAGACAAGCTGCACTTCGTAGTATGTGTAGCCAAGTGTGGCCCTGCAGAAGCACCATGATTCCCAACAGGCCCAAGATTTAGCACACTGACCAAACATTCTGTGTCACCTTAAAGGATGAAGAACCACTTAGTCACTGAATACTCACACACCTATACACACACACACACACACACACACACACACACACACTAAATAAATAATTAAATGAATAAACAAGCAATAAGAGAAACAGTTTCAAAAGTATTTCCCAAGCAGATAAAGGACTGTGTGTTGATCTGGGCAGGAGCTAGCCTCCAGAGGAGACACAGTATAGAGACAGAATGAATGGGACTTAGTCACTGGGTGCTTTGTTGTTGCTTTTTTGTTTTCCATTGTTTTGTTTGTATACATGTTCTAGTGTGCAGGGGTGGGGTATACAAGCGTGCATACGCACGGAAGCCAGAACACAATGTTAGCTCTCTTCCCCAACTTTCTCCACCTTTATTTTGAGGCAGCATCTCCCACTCAACCTGGAGTTCACAAAGTATGCTAAACTGGCTGTCTTTTAAGCCCTAGGAGTCTTCCTGTCTTCACACCCCTCACCCCCCAATGCCAAGATTACAATAAGCATGTGCCACCGCACTGTTTCCCCCACACACACCCCCCATGTATGCTGGGTAATGCTGTACTAAGCACTTACTGACCGAGCTACCTCTCGGCCCAACACAAGTTGTTGTTCTGGGTTCCTGATGAAGAAAGTGGTGCTTATCTTTGCCCTCCCAACCCCACCCCTAATAGCAACAATCATTGTAACAAGTTCTAGAAAGTTCCACAGTATCTGCTTCTAGGGGAAGGGAGCTCTTCCCGCTGAACAAGAAGACACCGTGCTAAAGTTCCACATCTTCCTTCATTTTTTTTTTCCTCCCTTAAACCATAAGCTGGAAGCTTGGAGACTAAGAATGGAAATGGTTCCCTGGCTTCATCTGAACGTGGCGTTTGCTCAGTCTTCCATGCCCTGTGAGCACACTCACTGGACTGGCGTCCATCCTCAACACGGTGGACAGCCTAGGAAAGCATTATTCTTTCCAGGTGTGCCTGCCTGGATTATTTATGGCCTGACTTCCTTTCAGAGTGTGAGAAACCTTAGCCTTCTGCCAGCTGCAAGGGATTGTTGAGAAGCATTTTTAAGTGAAAAAATATAGAGAGCGACACTCCTTCCCCCTCCCCCTTCCCCCACAGCCAACCACATTTCGTGAACCCCCTCCCCCCCTTGCATCAGATAGTCAGTGACATGCCTAAATAGGCATTTAACAGTACTCACCATCAAAGAAGGTGCCCCATGCAGGCAACAGTATATTAACTTAATGAATTCCAGAAAGAATAAGGAAGAGGGTACTGTTAACTCCGCCCGAGTTATCCTCCCTAAGAGCACTCATCCCGGGTGGTGAAAACACAGACACTGCTTTTCTCCCATTTTTTTTGAAAGAGATGCTTGATATGGGGGCCAAAGGTTCGGGGCCCACAAGGAACTTAAGTCCGGTTTACAAAGAGGCTCTTTGACAGGCACAGAGTTTGATCACATAAACTAAGTTGAAATCAGGTTCTCAACCTTCCTAATACCACAACCCTTTAATACCGTTCTTTGTATGGTGGTGACCCTCCCCACCCTAAAATTACTTTTGTTGCTACATCATAACTGTAATTTTGCTACTGTTATGAATCATAAGGTAAATAGCCATGTTTTCTGATGGTCTTAGGTGGCCCCTGTGAAAGATCGTTAGACACCCCCTCCAAAGGGGTCGCTACCCATAGGCAGAGAGCTGCTGCTGAAAATGTTTTTGATGATGTTGCTTTCTCTGGCTACACAGCATGAGAGTTGCTTCAGTTAAAAATCATCATTTACTTTTTAGGGACCATGTTTTTTTAAGCGGCTGGAAGGAGACAGAAGCTGGAGCCGGCCTTACAGGGGCTGCAGTCTCAGCTGCAATCATGAGGCTGAGGTAGGAGGAGGTCAAAGTTCAAGGCCAGGCTAGATAGATTCAAATACAAATTATCCTGTAAGGGGTGGGGGGCAGGGAAGAGACGCGGCTTGGGAACATGGCGCATCCTAGCATGTGCATGGTTCTAGGTTCAATTCCAGGATCTAGAAAAACGAAAGATGGAATAATGATGAAAGGTAAAGTTTCAATACCATAAAAATAAATTATAGTATTCTCTGGAGACAACTCCAGGATACACCTTCCACAGCCAAATCTGCAGCTGCTGGAGTCCTATGAAATGGTGGAGTGATGTGTCAACAACAGTGACATTTTAAAGAGCAGAGCATTGGGCTAACTCAGTGGACAAAGGTGCTTGCCACTACCTCTGTCACCTCAGGTTCAATGTCAAAACCCACATGGCAGAACCAATTCAGAAAGATCTCCTCTAACCTTCACATAAGCACTAGTGTATATGTGTACACATTCCCAGGCACACACACATGCATACATATACATGCACACACACATACATGCACACATGCGTGTATACATGTACACATGTACATATACATGCATGTGCATGCACATACATGTACACATACATGCACGCATGCATACATGCATACACATTCACATACACACATGTACACAATATACTTATACATGCACATTAAAACACACATGCACACATGCACACACATACACATACATGTACACATGCACTATAAAAAATAAACTTCTAACTAGCAAAATAAGTAGGACCTGTGATCTCAGCACTGGGAGGCTGAGGCAGGAAAAATACAGGGAGTTGGAAGCCATCCTGGGTTACATTGTGAATTCTAGGTCAGCCTGGGCTACATAGAGAAACCATGCCTCAAAAAAAAAAAAAAAAAAAAAAAAAAAAGAGAGATAGTAAGCAGCAAATGATGATCTACCACAGCACGAGGTCCACCCTCAGCCCCTCCCCTGCATGTTTAACTCATGTGTAGACTGCTGTGTGAACAGAGCCTGCAGTGTGCTGTTTCAAAAATTATAACAAGAAAAACAATCTAGACCTGCCTACAGCAGATACAACTCTTTCCCTAATTATTTATTAATTAATTGAAGGCCATGACTATAGAACCCACAGATATTCATGGATGGCCACATACCCTAATTTAAATAATTTTTCACATGCAAGCAGAAACAGACTAAATGACTGGTTCTAAAATAACGGGTTCAACCCTCAGAAAAGATCTGGTCATAGAGGCTAAAGAGATGGCTCAGGGCTAAAGGAACTTACTGGATCTGGGTTCAGTTCTCAGCACCCAACTTGGTAGCTCACACTGCCTGTAACTGTGGCACCAGGGACTCTCTCTCTGGTCTCTAAGGACACTAGGTACCATGCAGTGTACTCATGTACATGAAGGCAAAAACACCCACACAAATAATCTAAAGCGAATAATGAAAAAAAATACATATACGCAGTATGGACAACAAACAGTATGAAAAGACAAACATCAAACTAATTGGCAGAATCTTTCATAGCAATTATGACTTGTAAAAAAGGCAAAAACACACGTTTGATGGCAAAGATGTGGCAAAGCTGATAACCACCACAAGGGAAGATTGACAGGACCTGAAATTTGAAATAACAAGCCATTGACTACAACAACGCGCGTCTCAGGAACATCCGAGCCCCCTCAACTAATAAGATCAGAGCAGCTATGTTTCCTGCAACAGAAAATTCACTTTTATTGGGTAGGTGTGGCTCTAAAAAATTGCCACATAATTTAGAGATCTGCGGGAATCTTTGGTATTTTGGAACCTGGTGGAGCCTTTGGGGGGTGGGGGAAAACCCTCATCACAGCTCCTTTCAGTCTTGGAGGAAGCTGGCACTTCTGCGATGGAGTTGTTAAACAGCCTGGCCATGCCAAAATTCATCAGAGCACTGCCCCAGGGAGGCTGCGAGCCGCCTGACCCAGCAGCTCAGAGTGCGCCTGGAACAAAAGGCTAGCATCAATTTCAAAAGAAACCCTAGGAAGCATCCGGGAGGACGCGGAGTGTCGAGGTGGAAGGCGACAAACAGTGGGAGCGGGAAGCGCAGGCAGAGGAAGGCAGAGCGCTGCTGTGGAGGGAAGGGGGCGGCCGGGCGAGCAGGCTCGCTGGCAGAAGCCCGCCGCGCACACGGGATTGCTAGGCAATGGTCAATTTCCACACCATCATCACAGAGTTAACTACAAAGCAGTGGAGATGGAGTATTGTGAGGAATGCGTCTCACACAGAGAAATGACAAAGAGAGAGAAAGGGGGTGGGGGTGGGGGGACCGAAAGGAGGAAGCAAAAACCAGGGGGAGAAAGGGACGAAAAGGGGGAAGGAGGGGGCAAAAAAAGATGAGGGAGGAGAGAGTACGGAGAGGCAAGAAGAGAGGGGGAAGCGGGGAGGGAAGAAAGGGGGAGGGGGAGGGCAAAGGTAAGGAAGAGGTGGGGGGCTGGGAGGATGAAAAGCAGGAAGGGGGCTAAGAAAAGAGAGAGGAGAATAAAAGATGGGCATAAGGAGCCAGAGAGGGCACGGGAAAAAGGAAAGGAAGTCAAAGGTCAAAGGGCAAGAGAAGAATTTGAAGAAAAGGTTTAGCAAAACAAATTTCCAGAGGGCCATTTGCGTGCCTTCAAAAAAAGTGGTAGCAATTGTCGCGAGCATCCAAACATCTATCGGTCCCTCATTTTATTAATGCCGTCCGGGCTTAACACTCCTACCTCAGGACTGTAAATAGCAATGATAACGACATCCAGGTTGGTGTCAATGAAGCTGAAGGGTTTTATGTAAAACACAGCCTACAAGCAGAGAGATGACAGCTTACAAACCTTTACATCACATTAAGGGAAAGCCTTGCAAGGATCCACAACACTGCGGTCTTAATATGCAACAGCATCCCCTGCCCTGATGTCCCTATAGAATGATTTGTAATCCCTCTAGATGTTTAAAAAAAAAACCTCCAAGGAACGCAGTAAGAAAGTTAATGCATATTTAAAGTTAATGTATATTTATGTTATCTTTAGCTCTATCCTCTACTTGTTTTCCAAAGTGAATAAATTTATATATTATACATGTATATGTATGTATGTGTGTATATATATGTGTGTGTATATATATATGCTTGTTCCACCAGGTTTGGATTAAGAAGAAGGTAGGTGGTTTGTTTTGTTTTGTTTTGTTTTGTTTTGTTTTGTTTTGTAGATATGAGGGACAGCATTGACAAGAGACATCAGGAAGAGTCCAGACTAAACTGGGGAGAGAGAGAGAGAGAGAGAGAGAGAGAGAGAGAGAGAGAGAGAGAGAGAGAAGTTGGGGGAGAAGAGAGCATACAAGGGTCAAGAGACCAAGAAGCCAAGAACCCCTGAAAGGATCCGCAGCCAAAATGGCTGAGCTTTTTGCAGGAATCAGATCCTGGAGAATGGGAAGTCCAGACCAGCCCTGGAGTAGAGACGTTGGGGTAGTGGGCAGAGTGTGCCAGCCAGGAGGGACCAAGGGAGGCTGGCAGCCAGAGTCTGCTCCCATGCATTAAACCGGCATCTCAGCCAGCCATTCGTCCTGGGTCTCCCTGGGTCCCAACAGAACTGAAGCTCAATTCTGATCCGTGGACTGTGTGTTTAGAAACCAACAAGGCCAGTGTAAGAACAGGGTGGCTGCTTTCCATCGTCTTCAAACTAGTCACAAGAGTTACTGTCCGGGTCACTGAAGTTCACAGTCCTGGTGGGCTGGATGTCTTCCAGGCCATCTTCCGTTTCCAGCAAGACAAACTTGGGGCTTTTCAGACCCACCACTGGCCACAAAGGCCATTCTGCCTCATGCCACCTCTTGGCTTGGGGGGAATGTCGTGATTTTATTCATACTTAGTAATGTACGTGCGCCTCCCCTCGCCCCTAAAACTAGCAAAATCCAAAACAACTCAAGTTCGTTATAGTAGTAGTGTATTTATTATCTGTGCATAATGTATGTATAGCTTCCATACACTTTTAGCTAACTCTCGCTTATTTATTATGCCTAAGACAAGGTATATGCTAAGTAAAACATTCTTATACTACACAGTATAGAAAACAGCAATGATGACTGGGGGAAAGTCTATATATGTTCAGTCCTGACTTTTCAGAAGTTTTGATCTGCAGTTAAATGACTCTATGGGTTCAAAATCCACAGCCATGGACAGGCAAGCGTGTCCGTACACACACACACACACACACACACACACACACACACACCAGGTGCCTTAGCTCACCAGATGATAGGTAATGCTTTCCGTTTCTTAAAACAGACTCCAGATTCATTTTTTTGTTGTATAAGGTTTTTGTTTGGGGGCTGAAGGGGCCAAAGCTCGGCTTCTGGGATTCACTTCCTAACATGGAGCCAAATATGATGATGGTTTGGATGTGAAAAGCTCCCAGCAGGCTCCTGTGTTTAAACACTTGGTTACCCAGCTGGAGGCCCTGCCCGAGACTTGAGTCTTTCCTACCTTGTCTTCCCCAACACACCAGACCCGATCTCAGAAATCATGAGCCAAAATAAGAACCTTCCTCCCCTGACTTGCTTCTGGCAGGTCACGGAAGCATGCGGAAAGTAAACCAGCTCACCAGTTAAGAGGCAATGGGACTTATGGGGAGGGGGGAACAGGGAAACGGAAAATCATTTGGAATGTAAACAAAGAATATAGAAAATAATTTAAAAAAAAAAAAAGACGCAAAACTGTAATTTGACCTAGACTCTGAATCTAAATGTCCAACTCTTACAGCGTGATTCAAGGCAGCCCGAGTGAAGGTTTCAGCCCCCAGGAACCGAACAACTAGGTTGTGAAAACAGATACAGTGAAAACTACACAATTTGAGCCGTAAACCACACTTTAAGGAAAGCTAGCTAGCCGTCAAAGCATCACGCATTCACTTTGAAACCAAACACCACCACTCCGCTGAAACAATGGCCTTGCCAGTAAGTCTGCTTTACTTAAAAGGTTAAGTAAGCTCCTGCCTGCCCACAAGCATACTCTGGCAGAGGTGGGGTCACAGTCTCTGCAATCCCCTAACCTGGGAGGTTTGCTTCATTGTTTGTCCAAGGAAAAACTTAAGTCCCTCTCATGCACTATCTTGGGTAAGCCATGGGAAAGCCTTGAGTTCGTTCCACAGAGGTTGAGCATGGGTGGTAAAGAGGGCAGGGAGGAATCTTTGTAAGTAGCTGCCGGCCACACCCTAACCCCAGGCTCGGGTCTCCTTTTATGAGCTACCAGTCAAGACAAGAAGTGGAGGGTGTGTGTGTGTGTGTGTGTGTGTGTGTGTGTGTGTGTGATACATTAGAGAGCCTTGCCATTGAACGCCACAGCAGAGAGAATCCTACCTTTGTCAGTGGGTGGGAACAGATGTAAAATGCTAGAGTGGGTCCGTCCACTCTAGCCCTTTTGAGGAGTGGAGTGTAAGCGACAGGGAAGTCACACACATACTCTCTTGCTCCAAAATTGCAGATGGGCTCATCAAACCCTCCTGCTTGGCCTAACTAGACGTACACATTTCCTTTTTACCCGTCTGAGTGTGCCTGGAGCACAAAGCCTGTCAGATCACTAGAGCCAGCAATATCTTCATCCTGGGAGGAAAACCTGGGCTACCAGGGCCATCTCTTGGCACACCGCTTGCCTAAGAAACAAAACCAAAGTCCTCCAGGGACTTTGGAAAGCCTCTAGTGGGGGAAGTCCTGGACCCACATCCCAGAATCCCCCCCCCCCAGAATGCCCAGCTACTCCCACAGTGTAGAATCTCCAAGGCTGCAAGGGTGTGACTGCTTCTTAGCATATCCGTGTGAGGTGATGTTTAGTATGACCATTTGACTTT
Source organism: Apodemus agrarius (assembly GCA_964023405.1). Classification (NCBI taxonomy): domain Eukaryota; kingdom Metazoa; phylum Chordata; class Mammalia; order Rodentia; family Muridae; genus Apodemus; species Apodemus agrarius. The sequence goes on from OZ030024.1 coordinate 21,825,005, forward strand.
TTTTGGGGGGGGGGGGAGTTCGGGCTGTCGGATACCTTTCTGCTTGGGTTTTTTCACTGTGCCAGCATCAGGGGTTATCAAAGTCTGGAAGGGCACAAAATTTAAAAAAAAAAAAAATGTTTCCCATTTTCTTTCATGATAGACTGGGGCCCTGACGCCCTGCTGGAGCCCTCACTATCAGAAACCTTCCCTTTTGTTACATCTGGGCCTTCCTGGAAAGAACGAAATTAGATAGAGGGTGGGGGAGGGGAGGAGCGGCTGGGGTGGGGGATGGAAGAAGGCTGGACGGAAAAAGACTATATTTTCTATGTCTGGATAAGGGACCCGGATTCCAGGTAATTGCCTGGTTTCCTCATTGTTCTCGGCTGCCATGCCGAGATTCATGGAGGGGTTGAAAGGATCTTTTTTTTTTTCCTTTCTCTCTAATTCTTCACTCCCTACACACACCCTCCAAATCACCCCTTCCCCCCCCCCTAATCCTTATCCCTCCCCTCTCTCTGTGCTTTTCTATCCTAAAAGGGGGGTGGGGGGAAGGGTGTAGTAATTTGTCTGTTTTATTTATGATGCAATGAAGGTATGCCGCTCTGTCAGGGTAGTCTGACACTGGTCAACCGGTCTGACAGCCTGAGCAACTGCCTTCATACTCCGATGAGTGGATATTTTTTAACTATTTGTGTGCTGAGATATACCTCCAGGTCTTGTCAAGATCCACTGCACTCTCCTTTATAAAACAAAAACAAAAAAAACTATTCTGTGACAGTTCAATTAAAACCAAAGTAGGAATATAACCCTTTGTCCCATATCTGTACCCTGAAATACACGGGGGGAGGACACATGACACTGAGCAAAATTCCAGACTGAGACCTCTGGCGGCAGACAGATCTCTGAAGACAGTCTTAGGACACCTCTCTCTTTTTTAGCAGCCTAGAACAGTCTTGAGTCAAGTCCCCAACTGGGGTGCCCTGCTTAGCTATCCAACCCACAAAGTGGGGTGAGCACCACTGAGACGGAACTGTCTAACCGCCTCCCCCTCTGAATCAGAAATGAAGGCACGGGTCAAACAGCCCCAGTCCTGTTACAAGCAAGGCTGTAAAGGGTAGCTCTCCTTGTAAACCGTCCATGTAATGATTTTTATTCTAGGACCGCCCCAAGTTGCTATGCAGGCGATAGTCCACCTCCTGAGTTTGCATCAGCGTCTCGGGCGGGGACCATTCGAAAATTGGGACTTTTAAGAAATAATTTCACTGAGCGGCAGAAGGGTGAAAGCTCAAGAGATCATGTCACTGCGTTTTATTCCTGCCCAGCTCGGTCGACAAGTGCCGCTGCATAAGCCGCCTCCCCGGGGCCACTAGCCAAGCTCTTCTCCTTCCATTCAGAAGCCTGGGCTCCCTCATCGCTTCCGACCACAAACCCCCAATTCCAGAGGGTCCACTTGCCTTCCCTCTTTCTCTGTTCCCTGTTGCTTTGCCACCAGCAATTTAATTCTCCTTTCCTGACATTAAAGGACACACTGAGTTTTAACAATTAGACTTTTTATTTTCTCGTTAAAAAAAAACAACAAAAAGAAAAAAAAAAAAAAAACAATGCTCAGAATTAGGTCCCAGATAACCTTTTCTTTTTTGGTCCTACAAAGGCTTGTGGGGCAACACTGTTGAAGAACCAATAGATGTTTCCGCGGGATAAAAATATTTTTATTTTAATAGACTACAAAAGAGAAAAAAAAAAAGAGCTAGGAAGAAATATCCACTCCCAACAGGTTCAGAAATGTAATGTGATGCACACAGCAGGGGCGGACACAAAGACCCCGCAGACGGGGAGTGTGATGAATGGTCCTCACCACCTTGTATTTATTTATATTTTTTAAATATGCATTTGCCTTTCATCTGCAAATGAAAGGAATGGGAAGAAAGTGAGGAGCCATTCGGGGGGGATGTCTTTGGGATAACGAGAGCAAATGCAGCACCGTAGACTCGCGAGGAATTAAGAGTCTGGCGACAGCAAAGATCCAGAATGGCTGGAAAACCCAAGTCCCCTTGCAGATTTGTTTGCACTGCTCTGGGGGAAATGGCATGGAAAACCTAGCATGAGGCCACCCAGAGACAGAGATGGGCACCACGGTGCTAGATGCCTCTAATTTTCCAATCAAATATGAAAACTCATACATACACTTTTTTTTTGGAGAGGAGTAGAGAAAAAAAAATCTTTTAATGTTTTTTGTAATATAAACCTAGTCTTAAAATTCTAAGAAAACTCTTTTAAAAGTCGAGGCTTTAAAATCACTACAGAATATGGACTCATACAGACTGAAATGTAGCTTTTTTTAGATTTTCAAGCCTTACCAGAGTCGCCTGTCCCTTTCTCTGTGCGTGCTCTATCTAAAGTCTCAGAAGAAGAAGAAAAAAAAAAAAAAAAAAAAAAACCACGGTGTTTGTGGTATGCATCTTACACTCTGCAGACACTGAAGCTCATATATTTCAGCAAGGACACTAACTCACAAAGAGTTGACAAGGTATATACCTCAGTAGCCGTAGAAGAAACTAGGCATGTTTTCATATAGAGGACTCCTGGTTTTATGTATGCATACATATACACAAACACATATCTAACCATTTATCCAGAAAGAGTGCAGGCTGCCCTCAGTCATATCAATATTAATGACACTAACTATCCATGAATTTCACAGGTTGATAGCCTTCTTTTTCTTTTCTTTCTTTCTTTCTTTTTTTTTTTTTTAAGCAAAAAGACCTTTCTGTCTATTTTCTGCTTCTTTAGCTCTCGGGAAGCCTTCAAAACACTTCACAGATTTGTTCTCATGTTCAGTGCATTTAATGCTTAAAATTTGAGGGGTTTTAGTCAGTGCCCATTTAAAACAAGAGGATGGACACAAGTCAAGTGAAGATGTGTTTAGATGAAGAAGCCAAATCTGTGTTCATTGTTACTCATGGCATAGGGACTACCTCTGAAAAGGAATATAAGCTAATATTTTATGCTTGTTTTGAAACTCTAGAAAGATATTACATGCGGCCTGCCAATATCGGCTATAATAGGACAATGCCAGATGATGCCAATATCACACAGACTAAAGGTCTGCTCACTCTCAACTCACCACCACAAAACCCTTTAGCCCTCAAAGTGAAGCTAAGTTGCTATTAGGATCATCTTACCCTATCCTTCTTGAACAGAGAATTAGATGTTGACCTGGACAACAAGGAGAAAATAATGTCAATAAAAACCAGAATCAGCTACTGGACCCTAATCTACTTGTAACAGTAAAAATCCCTCCATAGCAGTTGGCCCTAACAGCCATGATTGTGTGGAGACTATCAAAATGGCATAGAATGGATCATTTGGTCAAAATGGGCACACCAACAGGAACCTTTGCGGTGGCCGAATACTCATCCGGGCCACCTCCACTCCTGCCATCTCTCTGTGCTTTAAGTTTTGAAAGGTTGATCATTTATCTTTTCAAAAGAGTTTCCCAACGGCTAACAAGACGGATCAAGTCTCTCTGTGTAACCTGATTAAACTTCACACAGGGAAGACGGGCCAGTCGGAGCCCTCCCCTCCCATGGTCATTTTTCTGCCATTTTGCGGCTGCTGCTCCACCTGGCTCGGGTGCAGCTGTCATAAATCGCAGGTGACACAGCTGCGCGATTTAAGATCATCAGCTCCAAAAATATAAGTTCTTTTTTTTTTTTTTTTTTAAATTTAAATCACTTCCAGGTCTTCCTCTTCACTGAGAGACAATAGGTCTTTGTGTCCGGCTTTCTCTTCCCATGTGGTAACTGCACCTGAGCAGGAACGGGCAGTCAGGGATAAATAAATAGAGGACACTTTGCAAAATCATCTGGACATTATATATGCAATTTTTTAAATCACATTTTGAGCTGCTTTTAGGAAAGCTGGTTTCTCCAGCTCCTTTGCAAGTTCATAAGCAGGCAGGAAAATTCTCAGAGCCGTTTCCAAACTTGCATTGGAATGGGGAAAACCAGTGTGAACTGTAGATTCCTGTGGCATTGGGGGGGGGGGCACATTTTCCCTCAAGTGAGTGATTGTGTACATAAGGAGCATTTTACATATTTCTCTTCTATGTTTTTCAGTTTAAAAAAATGACGTAAAAAAATTGGGGTCTGTTAGGAATCGCTACATCAAGATTGTGGCTGACTTCGCCCACTGAAGCTGATGGCTGACACAATCATTCGTTGCACTGATTTTCCTTCCTCTCAGTGTCTGCCTGAATCTTTCTACAAGCTGTTCTTGTGGTCAGCAGAAAGGATCTCTCTTCTTGGAGTCCAAGAAAAGCAAATTGAACTGTTTGAGGATTCTGCTGTAACGTATTTATCTACGCATCAGTTAGGTGTGTCTGAGCATCCTTCCTGGGAAGGTTCCTGTGTTTCTCCAGACTGCATGCCTCTATTTAAACCATTCCTCTCCCTGCCAGAGACACACATCAAACAGGCGAGAAATATGACTAAAAGAAATACCGATTTTCTCACACTTCCCAGATTAAGTATCTCCAACCTCCGAGAGAAACCTCTTTAAAGTAGAATTAATTTCTGTATTTAAAAACATAACAGCTTGTGGTGTTTTACTTTGGTTGCGCTGGTGGGGCAATCTGTAGGTGTTCACGTTCTTACTATAAATGTATTTTTAATCTACAACGCATCCTGATGGGTCTCTTATTTTCCTAACTGACATCGCCTTCTCCACTTGAGACCTTATTTGTTATCTCTTGCTCAATGCTTATTCAAAAAAAATGCACTCAATCTCTTTTTTAAAAAATTGGTCAGCAAGACAATATACAAAAGGATGGCAGGAAAACACACACCCAAGCTATGCACAATCTATAATTTTCCAATGTAGAACAGGTTCACCCCCCCCCGCCTCCTCCTATAGCCTCATCCAAAGGAAAAAGGGGGAATTATTTACATTCACAGCTTAAAAAATAATTATAATGCTTTTTCTCCACACTGGGCACAGGGGTTTGTTTTGTGGAGACAGACTGCCCTCTGCAGGGAAGAAAGGTTTAAAAAAAAAAAAACCCGCATCTTTCAGGCAGTCAACAAAACAAGGCAGCTGGGTGCTAAAACATAAACAAATGGTTTTCCAAATATATTTTCTTGTAAGCAATTAAACTGTACTTACTCACCCTCAGAGACAGAGACTCGTCCTCATTCTTAGTTTTTATACTGGCTCACTCCAGAACAGCTCTAGTGTGTACAAGACAAGAAGAAAGAGGTAACGTCTTAGTGGGTGTCACAGGCAAGGTGCACGGTGGGGTGGTAGAAACCCGAGCACGATGGTTCGGACTTATTTCTTCCCCCAGATCAGGGTGAGAGAAGAAAACAGACAACACACCCCTTACAGTCACTTCAAACCCTTGAGAAGAGTGTACAGCAAGGGCTACATGATTTTTACATCCAGTCTCCCTAGATCTTTTTTCCCACTCCGGTCCTGAGCTAGGGCTTAAATTGGAGGTCCTGTCCGGGGGAGGGAGGGCGGCTTTAAATGCCTAGAAAATCACAGTTTGCTTCAAGGTTTTAGATCATGAGGGGAACTGATGCCAGTGTCACTTCACTGTATGTCTTTTTGAGAGAAACAGATACAAATTCCGAGAAGCCTAACGTAGGTCGTAATAACTTTATGTGTCAGGGTGTGGTGAGGAGGTGAGGAGGATTACTGGTGACGTAATTCTCTCTGGAGTCCCACCCCATCTTGGCTCTGCCTGTCTTGTGCTGAATACCCCTTTCATTCACGAGAAGGGGAAGGCTGTCTCCACTTTTTTTGCTTTGGGAATTTTTTAAAGGTTTTCACACAGTGGATTCTGCAAACAGGAAGGACGTGGTGAAAAGATGTCCCATTTGGGTGGCATCTTCCAGGTCCTGCCGTCCTTCTAGGTGATTCCCTACACTTCAACAGACCCTCCGGACTTTGGCTCTCATTGTTGTGCGAGCTCCCTTACAGGAGCTTCCGCCAGGCCCACAAGAGCTGACCTCTTTCTCCCAGTCTCTAAATGCGCCCGGCAGGGGGGCTGGTGGTGCGCTCATTTTTTACATCAGTCTTATAAATTGCTTTCCCCATTAATTGTATCCATGGAAACAATACATTTGGCTGGGAAGGGACTCCTGGATAAAATGTAGTGGGATTCTCAAAAAGAGAAAATGATCAAGTTGACGGATGTTCCTGCAGGCCACGCCGGCAATCCGGGTTCTCGGTTGCTACAAGATTCATTTCTGGTCCTCAAAAAACTATTTCGAGCTGCAAACCAAATTCAAGGGAATGTGAAAATAAAATAAACAACAGCAAACAAAACAAATAAGAACCTGCCTTCCTTTACTCTTAAAGAATTAGGAATGAAGAAATGGCAAAAATTACACAGCGATTCTGAACAGAATGTAAAAAAAAGAAAAAAGAAAGAAAAGAAAAACTAACATTTTTCCAAGAACGAAATGTCAGGGATGGGACTTGGGGGGTTGGTCCTTCATACCCAAGCGTGGATAACATAAATATGGAGAAACCATGGGGTTTCCATGGCAATAGGCAATATCAGATGCTGAAGTAAGTCTGGGACCACACCAAGCTCGCCACTCACACCCTCTGCATCTGTCTTGTGGAAAAGGCACTGTAGGGTCATAAGGCAAATCTGCAGACACCATATTTAAGTCGGGAAATGTATGGGTTAAATGCCAGTGGCTATATGGCACTAGTTATTTACTGCCAGCTTACTGCTGGGAAAAATCGAGGGTTTGTTTTGTTTTGTTTTTAAAGGGGTGCCATCTCTTCACAGTAATAAATAAATAAATAAATAAATAAATAATAATCATAATCATAAAGTCCACTCAAACCTCTCAGAGGCTTCTCTTAAAGTTAGATGGATGCAGTGTAGATAAAGAAGGATTGACTTTAAATCTAATAATGATGCATGAATTTCAAATTATCCGTGATGGTTTTCCCTAAGCCTCAAATCATTTCTGCCTCTGGGTAAATAGCTTAAATTCTTTAAATATATAAAAATTCACTTTCGATGTTTCCTTTTATATAAATTATCCTCTCCCTGAAATGAAAGGATGTCCCTGCTGCATCAAGACTTCACACCCACTTTACCTCGAAGAAGCCTTGCTTGCGAGTGGAAAATTCAGAGGAGAAACTGGGCCTGTATACTGATCAGCCTGAGTGCAGGGAGGAGCTGCCTGGAGCCAAATCCAGAGCCCAGCACAGGCTGAACACGCTTCCTCCCCATCCCTCCATTCTTCCCTCTGCTCCATCCCTGGCTGTCGGTTCTGGGTTGTACCTCTAGCCAGATGCCAGTGAAACCCAGACAAGCACATCCAGCCAGAGCCAGATAGATGGCAGAATCCTGGAGGAGCTCAGACGCAAGAGAGCCTCAAAGCCAACTTCCCTAAAGCGCACCGTGGCCTGGTTCTGTTCTCCAGCCCGTTTGGTACATCCGACTTTGCTTTTGCTTTTGCTGTCCTTAATGGGCTGAAGTTCTCAACAGGAGGATTGCTTTCTCTACAGTAGGAACAATTACTTGACCACAAGTGGACAGATGACGCGTCTCCGATATCACGGGCACACTTTTAAACTTACCTAAAACCAAAGAAGCCTTGAAAATGTTTGTACTTTTGAGCGAGTACTTCTTCTGTTTGCTTGAAGAATTGCTCTTCCGTGGGTAAATCTTTGCAAAGTTGACATAAACAGGAATGTCCTATAGCACATGCAAATACATCACTCAAAGGAGCAGAATAGACTCTAGTGGGTTTTAAATTCACAATACTTTCCAAAGATAAAGTAGCTGACAAAACAAATTCGTGGAAAAAAAAATTTTTTTTTAATCTTTTGAGACAGGGTTTCTCTGTGTAGCCCTAGCTGTCCTAGAACTAGCTCTGTAGACCAGGCTGGCCTCAAACTCATGAGATGGGCCTGCCTCTTCTGCCTTCTGAGTGCTGGAACTAAAGATGTGTACCATTGTTGCTGGCCTCCATGGAAACCCAGCTTGGAGGCCATTTATTGAAGTAATCCAATTGGCCACCAGGGCCATGGCTCCACATATGCAGAATTAGAGAAGGGTGTGGTTGAATGCTACAGTGCAAAGCTCTGGGTTTAATGGACAGTACTAAAAAAATTCTTTCAGGGACTGAACAGATGGTTCACCAGTTAAGAGGGCATCCTGTTATTACAGAGAGCTGGAGGTCAGCACCTACACTGTGTGGTTCACAAGTGCCTGTAGCTCTAACCCTGGGGGGAGGTGCTGCCTCCTTCTAATCTCTGAGGGCACCTGCTCTCAAATGCACACACACACACACACACACACACACACACACAAACACACACACACACTAATCTTTAAAAACAAATCTACTGAACATGCACGGGACTTTTCTCTTGTCATTATTCCCTAGACAATAGACTATAGCAGCTGTTTATACAGCATTTATTTTGGGTTAGGAATCTTAAGTAATCTAAAGACAATGAGGTATTTAGGAGGATAGACATCGGTTATGCCCAAACACTATGCCATTTTATGTGAGGGGTTCAGAACCCGCAGATTTCAGCGTCCGGCCAGGCCTAGACCCTATCCTCCGCAGGACAATAGGAAGGAAATGCAGGCATTCTGTGGTGATTACTTTCTTTGTCAATGTTTCTACTGATTTTCTACAATCACCATCAACTTGTTTACCGGTGTAGAGAACCAGGAGATGTTACCATATGTGATCACATATCTACACCCCCTAAGAGCCTAAGGTCAGCTTTAGTTTGGCCTTTTGTAAACTGAAATAACCAGAAAAGTCAAGAAAAAAATCTCAGCATCTAAAGCAATTCCTTGGTGAATGCATAGGAAACGTGTGAAGTGAGGAGGAGGCGGTAGCCCCTGAGAAGTTTTCAGCAACTCTAAGGATGCCCGGGCTGTGTAAAGATAAAATGTGAGAGGACCAGAGACACAGATACAAATGGAACACAATCTCTGTCTGTCAAGGGAGACCTGGGGGTCACCAAAACACTTACATGCCCTGTGACTAACATGTGTTCTAAGAAAATAGTTTACAAAATCAGTAGCCTTCACATTGCATCTGTGCTGGGGTCGTTTCAGGGACTACAGAAGACAGGTCATTTTAACTTCATTTAAACAGTGCTCGAACCTGAAATGTTCCTTTTAAACATAAATAGGCGGGCATACAGGCATAGAAGGCATGCTCCCAGAGGTCAGTTGGTGACCTCATTCTTTCTTGCTTTTGCTTTTTGGTGAGTGCCTTGGAGGGCTTGTGTTCTCTCTCTCTCTCTCTCTCTCTCTCTCTCTCTCTCTCTCTCTCTCTCTCTTCCTCCTCCATCTCTCTCTTCCTCCTCCATCTCCTCCTCCTCCTCCTCCTCCTCCTCCTCCTCCTCCTCCTCCTCTCTCTCTCTCTCTCTCTCTCTCTCTCTCTCTCTCTCTCTCTCTCTCAACCTGAGGCTCATGGATTTGGCTAGGCTGGACAGTGAGCTCCAGGGATCTACCAATCCTTTCAGGAATTCTCCCTTGACAACACTCCCAGAGCTGGATTTACAGGCATGTACCACCCTGCCCAGCTTATTGCATGGGTTCTACAGACCCAAACTCAGGTCCTGTGCTAGCTGGTTTTATGTCACCTTGACAAACGCTAATATCATCTGGGAAGCAGGAAACTCAATCTAAAAACCGTTTCCAACAGATTGCCCTATGGGCAAGCATGCTTTTTTTTTTTTTTTTTTTTTTTTTTTTATTGATGATTGACATGAGGGACCCAGCTCGCTGTGGATGATGGTCCTTGGTTGTGTAAGAAGGCAGAATGAGCAAGCCATGAGAAGCAAGCCATTAAGCAGCCTTTTTCCATGGTCTCTGTGTCTGATGATCCACCCTCCAGTGTAGAGAGAATCTCTTGTGCACTGTGTGGAAACATCGCCTGCCAATAAAAAGTTGTTGGGCTATTAACTTAGGCAGGAAATAGGAGGTGGAAGCCCCAGCCTGGAGAGAGGATTCTGGGAGAGAGTCAGGCACTGGGAGACCCTCCCCCAGCACTGATGGAGACGGTCCCGTGAACCTGAGGAGAGGTAACTAACCACATGGCAGGACTTAGAATAAAATAAACTAGATAATTGAGTTACAAGCTAGCAGGAACAAGCCCTAGCTTATGGCCTAGGCATTTATTCAGAAATAATTCAGTCTCAGAGTCATTATTCTGGGAATAAAGAGGTCTGGTAGAAAAGCCAGTGGCTACACTGCAGGCTCCTGCTTCAAGCTTCTACCCTGACTCCCTTAGATGATGGACTCCAAGCTGTAAGATGAAATAAACCCTTTCCTCTCCAGGTTGTCTTTGGCCACAGTGTTTTATCATAGCACTAGGAACCCTAACTGAGATAGGTCCTATATTTGCAAGCTAAGCACTTTACCAACTGAGCTGTTTCCCCATCACTGTTTTTGCCTTGAGACAAGGCCTCTCTATATTGCTCTGGCTGTTGTAAAACTTGCTATGTAGACCAGTCTGCCCTCAACTCTCTGAGATCCTCTTGCCTCTGAAAGGCCTGTGCCACCACAGTTGGCTTTCTATTCTGTTGTCGTCATTGTCATTGTCATTGTCATTGTTGCTGTTCTTTCTTGAGGCAGGGTCTCTATGTAGCCATGGATGTCCTGGAACTTACTTTGTAGACTAAGCTGGCCTTGAACTCAGTGATTTGCCTGCCTCTCCTCCCCAAGTGCTAGGATTAAAAGTGTGCGCCACCATGGACTGGCTTTTTTAATGGTTTTTGAGATTTTAAGATCATTATAGCATTTACCTTTCCCTCTCCTTCCTCCAAACCCTCCCATGTACCCCTACCCCACACTGTCTTTCAAATTCGTGGCTTCCTTTACTCTAATTATTGGTGCTAGTGGTGGTGGTGGTGGTGGTGGTGGTGGTGGTGGTGTGTATGTGTGGGTGTGGGTGTGTGTGCATACGTGCATGCAACCTGCTTAATCTATATCATGTTACTTGTATTTATATGTTTTGGGGGCTGACCATTTGGTACTGGATAGCCAGCTGATGTGCCTGAACCTTGGGAAGACTGTTTCTCCCACTCTCATCATTCCTTACCTGCTGTAGTTCTTTGTCTAGGGATGAGGCCTCCTGGGCTAACCTCCCCCCACCCCATGTTGGCAGATCTATTGGTACAGTCTTTGTTTTTTGTTTAAGATGGATTTATTTATGCATATGAGTACTCTATATCCATATATGCCTGCATGACAGAAGAGGGCATCAGATGGTTATGAGACACCATGTGGTTTCTGGGAATTGAACTCAAGACCTCTAAAAGAGTAGCCAAGTGCTCTTAACCACTGAGCCATTTCTCCAGCCCAGATGCAGTCCTTGTTATTTATCTAAATTTAATCTAGAGATTGCAAAGCAAACTGCTTAAGCAGAGCACGAAATCCTTCATTCCATATCACAAACTAGAATTCTCACAGCATAGGAATCTACAACAAACCAGAGACACACTGCACACATGGAAGCTCATCTCAAACTGCCACTGGCACCCCTCACCTCTAGATGCAAATGTGCTTGTCTAGAATTGATTGGATCTATGATATTATGACATTTTTGCAGAAGACATAGGTATTGATCATTGGGAAACCACTAGTACATAAAAATAAAAGGTAGTCCTGATGATTAACCACAGTCTGGGATCAAGTGACAAGGTATGGCCAAGTCACGGTGATGCACAGAGAGAAGTAGCAAGTAAGAGTGTGCATATTTGCCAGGTGTGGAGGTGTACACCTTTAATCTCAGCATCAGGAGGCAGAGGCAGGCAGATCGCTGAGTTTATGGCTAGCCTGGTCTACAAAGCAAGTTCCAGAACAGCCAAAGAAACCTTGCCTCAAAAAAATAGAAAGATTAGATAGATAGATAGATAGATAGATAGATAGATAGATAGATGGAAGGATGGATGATGGATGGATGGATGATGGATGGATGGATGGATGGATGGATGGATGGATGGATGGACAGATGGATGGATGGACAGATGGATGGATGGACGGGCAGACAAAGTGCATACCACCTGTGCAAGTTCTAAGGTTTATCTTCTCATTGCATTTGACTGAAAAGTTTCAATGTGCATTCACCCACAATTTTCATGAAGAGAAAATATACAGATCTCATTTGTATGATGTCCACAGCTGTCCTGAAGCACATGCTTAAAAAGTTGGGTGGTGCAAGCTTCTGGGATAATATCCACTTACCAGTGAGTGTATTCCATGTGTCTTCTTTTGTGATTGGGTTACCTCACTCAGGATGATATTTTCTAGTTCCAATTCATTGTTTTTAATAGCTGAGTAGTATTCCATTGTGTAAATGTACCACGTTTTCTGTATCCATTCCTCTGTTGAGGGACATCTGGGTTCTTCTCAGCTTCTGGCTATTATAAATAAGGCTGCTATGAACCAAGATACAATTCACAGACCAAACAAAGCTCAAGAAGAAGGAAGACCAAAGTATAGATACTTTGGTCCTTCTTAGAAGGGGGGGTGGGAATACCCATGGCAGGAGATACAGAGACAAAGTGTGGAGCAGAGACTGCCCCACCTGGGGATCCATCCCATATACAGTCACCAAACCCAGACACTATTGAGGATGCCAACAAGCACTTGCTGACAAGAGTCTGACATAGCTATCTCCTGAGAGGCTCTACCAGTACCTGACAAATATAGAGGTAGATGCTGTCAGCCAACCATTGGACTGAGCACAAGATCCCCAACGGAGGAGCTAGAGAAAGGACTGAAGAAGCTGAAGGAGCTTGCAGCCCCATAGAAGGAACAACAATATGCACCAACCAGTACTCCCAGAGTTCCCAGGGACTAAACCATCAACCAAAGAGTACACATCACTCCAGCTGCATATGTAGCAGAGGATGGCCTTGTTGGACATCAAAGGGAGGAGAGGCCATTGGTCCTGAGATGGCTCAATGCCCCAATATAGGGGAATGCCAGGACAGGGAAGCAGGAGTGGGTGGATTGATGAGCAGGGGGAGGTGGGAGGGGATGGGGAGGGTTTTCAGAGGGGAAACCAGGACAGGGGATAACATTCAAAATGTAAATAAAGAAAATATCTAATAAAAATAAAAAGCTGGGTGGTCAAAGTACCAAGGACAAATGACTGTTGAGAGCCCAGCCCCAAGCACCAAATCAACATCACCATCACCATCACCTTCACCCTTCTAAGTCTCAGGAAACATGGTAGGGAGGGAGAAGAAAGACTAGAAGAGCTGGAGGGGGATGGGGCACAGTGACATGCTGTCTTCTGGATATGACATGGCCCTAGCAGTCTTGAAGTTACAGAACTGTGGCTAACTGCACAACACCCCCTCACACACATACACACAGAATGGGGTGCCTGCTGAGGGGTGGGCAATAGTGCAAAGGAAATAATAATAATGGGGGTGAACATGGTCACAACACAGTTTAGACATGTAATGGTTTTTATTATTTACTAATTTTATTTTATGTGCATGAGCGTTTTGTCTGAATGTGTATCTGTGTGAAAGTGTTAGAACTCCTGGAACTGGAATTACATAGCTATGAGCTGCCATGTGGGTACTGGGAATTGAACCCTGGTCCTCTAGAAGAACAGCTAATGCTCTTAACTGCTGAGCCATCGCTCTAGTCCAATTAAAATTTTTTAAAAGTTAGTTGTATTCCAGGTGAGATGTTTCATGCTTTGCATTCCAGGACTTAGGAGGCCAAGGCAGGAGGATTACGGCAAATTCAAGGCCAACATTTTTTATCTAACAAAGTCCATGCCAGCCAGGGTACTACAGTAAGACCCCATCTCAAAATATGTAAAACCAATTGGAAAATCCTCCATATTGACTGGAAGTGAAAGGTTAGAAAAACATTTATTGAAAATACAAACATCCAGTTAATCCAATAACTGCTCAAAGTCTGCAGCTGGGACCATATTCCTGAGTCACCTGGAACTGAGCCTGCACTCTTCCTGAGACCCTGTGGTAGGCATCAGGGACAACCCCAAGGTTCCCAGGTGAACAGACACTTGCCCACCTCTCCTTCTTCATTCCTAAGGAAGATATGACCTATAAATAAGAGGAAACACAACCAGGCCACGCCTGCTTTCTCCACAGAGCATGAGGTGGGCATGGGTTGACCCCTTGGCAACCTCATGTTCTCCAACACAGTGCACCACACAAAGGCTGGTGGTAGGGTGACCACAAATGTACCACACAGACCACACTCAAACCCAATGATGGGCAGTGAATGGATCCTTTAATCTTCTCTCTCTAATAATGAGACAGCCTTCTCAAGAAAGTCCTTAGAAAGACTTTTCTGCAGCCAAATTGGCATTATGTCTAATTAATCAATAGCAAGAAACCAGGTGCTCTACCAATGACTTGGATTAACTGGAACACCATAGCCTGAGGTGAGCTAAGTTTCCTGACCCCTGACCCTCCCGTTAATAGTGACTGATAGGGCGTGGCTGAAGAAGGGAAGCTAGAACACAATCTGGACAGTGTCATTTTAGCTGTTGAAATAATGACAAGAATTTAGACTATGTCCAAGTTAGGATTACTACAGCTGTGATGAAATACCATGACCAAAGCAACTTTGGGAGGAAAGTGTTTATTTTACCTTATATTTCCAGACCTTCGTCTATAATTGAAGGAGATCAGGACAGAACTCAAACATGCCAGCAATCTGAAAGTAGGAACTTATGCAGAGGCTACAGCTTACTGGCTTACTCCCTGAAGCTTGTGCAAACTGCTTTCTTATGGAACCCAGGATCATCTGCTCAGAGGTGCCCACACACACACACACACACACACACACACACACACACAATGGGATGGGCCCTCCCCTGTCACTCACTAATTAAGAAAATGCTCTGTAGGATTGCCTATAGTCTAATCTTTTGGAGGTATTTGCTCAAATGGGACTCTCTTCTCCCTGATGACTTTAGCTTATGTCAAGTTGACATTAAATTAGCCAACACTAACTAGAAGCAAGCTCTGTGAAGAGATGGCTCACTCATGTAAGGACATGTTCATTAAAATAACATTCTCAGGTAACCAGTAAAGGAGGTAACTAACTATTACTCCTGCTTACAGCCTTGGGATTATACATTATTAAGTGAAAATGGCGGCTTGGCCAACTGAACTGAGTAAGGTTCTGCCTAAGATCCCATAGTATTTTCCTGTCATGTATGGTAATCATTGAAGCCTGTTGTTTTGTGTGAGGGGGAGTATGTTGTGGTTCTACTCATCTCCATTGACAATTCTTCAATAGTGTTTGAGAGAGAGAGACCTAACCTTTCTCCTCTCTTATTCTCCTACTAGTTACAACACTCAGTACTGTAATTCATTCCTGCTGAATAAACTAACTTTGTCTAAAGTAAACCAGACAAACAACTTAATGTGTAACTGTAGAGAACGCCTTAGCAAATAATAGAATCATCCTACAGAACAGAACTACTAAAATCTCATGGGTTAGAAAGT
Source organism: Apodemus agrarius (assembly GCA_964023405.1). Taxonomy (NCBI): domain Eukaryota; kingdom Metazoa; phylum Chordata; class Mammalia; order Rodentia; family Muridae; genus Apodemus; species Apodemus agrarius. Next base: position 21,840,497 of record OZ030024.1, read on the forward strand.
CATATGATAGTGGTATAAGGCTTGCAATAAATATTAAAAAGCCATCAAGTACTATCACAGCATATAATACACACATACACACATATATACATATATATATGAATCTTAATTTTATAAAGAAAATAATGCAAGAAAAAGTGGGAGCTCCTTTTAACCAAGACAGCCTACTAAGCTCAGATATGTAATGTCTCTTTCCACTCTAAAGACACTGAAAATTTCCGTAAATAAATAAATGAGATAGGCTAGGGGGCTAAGAACGCAAACTGCCCTTCCAGGGGACCCAGGTTTGTTTTCCAGCACCAATGATATGAACCACTTGTAACTCCAGCTCCAATGAATCTGATGCCCTCTTCTGGCTTCTACATGTACCTACACTCATATACGTGCGCACCTGCACGTGCACATACATACACACCACCACCAGTACAACTGCCACCTCCACCACCACCACCACCACCACCACCACCACCACCACCACCACCATCACCACTACCACTACACATACGTACTCATAATTTAAAATAAATCTTTAATGACAATAATACTTTAAAGGCAGATTTTAAAGTTCATACATGGACTTTGACATAATAAAATTGAATTTCTGGTTCATAAAAGTAAGCTTTTATGTGCCCTCAGAGGATGAAGCGTAGGAAAATAACATTGATAGGCAACTCTTGAGCTCTGGGTTCCCCCTTTGTCAATCATACATTTGTGGTGCACATGTATGTGTATGCATGTTTACATATGTGCAGGCACACATGTGTGGGCATATATGCATGTAGACCCACAAGGTTGATATTGGGAATCATCTTCAATTGCTCCTTCACATTCATCACTAAGGCAGGGTCTTTCAATCAAACCCAGAGCTCACTGAGATGGCTAGTCTAGATAGGCAGCTTGCCCTGGGCATCTCAACTCTACCTTCTGAGCATGCGCGTTCAGGCTGACCATCACACCCAGTGAGCATTTACTTGGGTCCTGGGTATCTGAACTAGGGTCTCACACTCAAGCAGCAAGCTGCTAATCGTTAAACCATCTCCCAGCCCTGGGCTGGCTTTTTTACATCTTAAGGTTTCTCCATTAAGTAAGACAAGATAAAATGAGAACATAGAAGTCTCTCTCCATCACCCTAAAGACAAGGCTTGTTTGGAGGTATAGGCAAGAAGCAAAGTCAATCCTGACCATTTTAACCCCTTACCATGTAGGATGTGCAAATGACCCATAAACTCCAAAAATCTCCAAAAGTACAGTTCAAATGTTGCTGTAAGCTGAAGAATTAGGATATATCTGTGTCAGAGCAAAGCACAAACTGCTTTATCCAGATACTTCACAATTCGGCTCACAGCCTGCAAATGCTTAATTACTACCGATGAGCTCAAATGGAAAGATCACAAAGTGACCACAATACCATGAGACACGGGAGTTTGTGAATGTAATACAAAAAGAAAAAGAAAAAAAGAAAGAGAGAGAAGGAGGGGGAGGGAGGGACAGAGGGAGGGAGGGAGGGAGGGAGGGAAGAAGGAAGGAAGGAAGGAAGGAAGGAAGGAAGGAAGGAAGGAAGGAGCCCTTCTTTCCAAGAGGTGAGGGCAGAGAAAGAAGCAGCAGGTCCCGATGTAAAAAATCCCCAGAACTGAAGAAAGACAAACCATTAGGAAGAAAGAGCTCATCAGCTCCACACCAAGTAAATACAGAGCCACCAGGAAAACATTGCCACAAGGCTACAGAAGCCTGGGAAAAGGAAAAGGATCTGTGAGTGCTACAGTGGAGAAAAGACTGTTGCTAGACCAATGGGAGTCTCCTCAGCTAAAGCTCCTCGAAGACAGCAGTCATTGCAAAGAGCCAATGAAAAACACCATGCTGGCCAATCCACACAGAGTTAACTAACAATCCAAACTTTATAACAACAATAACAAAAAAAAAAGTTACAAAGTACAGATCCACTCTGGAAGGACTACTAAGGAGTTCAGATGAGACTTAAGAAATAAGAGGAGGAAACTAATCAGTAAAAATGTTAACAAATAAAAGTGAAAAACAATTTGAGCTTTTCAAATTATGACACAATTCTTTGTGATACCATGAAACACTAGGAGTAGGAAGTTATGTTCTTGTTTAATGTAAGAACAAGACACAAGTTTTACTGATTTGATATTTTGTTAGGAAGATCTAAAATTAAGTACCTATGTTACAAATTTAATGAAAATAACAGATACCGAATATACACTTCAAATTCAGTAAAAGGTAAAATATGCAAGAGAAATAAAAGATTCAGCTAATGGTAGGAGAGGTGAGAAAATGTATATAGAAAAAGAAAAGATGTTCTTAAAGGGGAAAAAGAATACATAGATACTAAAATTTTTCATTAACCATTATAACAATAAATACAAATGATGTATTTAATGGCCAAAGATTATTGGGTTGAATAAGATTGAAATACTATTTTTTATGTGGACCACTAGAGAAATCAATATAACAGAACAACACTTAACCTATGAAAATAAAACGCTGAGGAACTACATGTACTACACATGTACTACAAGGGATGACTTACAACTAATCAAAACTAAATAGTAGTAACTCCGTGGGAGCCGAGTAGGTTTTAATATGTTCTTTTACATCTTTATGAGTTCAAATTTTTAATAAAAATGTACCTTTTTATCACTGGGGACTGCATTAATGTAGTCTAGGTTAAAATTATCATTGACACATACATCCATTTTGTACTCCTGTACTAGATACCTATATTAGAATACTGGATCCTTGCAACATTTAAACAAGAACAAAAGATACTGCTTTTGCACTGGCTTGTATCTGAGGAGAGAGTGGGGTATGGAGATTAAAATACTATAGATAACTACTATAAGATTGAAAAGCTAGTAATACACAACTTATGGGAACATCATCAGCCAGACGCCCTGAAGATATATCAAATGTGAGGTAAACACAGGAACACAATTCTGATCTCACTTAGGACAATTATCTGCTATTTGTGCCATTATTTACTAGTAAAAACCACTGCAGTGGTCAGGACTGGATCTCAGTATCACAGAGTGCTTTCCCAGCTTACATAAAGCCCTGGGTTCAAGCCTCAGGACCACATTAAAAAAAATGAACAGGAGTTGGCACTCCAGCATGGCACACAGAGGAGTTCAAACATCCTGGCTGAAGAGATATTGACAGCTGATGGCTTCTGGGGAGGGAGACTTGTATTTCTTACGGTTGTTGTGGCCCAGGTTAGGTCAACCATGCTCCAGTGGATGGCCCATGCCCATGAGTTTATGAGCCGCACTGTTGTGACTAGGTGTGTTATAAAGACAAAGAGGATACAGATCAGAGGCATGGGATGAATATGAGAGGAGTTAGAAGGCTAGGAGGGGGAGGGGCGTGAATGGGACAAAAATATGCTAAATTAATATGCAGAATTCTCAAGGGATCGATAAAAATATTATAACTTAAAATCTGGATGACTTAGAGTTACCGTCGATGTGATCAAACACCACGACCAAAGCATCTTTGAGAGGAAAGGATTTATTTGGCTTACATTTGCACATTTAGTTCATCACATCAGGACGGAAACTGTTGCAGGATTTTCCATGTCCAATCACATTAGGACAGTGGAATGCCTGTGATTGGACAGGAAAAAGGAGGCGGAGCTAGGAATAGGGGAGAGAGGGGTGGCGGGAGGAGAAGGGAGGAGAACCAAGATGGCTTCAGATGTGAACCTGCGTGGCGTTTACTAGCCACAAATAGCTATGTTTTTATAAGGTTAGAAATATTGGGATAAAGCTTTTATCATTATCAATTAGCTCTTGAATTATTGTATTGGCATCTTGTAAATTGTGATATTACTGATTCATAAATCTGATTGCCTAGTTAAGCTTTAAGAGTTTTGATTTACTTGGCTATTGAAATTCGGGTCCGCGGATTACAGGGGTTTATGGCGAAGAGAAAACACAGCTGAGATGCTGTGGTAACTAGCTGGGAGAGAGTTAGCTTGGCAGTGAAAACACTCAAAGCAGGACCCTGCTGGGACATGGTGTTGTGGCCTGGCAGGGCGCGAGAGATGGCAGGGGAGACTTTATTCAATATTTCCTGCAACAAGGAACTCAAACAGGGCAGTAACCTAGAGGTAGGAGCTGATGCAGAGGCCAAAGAGGGGTGGTGCTTACTAGCTTGCTTCCCATGTCTTGCTCAGTGTTCTTTCTTATAGAACCCAGGACCACCAGCCCAGGGATGGCACCACCCACAATGGGCTGGGCCCGCCCACATCAATCACTAATTAAGAATATGCCCTAGGGGCTTGCGCATGGCCCTATCTTATGGACACATTTTCTCAACTGATGTTCCCTTCTCTGATGGCTCTCACTTCTGTGAAGCTGACTAGCCAGTACACTAGAAGTGGAGGTACATTTCAACAGTTCTAGCTTTCTATTCGTGGAGGCAGAAGGATCAAATCCAACACCATCCACCTCCTACCACACAACAAGTTCAAGACCAACCTGGGTTACACAAGGTCTTGTCTCATAAAACGTTTTTAAAACAGTCCAATAAGAAAGTATACTTAACATTTACCATAATAGTAGAATTTCACAGGCGACAAAGAAAATTCATTTCTATAATGAAGTTTCTGTGCACACATAGTCACTTAATGACCACAATGAGTTCTGAGAAATGCATCATTAAAATTATCCTGTCATTGGGCAAACAAGTAGATTAACTTACCCTCACCTGGCTGTGATATACACCTAAGCTAGCTTCTATAGCCTAGTGTGCCTGTATGCCAGACACTTGAATAGCAGGCCACTGCACTGTGCATTGTAGGCAAGTGTAACACAGTTATATATCTGAAAAATCGGAACACGGGGAAAGGCATATCCAAAGTGTGCTATAAAAGATAGCAGACTGCACACTCAGGAGGGGCATGAACAGTAGGTAAATATTATGCAGATATATTAGGACACGCCACTGTACACTTTAAGAATGCCATGAACTTTGGCTATACTGAATTCCCCTTTTAATCTTTCTTTCATCAGTAATGAGTTCATCTTAGTTTAATGCAAGACTTTTATATATATATATAAATTTTCTAATTCTCAACTGGTCCTCATATATATAGACTTAGCTTGAAACACATGCACAGTAGGCGGTAGTAACAGTCCAGCTGTTCTATGACATTATGGAACCACTGTCATGACTGCAGTCATAGCCCGAGATGTCATTAGACAGCCTTTGACCATACTTTAGGACATTAAAACCAAAGAACCAATATCTGATCAGTGTGAAGACCACAGTTTTCTCCTGTTAAAAGTACTACTTCTACGATCTTATTTTGAAATTTTTAATCATTTCTGAACAAAATCACTGAAATGAAGTTTGAAAAAATTATCCATCTTTAATAAAGAAAATGTAGAGACGAGTTCATACCATGTTCTGAATTCAGCCTGTTAAATGCACCACTAAGCTAGATTCCATTTGGGCCCAACTGTCTATCTCAGATTATATACCCCTTTCTTTTTAAGCAAATACATAGCTACCAATGACTTTTAAGATAACATATAGTATATTTTAAAACAATTTCTACAACCACAAAAATAGAAAAAAAACCCTCCCATTATGGGAAATTACCTTTTACCTGTATTTATAGTAGCCCCCCAAAGTCATCATTTATAAGTAATGGATGTATTTCTAACCAAATGGATATTGAAAGAAAAAAAGGTGCATTTTGCAAGCTCTATTGGAAAGGGCCTTGCAAATAGCACGTAGGTAATTACATCTCTGGAACCATTCAATTGGCCACCTATCTTGGTGAAATTACAGTAATGTGCATTTTGGCAAATCATATCATTTGACTAAGTCGTTTTAAACGTACATGGTGCATTTCTTCTCTTCCCTCTCAGAGTAATTCTCCAGAACACTTCAAACTGGAAGGAAGATGCAGACACAGCCTGACCACCCCGCCATAACCAGCTTTGCTCTGCAGCGTGTTACGTACCTCGCTCCGCCTGAATCTCGCTTTCCCAGAAGATGCTACCAGGAAGACCCCACTGCCTTCCTCTCTACTGCCATGGTGACAGATCTGAGGGCGAGAACTGTCAAAGGCCTGGCTTGACGGAATAAACACAATGCCCAGTGATGATTGACACCTTTCTTGTACTGTCACAGCCTATAAATTGTTCCTTCGATGTCTGTAAGCTAGGCCTACATCCCCCAAAGCAAAGACCCTTCTGTGTAATTTAATCCACTCCATGATGCTGTTCATATTCATTTATGTGATCACATTATAATATAGGAAAGACTTGTTGTGAGAAATGGTGGTGGACGCTTTCTTCCGCATCGCCATAATAGATGTGTACAGAGCTCTGGAATATTAAACTAATGATTTCATTTGTCTACTCCTGATGTTATTGAAGAGCTTTATCCTATGCATAATTAACAAGGTTTTGAGAGGTTGGATATAAAACATTATAGCGTTTCCTGTCAGCTTACATTGAGATGTCTACGGTGACCAATACAAATAACCTGTAAGGGTGCTCTCACCTAATCAGGGAGAATGATGAATACTAGACTCTATCGAAGCATCTTTGTCTGCACAGATCTGTTCTCGTTCATTCTCATTCTCTCGTTCTCTCTCAACCCTACCCCCACAAGTGACTACTCAATGCAAAACAGAAGCCTTCTAAAAAACCATTGGGAACACGGCCTTACTCACATTTCACACATGTCACATGTCGATGTCTATAGACCTTAAAATTAAGAAAAATTAAAGTGTGGACAGAGCCATAGGAATCACATTACTATCTAACTCGCACAAGGTCTCTTGCCATGGACTTCTTTGGATTAGCCGAGTTAGAAACACTATGAGACACACAGCGATGTATTATCTTACCAGTAATAAAACTGGTGGCTTACAATAGCCCATCAGTAGGCTCATGTTTGTACACAAAAGTCACCATACAAATGAAATATTTCCTCCCATCCATGGCTCCTTCCCTTGCTCCAGACAGTTGACAATTTAAAATCTTACATTAATGTTGCAATAATTACTATGAAAGCTGCTTTTTATGGGTTAGGAAGTGATATGCAGGTTGGATGGTCCGGGTTGAACTGGAGCTAAAGCAACATGTTAAACAAAACAGGAAGATGTGGCCACAAGGGTTTTGGAGCCTGGATTCATGAGCCCAGGATTATGGTGCTCTCAACATGCCACAAATATGGATGCCAAGCACTGTCTAAGCTGTGTCCGGCAAACACTGCAATGGGGTCACTTAAGAACCGGATTTTAATCCCAACTGAGGCAGGTAGATCTCTGAGTTTGAGGCCAGCCTGGGCTACAGGGTGAGTTCCAGGACAGCCTGGGCTACACAGGGAGACCACTAGCCTCCTTGTCTCATCACACATTAGCAGTATCAAGGATGACTCTAAGACTGTCATACTCAAATCAATTATGTCTGAGCTTTCATTTGTATGTGTGCCTTTGTGTGTATGTATTGCTGGGGGGGGTTGTGCATATATGTGGAGAGGGGATATATGTGTGAGAGTGCACGTGTGTGTGTGTGTGTGTGTGTGTGTGTGTGTGTGTAAGACAGAGGCCAACTTTTAGTGTTCCCCAGGAGCCACTCCCCCTTTTTTTCCACATCTTTCTCAGACAGGGTCTCTCACTGGCCTGAGGTTCACCAATCTGATAAGCTGGCCAGCTAGAGGGTCTCAAGGATACTCCTGTCTCTGCCTCCCTAGGGCCGGGATTCCAAGTCCAGCATCCTGAGAACCCAAGGACCAGGAAGCCTGCTGTGAGACTGTGTCTTTAAATGTGACAGTGAAGACACATCCGTGAAATCTCCAAAATCCGGCCGCCTAAACCAGACCTGAGTGATGACGATGGCAGTTGACATAGCACTGTGGATGAGGGAAATCCCACGGGGCCTCTCCCCTATAGAAAGAGCTATAGGCAATTAACTGCTAAGAGGGGGAGAATCAGCCTGCCCCCAGGGAGCCCTCAATTGGTTACCCGCTACCAAGTAATCGGTCCCAAAATCATAATCCTAGAAACACCTCATAGACTCAGCAGGTGTGTGTACACGTGTGTGTGCATGAGAGAGAGAGAGAGAGAGAGAGAGAGAGAGAGAGAGAGAGAGAGAGAAACAATAATAAAGAAAAAGAGGCCATGAGTTTAAGAGGTGGGGGGTTGAGAGATGGAAGGGAAGTAAATGATATAATTATACAAGTAAAATTAAAAAAAAAAAAAAAAGTTGGGACGTGATTGAAAAGATACCCGATCATGGACTCTGGCCTTCACACACATACATATATATGCTTGTACACCTCCACATGTACATAAACATGAACACATCCGCCCACACTCGGCATACTCAACGCAGTAAAAATCCATTCGAGGCATGGAGGCACCAGTCAGAGACAAGCAGCTCAGGCCTCCTGGAAGCCGTTCCCAGCAAACCTGCTGGCTTGCAATCGTTTAGATTTTTTAGGAGACCACGCAAAAGAACTTGGTGAGCCTGGGAAGAGAGTCAAACACTCCTGCCTTCTAAAAGCTAAAGGGGGGGTGGCGATTCTGACTCTAACAGTTACCTTCAAGGTAAAATTAATTATTCATTGGCAAAGCCTGGACACGGAATGATTGCTATCAATATTTTAATACTTTCTCTGCTAATTTCTTTCTCACCAGAACCGCCGAGGAGCTGTTTGCTTTCTGCAAAGCTTTGCCATAACGATCATCTTAAGGTTTGCAGCACTGCGGAATGCTCCGAGTCTTCTTTAATTTCCAAGATCAAACAAATGGGGGGAGGGTCGAAGGTTCACACCTCCTTCCCACAAATGGGTGATTTTTCCATTCTTTGAGGGCTCATGAACTTCGGAGTGGTATTAATTTTTAACTTCCTATACCCATGCTACATGTTATCTATTCAGATGTGTTTGTGTCATAGTCTGGGGACAACTGGAATCTGTGGAGATAGAAAGTGGACTTACCATGGAACTGAAGCCCTCTCTGGAGCCAGACTCTAGAAACACCTGCTAAAATGCATCTATCTCACTTCAAAACCAAAAGGTTTTAAAGACTCCTTGGAACTGGGCAAGTCACAAATGAGTGTGGACAAACAGGATATGAGGCAGAGGTGGGAGAATTGGGAGTCCTGAACCAAGCTGGACTACATGGAGACATCCTGCCTTGTCCATATAAAACTTTAAAAAGCAGTAAGAGACGGTGGAGATGGGACTCGGTTGCCAGAGTGTTTGCTGAGCATGGGTGAAGCCCTGGGTCTGATACCTTGCACCATATAAAGTAGATGTGGTAGAGTGGGCTTGTGATCCCAGTACTTAGGAGGTAGAGGCAGGAGGATCAGAAATTTAAGGTCATCCTCTGCTACTTCAAGGCCAGTCTGGGACACATGAGACCTTGTCTCTAATTTAAAGGAAAAAAAAAATCTCCACTTTAGTTTTTCATGGTCCAGTGGCCCAGAGAAAGTGCTAATGAACAGCATGGAGATGTCAGCCTAAGAAAAAAAATCTCAGATTCCAAGATGACCTTCGGTTGGCCTCCGGAACAGAGCACCATAGGCTTTAAGGTTGGAGGCAAGGCTCCGGGGCAGACTAGGGGAAAGTCAGCAGAGGTTGGAATCGCCCAGAGCATTTAAAGCCTAGAAGGGCTGTGCTGGGGGGGGGGGGGGAAGAATTCCCTGGTCACACTGTATTTCCTATAGAGCCACAGTAAAGGGTCGCATTACAATAATTTTTGGAAATTAAACTATGAGTCCAGTGAGATGGCTGAGGGGATAAAGGGGCTTGCCACCAAGTCTGTAGACCTGAGTTCAATTCCCAGGACCCACATCAGAAAAAGAAAGAACTATCTCCTGCCCTGCAAGTTGTCCTCTGACTTCTTTGTGCATTTGTAAGCATGTGTGTATACACACACACACACACACACACACACACACACACAAGGAGAGATGAGAGAGATAAATGTTTTGAAAAAACTAAAACAAATTTTATAAAAAGTTAAGAAGACTATCAACTGCCTCGTCAAACCATGTAAGAGCTAGAGGGAATGGTGGTGCTGTCTTGGGCTCCTATAGACTTTGGCCAGAGATTTATCCCCACATTGTATATTTAATGGCATATACCTGCTCCCTCTAAGTATCTTGTACTCTTCAGCCTGTGGCCAATTTCAACCACTCCTTGGAATCTTCAGGAGATTCACTTCTAGACCTCTAGATATCAAAACATACAGATATTCAAGTCCCTTGTATAAGCAGTATAATATTTATTTATAAGCTATCCCATCTTCCTGCGCATAGGGAGGAGCCCCTTATAAAGAGTTAGCCTGCGATGTTTAGAAAATAATCACAAGAGTGCAGGTCACACACGTCCGGTGCAGATGTAATTTTTCTCTCCAAATGTTTTTGACTGCATAAAGTCACTCGCTTGGTGAATCATCATGTGCTGGTTGAGATCACTGGGAAGTTGGCTCCAGAAATGGGTTGGCGCTTCTACTTCAGACACAGAACATTTATGTCTCACTAAGTGACCTCTAAGACTCCTTGTCTGGGGACATCACCAACCCAGCTCTACACTGGAGAGGAGGGTAGAGTAAAACAACCCAAAAGTAAAAACAGAGTGCTCTTGAGAACAGCCGGATGTTAGCCAGAGGTCACTGCTATTTATTCCACGGTATAAAAGTACCCTGAGCACTCTGCTGGCTTCTGATACAAGCTAGACTCATCAGAGAGGAGGGAGCCGCGAGGAAGGAAATAGCTCCGTGAGCTCTGGCTGTAGGCCAGCTAGGGGGCGGGGCATTTTCTTGATTCATGGCTGAAGCCCGAGGGTCCCTTCTCTTGTGGGTGGCACTGCCTCCCTAGGCAGGTGGTTCTGTCCTATGTAAGAAAGCAGGCTGAAGAAGCCCTGAGCATCAAGCCAGTAGGAAGCACTCCTCCACTTCCAGGTCATTTCCTGACTCTAGGTTTCCACCTTGGATTCCTATCCTGACTTCCTTGGATGGTGGAGTGTGATGTGGAAGTGTAAGGTGAGATAAACCCTTTGCTTCCCAAGTTGCTTTTGGCCATGGTGTTTCACCAGAGCAATAGAAACCCTACTTAAGGCAAGTGTCGTGCAGGGAATCTCTCTGCTTGCCTGGGACTCTCCCTATTGGGAACTTAACTGGCTGTCTTAAAAGCACTCAGCCAATTTCTACAAGGTGCTTTGAGCGCTGGTTGGATGATGTCTTCCCATTATCTATTGCTTACCATTTATTCTTTTATTTGACTTGCTATAGATACAATGAACTCACTTATGCAAAGCTGGAAACAAATCTATGGGAAATCATTCTCTGGGCTGTACAGAACGGAATATGGATTACTTGGGTCCTCAGGTGAAGAAGTCATCGATGCGAGATCGGCTGTTGCCAGGTACCTTGACCATCACTCGGCACTCGTCCTTCTCTCCCTCTCCACATCCAAACCATCGGCAGCCATCACTGATACAGAGCCTTCCACGGCTGTCCAGTCTGTTACTTGCCTACCTGCACCGGCATGCAAGCTGGGTTCAGTTTGGCCGCCATCTTCCTTGACTCTTCCCTCAGCCTCTCTACTCCCCAGCATCTGCATCTCCTGAACTCAGCCACAGTAGTGTTACTTTTGATGCCCTGGGACCGTGGCCAGGCTCTCGGTGGTACATTTTGGATGGATCCTGGGATTTCTGACCAAATCTCATCTCTTCCCACTCCCGAAAACCTAAATTCCTGGACCCCTTAATGCACATGTCCTTCCTCCTTATGAGGTCTTAATCTGACCCCATTTGACAGATAAAGAAACTGAGACATAGGATAACTAAGTGAACACAACACCGTGCTTATATAAGTGTGTGTGTGTGGGGGGGAGGTGTCCAGGATCACATGCTTTCAGTATTGACTGCTAAACCTCACTGTACATCTGGATATAATCTGAATAAACCATGTTTGAACTCATGACATATAAAGACAAATGTGCATCAGTTGACATAAATAAAATCTGTGTGTGTCGAGGTCGAGGGTGTTCCCAGTGGCCAGAGGGTCTGCTCTGCAAATCTCCCCAGGAGCATCCTCTAAAGCAAACATCACACCTCTGGCCTACTGCGCAGACCACCAGGGATCCTGCTCCATTTACATGAACACTTTAGACCTACTTTGGGAAACGATAAAGTAGAGATATCACAACGAAGAGTTTTTATTCTCTTGCCCAAAGAAAACTAAAACTACATAATTAATGTTACAGAAAAATGTGGGTTCCGAGCACTTCGGAGATTCTAGACCGTATGTCACTTTGCCATTTGTAGTTTATTAACAAAATTAGATGCAGCTTTTTTTCCCCCCTACACCGCTTGTACATTTTTCTGATGTTAAATCAATACGGCTTCCATTTTTCATGGAACAGAAATTTAGGAAATTAAATACACCAGACAAGTGGTCATAACGCAACCGTAAAATGACACAGGCGAGATTAAAATAATGGGCACCGTTCATCACAGGCATTTACATCCTCGAATAGTAAGAGTCCTGATTGCTTGCCTCAGGTTCTGATAAGTATAAAGCAAAATATGGATTAACAGCTTGCCCTTTCTGTCTTCCAGGAGAAAAATTCCTGGGCACATATCGGTGGTCAATAAGTCACTCATTGATTGACTCCTGGAATAAGCTTGTTTAGTTGCTAGAACTGACACTTGCTGTTTTAAGTACTTCAAGCAGTGGGGTGTGGCAGCAGGGTAGATATAGTTGTGTTTGTTAGTAAGCAAATAATATTTTAAAGTATTTAAAAACATTTTAGAAGTCAACTGAAAACATAGCTGTAGTAGGCACAACTACATATTTTTCATAAGATGCGCTTTCTTTCTTTTGAAAGATGTGTTTATTTTATTTATATGAGTACATTGTAGCTGTCTTCAGACACACCAGAAGAGGGCATCAGATCCCATTATAGATAGTTATGAGCCACTATGTGGTTGCTGGAAATTGAACTCAGGACCTCTGGAAGAGTAGTCAGTGCTCTTAACCACTGAGTCATCTCTCCAGCCCAAGATTCACTTTCTATCTTTAATTATATATATGCATGTATATCTGAGTGGGTCTGTGCACCTGCATATGATACCTGCAGAGGCCGGAAGAGGAAATCGGAGCCCCTGATGCCAGAGTTACAGCCGGTAAGTGGCCTGAAGTAGACGTGTAGAACCAAACTCAAGTTCTCTGTAACAGTAATATGGGTTCTTAAGTACTGAGCCATCTCTCCACACCAGAGCTACAGATTTGTTACAGCAGGATTTGTGTAATGGGTTATTCATTTATTCGTGTGTTTAATGATCACCTACTATGTGCAGAGTATGGCATTTAGTTGCTTAACGAAAGTTGGTAAGAGACCCTACTTTTTCGTGGTAGGGTTTATGTCCCAGGGGAAAGTTAGTTTATCACACAAGAGTCTCAAAGTGAGCCAAGGAGGATGGTACATGCTTGTGACCCCACTCAGGAAGCTGAAACAGACGGGTGGCAGGTTCTAGGCATGGGCTATACAGTGTGTTTGAGACCAGCCTTACTATCTAGCAATACGTCAGAATAAAAAGAGTAAGGGAAAAAGAAAGGAGGGGAGGGAAGGAGCGAGGGAGGGAGGAAGGAAGGAACCAAACAACACAAGAATTTTAACACAATAGGTCATGAACATAAAGTTAAACTATGACATCATTCTGTCTTCCTTCCCTTTCTGCATTCCCAATGGCTACCCACCCAACCACAGTGTCCTCTCGCCCCTACGTAAGCCTCACTTCCATCCAGTACAGGGATCTTTTGTTCTAGGACTGCTTCTCTCTGGTTCCAGACAAGGCCCCGCAGACACCCCAGAAATCTGAGTTCTCGGCTGGGACCTGGGAGATTTGTGCTATAAAGATATGAGAGACTGCGGGCTGCTTTCTTTTCTCTCTCACGGTGCTTGCTAAGATGAGTGATTCACTGAAATTTTGAGGCACTAGCAGCAGATGTTGTGGGGGAGTTGGGGTTACTCAGCGGCAGAGCTTGTCTGGGACTGGCAACATTGTAGTAAAAGAGTATACTCAGGTTAATTGATACAGTGAAATAGTCAACGCATAATAAGACAGGAAGCCCGGAAAGCACATCCCATAGTCACTGGCCTCGAAGCTAACTCAAAATACTATTTTCACTCATTTGAATTTTTCTGGGTCCTAACATTCCATCAACCCATTGCCCTTTCCCTCAAGATCTTCTCATCCTAAACATTTTTAAAACCCGTGAAAGAGTTATGGCTCAAGCTGTAAGTGTTCTCCATCTTCTGTTGAAAATCTTTGACAGCTTGCCAGAGCGGCAGCAGCAATCCATCTTCAGTGGGTCTGGTGTCACGGATCCACGGGGTGGGTAGTAAATGTGACAAGTTTCAGATGTGCTCACCAGAGGAAGTCCCTCAGCCACTCTCTCCCCTGATTCCCATGACTGTCCCCACCCTTGCCTGATCTACAACAGACTTAACTAATAGGTCCAGAATGTTCCATTTCCACAACACTGGCAGCTAGGACAAAACCATCTTGAGCATCAACCACTGTCTGACTGTTCCACAGAGGTAGCCCTGACCTACTTGCAAGTGGTTTTTTTTTTTGTTTTGTTTTGTTTTTTTTTTTTGTTTTGTTTTTGTTTTTTTTTTTTTTTTTTTTTTTTGGTCTGAACGGACCAAATAAAAACGAGGGGGAGGGGCAAGCTTTTAAAATTCCACTACAGTGAAGCAAACCTCCTGACCTGTCATGTCCAGGCAGATGCAGGTTTTCTGAGACTTTGCCAGTGCGTCAAAGTGACAGGAGAAAATAAAAAAATAAAACAATAAATAATCTGTTCTCAAGCTCCTTTAATCAAATAAATACTTAGAAATCCACTGTGTAACTAAGAAGCATAGCATCCTGGCCTTTTCAAAGATACAATGTAAACAGCCTGCCTGGGGCAGATAGACAGGGTTTTGGAGGTCAATACAGAAGGAAGAGGAGGGAGAAAGGACAAATAATACTAAGGATGTTTGAAAAAGCCTTAAGAGTCATATTTTCTATTTGCACCATTTACACACACACACATATTAAGAGAAATTATACACACTCATACACACTATGCATATATGTATGTATGTATATGTATATGATATATATGTTTATATTTATGTATGTGTGTATGTATATGTATATGATGTATATGTATATGATGTGTATGTTTCTGTTTATGTATATGTATATGTATTATGTATCTTAAGTGAAATCAAGCTACTTAGGCTGACAATGCTTCCCATGAGACCCATAGAATATATAACAAAATCCCAGTGCCAGACACAAGAAATCTTTCATGTTGTTGATCAAGTTACCTGAAGATACTCTCAAAAGAAGGCTATGGCTGTTGTCCTTGGCTACCTCCCAGAGGTCAAAGATGAGTCCCTGTTGCTGAAGGCACCATAGTTTGGACCAGAACTTGAAAGACATATCTACATCTGGTCTGACAACCTCCTCCCTAGGGTCTAAGTTCCAGATTATTAGAAGGTACTGTGCAAGCAGAGGGTAGAGGGAAACAGTCAGATGTCCTAACTGGCAGTGACACACACAAACCACAGCCATGACCAGCACGGTAAGAAACCCCTAAATGAGAAACAGAGGCATTTGTATCTTTACAGTAGCCAACAGCTCTCCAATTAGACCCCAGGCCTGCTCAGCAAGAAGAAAACCATGCCTGTTAATGGAAAGTTAGTCACTTACCTAGGGCTAGCGAACTCAAGGATCATAGGGGAGACCCTACTACCAACACTTTACTCAAGCATAACTTCTCTCTGTATTCTAAATATCCTATACCCATAGGTAAGTGTGGCTCTCACTCCCCACTAAGGAGGCTTCTTTTGCAGTGATAAAGACCATTACAGAAAACCACAACTGGTCAAAATGAGGAGATCAATTGATAATGTGGTACCTGACCCCAACTGATATATCTACAACACAACTCCTGCACCTAAAGCTTGGGGGCACCAGAGGAGAGGAAGCAGAAAGACTGTGAGACCTAACGGACCAGGAATTCTTCTGTGAGCTTGTGTCTCCTAGAAATGGGAGGGCCACAACACCTCAACAGTATAACTGCCTAGAAGTTGATCAGAACAATGACGACATCAGTAGACAGGCTAGCTTGGAAAGGGAAAATCTCACAGGGCCCCACCTCTAAACAAAGAACTACAGGCAACTAATGACTGCTGAGATGGAAAACTGATCCTTCCTAGAGATGAGGCTCCTAACTGGTTATCCAATACCAAATGATCAGCCCTAAAATTGTACATATACAAGCAACACTAAATGAACTCAGCAGGTAGTATTTATGTGTGTGTGTTATGTAATTAATGTATGTGTATGAGTGCACATGTGTGTGTGTCTCTGTGTGTAAAACAATAACAATGATAGTCAAAGAAAAAGGAGTCATTTGAGAAGGAGGGGCATGGGAGGGGCTGATGGGAAGGGACTTGAGAGTAATCAGAGGGAGGAAAAGAAAGGGGGAAGATATTGTAATTACATTTTAATTACTTTTTAATTAAAGACTCAAGTCTTAGTTGTAGTTTTAGCCAACTCAGGACCACTGAAAAAAGCAACAGCCAGTTTATTTGCCTTGAACTAGCTTGGTGGAAAGACCCATTGTTCTATATTTTAATTGCCCCCCATAATTAATGAGATGTCCTATTAGAGTGGGTGGCAACAGGCATCCAGCATACAGACATCCGTGACAAAAGGTCTGGATTCCCAAACCACTGAGAGACTGTGTGTCGCTTGATGAGTTTTGTCATTCTGAAAAGTCACCTAGCTCACTGGGCCACCACAAAATGAGGGACATCTGCACCTAGCATTGTAGGGTTGTTACCATACTGAGCTGTAAATCCTTGTGCTGAGATAAAGAACATTTCAGAACAATTTAAGGCAGGAGGAAGAAAAGATTATAGTGGAAGGCAGGAAGAAGAGAGGATGAGGAAGATGAAGAAGGTGAAGGAGGGACAGAGGAAGTATGTAGCCCAGGAAGTCACAAAAGTTGGTGTGTGAGTTTTCAGAGCATAACTGTGCATATAAAGATGATGTGTGTGATATCATCTATACACAGATATGAGGCCTTGTATCTATTTTTTTATATATATGAGTATATTGTCACTGTCTTCAGACACACCAGAAGAAGGCATTGGATGGATCCCATTATAGCCACCATCTGGTTGCTGGGTATTGAACTCAGGACCTCTGGAAGAGCAGCCAGTGTTCTTAACCACTGAGCCATCGCTCCAGCCCTGAGGCCATGTATCCATGTCCACACAGTGTGACATCATCTACACACATATGAGTCCATGTATCCATGGACACACAACGGGACTTAAGAGAATAATGCCATCCTGGTTAGCTTTGACTATCAACTTGACACAACCCAGAATTACCTAGAAAGAGAATCTCAACTGAGAAATTGCCTAGCTCAGATCAGCCCGTGGCAATGTTCATGAAGCACTGTTTAGATTGTCACTTGATATAGGAGGGCCCAGGCCACTGCAGGTGGCACCATTCCCTAGGCAGGGGGTCCTGAACTGTGGACACAAGCCAACTGTACAAACCTTGCCTGTCTTGGTTACTTTTCAGTCGCCATGATGAAGCACCAAGACCAAGCTCCTTAGGAAAAGAAAAAGAAAGAAAACTTTCATTTGGGGCTTGCTTATAATTTAGAGCGGTGATTCTCAATTCAATCTTCCTAATACTAAGACCCTTAATACAATTCTTCCTGTTGTGGTGACCCCCCCCAACCAAAAAAAATTATTTTCAGTGCTACTTCCTAACTGTAATTTTACTACTATTATGAATGGTAATGTAAATATCTGATATGCAGGATAGCTGATAAGCAACTTCCAAAGGGGTAGTGACTCAGAGGTTGGGAGCTGCTGGTAAGTAATAACTGGCCATGACATGGTCTTTTGAAACCTCAAACCTCCAATGACACACATCCTTCAACAAGGCCACACCTCCTACAAGTCTTTCCCAAACAGTTCCACCAGCTGAGGACCAAGCACTAAAGCAAGAGCCCTGGGGGTCATTGCCATTCCAACCATCACACTGCCTTCCAGCCAGCGGCAGCAACCCCCAGGTTTTCAGCCTTCCATCGTTGGCTGTGAGTTCCTCAGTTGGGAGTAATGCTGTGTACAATAGGAAGCAGGCCTGCCTTCAAGTTCACCATCCTGAGTTCCTTTCTCAACATCTCTCTCAAAGATGGGCTAGAACCTAGAAGAGTAAGATAAAACAAACATTTTCCTCCCCTAAGTAGCTTTGGGTCAGGGACAGGACAAGTGTCTTACCCAGAGATGGAATTTATACAATCTTATCTTAGAAAGTCAAGACTAGGTAGTTTATGTCTACTACATCAGAACCTTGAGATGAAGAGAGGCCTCAGCTTATTATCTATGCAAATATATGCAAGTTACTATAGAAATGAAAGTAAAATATATGCCTTTTATTAAAATTCAATCTGTAAGCATTCCTGAGACCAGGCTATGTTAGTCCTTGAAGATTCTCATTTTGGAAAAATCTGTTTACTCCTTCCTTCCCTCTCTCCAAAAGAAATTCTATACTTGTTTTGTTTCCTGCAGAGTCACAGTTCTGAGAATTCTGACTGAACCAGACATCATGTGTCACCAAGCATTCCAAAGTCATGCAGCAGCCATGTCTCTACCACACAGTCATTCCATAACAGAGCATTTCTAGACTCATTTCTCAAAGCCAGCTCTGTCGTGGGATTCTGCAGAATTCTTACTAATGAAAGCAAGCTCGCTTCCGGTTTCCCTGTGATTTTTCTGCATACTGATATGAAAAGACAAGTAAATCAACAGCTTTCTTGGAGAACTTGGACCACAATGATGCAAAGTCACAAGAGCCCAAAATACCAGATGGTTGACGCAGGGATTTGGGGTTTTAAAACAAAACCAACGTTGGCTCCAGAACATACAAACAGTTCCTCGAAACAGCTGCTGCAAACACACAAGAAGACAAACAAAGATTTTTCCAATTACATCTTTTTATGTTACACATTAAGGCCGTTTTTACAGAAGGTCACACTGTGGTTGTGTTTGTTCAAGGCCAATTATGTTTTAGCCTTGGTAAGCAAGCAAGAGAAGGAATTAATAAAGGCGGAGAATGGAGGAATAAACCAGTAGACTCCATTGTGAAAGTGTGTCTGCTGACAGAAATGTCTCATCAGACCAATACAGCAAGGATGAATGGTGCTGGGGTATACTAACTACGCATGTGGAGAAGCAAAGTTGGTCCATATCTCACACCTTCACACAAAGACCAGTGCCAAGAAGATCAGGGATTTCATCATGAAGGCACAACTTTCATTTTTTTTTTAGTACTGTAGAATATAAACAATATTTAATGGCTTCAGTGTGAAGAAGTATTTTTTAAAAATTGCAATTTGCTAGAAACCTAAACCAGAAAGAAGATAAAAACCAAGCTGGAGAGATGGCTCAGTGGTTAAGAGCACTGACTGCTGTTCCAGATATCCTGAGTTCAATTCCCAGCAACCACATGGTAGCTCACAACCATCTGTAATGGGATTAGATGCTCTCTTCTGGTGTGTCTGAAGACAGCTACAACGAACTGTAGGATAAATAAATACAACTAAAAGAAGACAGAAACCTGTCGGGTCAGGCCTGGCATTGGTAGGGGTGGAATGACATGGTTCCTGTCCCTGAAACAGGGCCAACAGGATGTGGACCTCCACACGTGTCAGGGCTGCTATAGGCATAGAGCTTGTTTGTATAATAATGTATGTATTTTCATGTTCTTCCTTCAAGGAATATCCTCCCTGCTAAGATTAATGAATCCATGATAATCAGAGACAGCATGAATCCGGGAGGCAAAAATCTGACTAATGTCTCAACAAAATGGTAAATGCTAGGACCTTCATGACAGCCCTGAAAGCTGTGGGAAAGAATTCTGAGACATGAGTTCAAAAATATATAATTTCTCAAATATGTTGCAAGATCTTCCCTGTCCAATTACATTAGTGCAGAGAAGGTCTGGGATTGGACAGGGAAAAGGGGGTGGAGCTAAGAGTTAGAGAGAGAGAGAGAGAGAGAGAGAGAGAGAGAGAGAGAGAGAGAGAAAATGCTAGAGAGGGGGAAGGAAGAAGAGAGATGGTTTTGGGCGTGTACCTATGTAGCATTTATCAGTCACAAGAAGCTATGATTTTATAAGGTTAGAAATGTGGGGATAAAGCTTTTATCATTATCAATTGACTTTGAAAGTATTGTATTGACATCTTGTAAATTGTGATATTATTCATACATAAATCTGATTGGATAGTTAAGCTTTATGAGTCTTGATTCTACTGGTAATTAGGTGATGAGGTGGCAGATCGTGGGTTGTGTGGGACATTGTGTGTAAGCAAGATGACCTCGCGGCTGGGGGATGGGGGACGGCTGCCAGAGAGGTGGCCAGGAGAGGGACCACCCAGAGGAGGCCCTGTGGCCCTGCAGGGCTGGAGAGTTGGCAGGCAGAGAGATATTGGTGAGTGAAATTACCCGGCTGGGAGCCCTGTGGCCAGTTGATTGCTGGCACTAGTACAGGATCGTGCTGGCAAGTTTTTTTTTAATATTTTTAATATTTTAATTACTACTGATGAACTCAAATGGAAAGATCACAGAGAGGAACAGGTGCTGCTGTGGCAGACAGCACAAATGTCATCTGGGCAGAACCTCTACCCCCTGGCATGTCAATGCAGAAAGTGGAGCTAGTTGCCCTCACCAAGACCTTGGAACTTGGAGCCAGCAAGAAAATTAACATCCACACAGATAGCAGGTATGCCTCTGCCACAGCCCACGTCCACAGGGATATATGCCAAGAGGACTGCTCACATCAGAGGAAACAAACAGGAAATCTTGGACCTCTTAGATGCCCTAATGAAGCCAGCAACTGAGTATTATTCACTGCCCAGGACGTCAGAAGGGAAAAGACTCAGTGGGCAATAACCAGGCAGATCAAGTGGCTCCAGAAGTGGCTATGCAGGAGCCTGTCCTGGTTATGGGCCTACAAGAGACACCCACTGGGAAATGGGACTGAACTAAGGGATAGCATCACTTAGAATATGCTGAAGGAAAATGGACTCAGATTGCTAGCTACCCTACAAACTATTACCAAGAAAAGACAATAGTGCACACAAGAATGGAGAACTATATTCCCCAGAAAGTAAGCAAAGACTTACTAGGCCAAATGCACAGAGGGACTCATGTAGGGGATAAAAAGCTTATCCAAGCAGTTGAGGAACTTAAAGTATATATTTATAAGACTCAGGTTTAGGGCCAAAGAGATAGTAAAACATGTAAGATATGCCAGCAAGCGAATGCAGCCAAGAGTAAACAAGGCAAAAGACCTAGGGGAGAACAGTCTAGAGTATACTGAGAGTTTTTATAGAAGTTAAGGCAGGATAATATGATTACAAATACCTTCTAGTGTTTGTGGATACTTTCTCTGGATGCATTGAGACTTTCCCCATCAAGCAGGAAACAGCTGCCATGATAGCTAAAGAAGATATTAGAAGAAATTTTCCCGAGTTTTGGAGTAGCCAAGGTAATTAGATCGGACAATGGTCCTGCTTTTGTCTCTTAAGGTAAGTCAAGGATTGACAGAGATATTAGAGACTAATTGGAAGCATTACTGGGCATACTGTCCCCAGAGCTCAGGGCAGGTAGAGAAAATAAACAAAACCCTACAAGAGACTAAATTGACCTGGCTTAGGCTGGGTGGTGCCCCTCCCCTTGGCCCTGTTCTGAGCCCAGAACAGCCCCTGCCATTTTAACCTGACCCCCCATTGAGATCCTCTTGTACCCCAACTCCTTTGGTGTCAACTGAACCCTCCCAGGAGGTATCCCACAACATGAGATTTGGCCCAAACTGTCTGCCTTAAATGCTCCAGGGATGCCAGAGACTCCTCACTGCTTCCAGACTGGTGACTGGATCTGTGTAAGAAGGCTTCAGGGAACAGCCGCTGGAATCCTAATGGAAGGGACTTCCTGGAACTGCTAGCTTCTCCAACAGGCCTCAAGGTGGACAGTACTGTGGCCTGGGTGTATGCTTCGCAGAGGCCCCACCCCCACCCCAGCCCCCACTGCTGGATGTACAGAAGATAGGCAATCTGCTTAAGCTCAAGATCACTCGACCTTGATCATGACTGCCTGGTGGTACCCTTGGATTCTGGTTCCTCTTCCCATCCTATGTGCCTGTCCACCAAACCTGTTACAACACTCACTGTCTTTCTTCTATTGGGGTTGGGGATGGCCGAGGCAGCCACCAGGACTTCCACTCTGGTCTTACAAGGGGAAGATTATGACAGTCTGAGGGCAGCCATTGATTTAGATGTAGAGAAAATAGAAACTTCTATCAGTCACTTTCAAGAATCATTGACTTCGTTATCTAAAGTAGTACTGCAGGATAGGGGGGCTAGTGCTGCCTTAGCTGAGGAGTGCTGCTCTTATATAGACCATTCCAGGCTTGTTAAAGAGTCAATGGCCAAGGCGAGGAAAGGGCTAGCCAAGGAGAAAAGAGAGAAAACAGAGTCAGGGCTGGTTTGAGTCTTGATTTAACTCCTCCCCTTGTTTAACCACCCTGTTAGGACCCTTAATTGTTCTCCTGCTATTGTTGACCTTTGGCCCCCACATTCTGAACCACTTGGTCACAATTGTTAAGAAACATATAGGTAGCCGGGCAGTGGCGGCAGACACCTGTAATCCCAGCACTCTGGGAGGCACAGGCAGGTGGATTTCTGAGTTCAAGGCCAGCCTGGTCTACAGAGTGAGTTCCAGGACAGCCAGAGCTACGCAGAGAAACCCTGTCTCCAAAAAACCAAATCCAAAAAACCAAAAAAAAACCAAAAAAAAAAAAAACAAAAAACAAAAAACAAAAAAAAAGAAAGAAGGAAAGAAAGAAAGAAAGAAAGAAAGAAGGAAGGAAGGAAGGAAGGAAGGAAGGAAGGAAAGAAAGAAAGAAAGAAAGAAAGAAAGACATAGGTATAGTTCAGCTAATGATTTTAAAGCAGAGATACAAAGAACTAGATACAGAAGACCAGGAGTATGAGCTATCAGAATTCAGGATTGATGCATGCAAAAAGAAAAGGTGGTAATGAAAGGGTTAGCCCAGAAACTTTGGAAAGGTCATGGAACACTTGCCTCTCCCAGAAGGCAGAGACTATATAACATTCCTCAGACCACAGGGAAGTCCCTGCAGCTAGAGGAGGCCCAGAGTTATTCTAAGACCATTGGCCACCTACCTCATTCCCTAATAACCAATTAGTTTAAAGGTAACACTGTTCTGCCAATCACATTGTGCCTAATGGCGGCTGCCCTGAGAACCGTATAAAGGCTTGCGTAACTGCTGCACGGGGTCATTCTCTCCCCGTGTGCAGGGCGACCCCAGCATGCCAGATTAAATAAAATTCCTCTTGCTTTTTGCATTGATTTCCGTCTCCTCGTTGTTCACTGGGACGGCTGGGGGGAGGGGGCGTCCTCTGGTAAGTTAAGGCTCCTTGAGTCTCACAGTAAGACAAAGAAAAATAAGGCTCCACCATAGGGCATTTGCCCAACATGCACAAGGCCCCGCATTCCAGTCCTAGCACTTCAGTTATAGTGATCTTTATTATTTTTAAAAGACAGATGTGTTTATGGGAAAATGAGCAAAACGGTAAACACTTACATTAGATTCTTAACCCCACTAGTAATCAAGGAAAAATAAGTTTAAGCTATGCCCAAACACAGCTTTAGATTACTAGATGGGCAAACAATAACGGTCTAGAAGCTGTCAAGGGTGAGGAACTCTGAAAACCGAGTACAGGAGGAGTATAGAACTCTACTATCTAGAACACGGTAACATTGTCAGGCAGTGTTGATAATGTACATAATATACAAGCCGGAAAGATATTTACTAGACAAGTATCCTATAGAAGAGGGAGGGAATGGAGGAGGGAGAGGGGGAGGGCAAAATGAACAGAAGGGTCATGGAAGGATAAAACTGAGGGTCAACAATATCCCTTAGAGTTATACAGAGAACAAGTAGAAGCCACCTTATTGTCCCCAAATAAGCCACATTTCTCCACAAAACGTTCAGCAAAAAGGAATGAAGCACAGCTGCAAGCAGCATTATGGGTGAATCCTAGAAGTGCAAATTCAAACTTGCCACAGGGGGAGAACGAGTTGATAGGGCATATCTAAAAAAGGATCCTGTCTTACGGAGCTTCAAGATGAGCAAAGTCAAAGGAAACTTGTAGAGACACATAAACATGACCTCACCACTGCGTAACAACATACTTCATTTTTCCCAGGAGAATGAATCCCCACAGTTTTGGGGGTTTTTTTTTCATAAGCTATTTTATTTAGATAAAAGGTTAAAATCCACATTGGGGTGGAATGGAGTTCAGTGGCAGTCTGCTTGTCTAACACGAGCATGAACAGAGTCCTGGATTTGGTTTCCAACACCACAAAACATTAAATAAATAAATAAACATATATACATATGTATGTGTGGACGCTCATGCGTCCACATACAAACACACACACACACACACACACACACACACACTACCGCGTTTTCCACAAGTGTCGTATGAAAGCTGTGAAGCCAAAACCGGAGAGCCAACCCTAAGACCTGAGACGCCACAGAATGAACCTTTTTTGGCTGAGCAGATGGTAGCACCAAGGTCTGACCCCTCCTCACACTGTCCCAGTGCACACTTGTTCCTCACACCATCTTGCTCGGTACATACTGGCTCCAGGAACCATTGATTTGCAGGCCAGAGCTAAACTATAGTCAATGGTGCAGAGGGGTAGGGTTTTCCAAGCAGAGGAGGAGCCTCGACCCCTCTCCCCCATCCAAGAGTCTTGAAATTCTTGTAGCTGCCGAAATCAAGCTCTCTCATAATGCTGATTACTCAAAATGTCAAGTCATTGGGGAGGAGGAAAAATACTAAACTATGCACATAGAGACACCTTAGTGGTTACAGTGGGGATGCAGAGGGACAAGGGTCACCTACTACGATTAACCTTATGCTTCCACACCACTTTACAATCTTCACGTTAGGCTATAGTTCCTTTGTACCTCATTGCTGCCTTTTGCTTCTACAGAGACACCCCTAAAACCAGACTGCACTTCTAATATACACCTTCAGCCCTGTGGGGAGTGCTATATTCATGCTTTAATGTTGACTATTTAATAGAAATGGCATAACTTGGATGACACCAGAGACACAAAAGTTTGTCACACAAGGACTCTGTCCCCAAGTCACTTACAGGCTTAATAGAAAATATCCAACAAGTACCAATAACAATAATAATCCATGTAGTATCCTAGAAATATATGTGGGGTGAGAATATTCAGAAAAGAAAGACAGATTGGTATCCAAAGTATGAAGCCATACAAGAAGGAAGGTTCTGGGGCTGGAGAGATGAGTCAGTGGTTAAGGGCACTGATTGCTCTTGTAGAAGGCCCAGGTTCAGTTCCCAGCACAGCACCCGCAAGGCCATGAAGGACCACCTATAACTCCAGCTGTAGAGGATCCAATACCCTCTTCTGGCTCAACTATTAGCTACATTATTTACTTCTCTGTTCCAAATCCAACAAAAAAAATAATTCAGCAGATTAATTCAGAATAATCATCTCGATTTGTGGACTGAGTAACCTTAACAAGATCAATTACTAATGTCTCCATGCATGTGTCATGTCTGGACTAAACACAGGGGAGCTATCAGGTGACTGCCCTTGGGGAACTCACAGTAGCATGCCCTTAGCTTCGACGGTATAGTGGACACTTGAGTGGAAACTCATTGTGGGAACCACGTTGCCCGTCATAGATGGAAAAGTATCTGGTGTGGTTCACGGTTCCTGGCGACAACAGCTTCCGATTGTAGTTGACTTTCACTGGGAAGGGGCAAAGATGACATGAACAGCTACACATATGGGCTCACACATACTCCTAAGTTAGAAATCCTCATGAGGCAGAGCAGAGGCTCTACCGACTGCTGCCTAGATTTTAGCCTGTCTGCCATTCCACCCCAATATGTTTTATGGACTATATATACACTGTCAAACGATGGGTCCCCCAAACGTTCTGTGTTTTATTTTTAATGTGACAGGAGCAGCGGGGGGGGGGGGGTAGGAAACCTACCATGGTACAAGCCACACTAGACTACATCTTAGAGCTTTTTAAAAAAAATTCCCCAGTACTGAGTACAAAGTACTGTGTAAAGAGAAAATATACACCACAGAGAGCAAATCTGGGGCCGGAAAATAACAGAAGGTAAAGGGCTTACCCTGGGATCAAATGAGATGAAACAAAATGAAATAAATATAAAATAATTTTTAAGAAGCCTTTACACCAGCTACAAGAAATCTATGAAGGCGTGGAAGCAGGCTTGGGTTTTAACTTTGCCTGCAGGCACATCTCATCCCAAATAACCGCAGATCTGGGAATAACAGGTGTTTATTGATTTCTTTGTGAGTCTTCTCCTTCTTTTTTTTTTTTTTTTTTTTTTTATTTCTTCTTTCTTTTTCCCCCTCTGGTACTGAAACAGAAAGACATATGTATTCCATATGTAACTCTTTATGGAATGAAAGGCAAAGTTTGCATGGAACAGATGTGAGCCCAGATGTGTGTGCGGGGACCTGGTTTCCCTGACAGCTTCAGGTCAGCATGCCAACTGCTCTCCCTACATTAGCCCAAAAGGCAAAGGGACCAAAAAGCTCCCTCGAAACATGTCAACTGATAAGCCTGTGTGTGAGCACGAACCTCCCTCCAAACTGACCAAAAAGAACTTCAGGGTCCTTCCTTGGGTTAAATTCCTTTCTTAAGGCCTTCAGGAACTGCCACGCAATCATTAAAAAGCAATCAATAGCTTGGCTTTTTTTATTTTTAAGCTTAAAAGAGAATGGAAAACTAACCAGTCTCTGAAAACATATATTTTTTAAGCCTTTGATTATTCAGTTGAACTACAAAATCACATATCAAGGTTGATTCCTGTCTGAGATATCTTTTATATATAAAAAAAATAGTTTAAGAGATGAGTGTCTTTCTGTAGATGCTGAATTATCCACTCTTAGCCAGAAGTCTTTTTCTTTTTCAGCAGAATACAGCCTTCCATCTATCAAATGGGGATGGTCCTTCCTGTCTTCAGTAGTAAGGTTTAGAGGACAGGCTCGCAGCCAGGAGTAAAGTCCGTATCTTTACATTCCTACCCTCTCCGTTTTTAGGAAGGATGTTACAACCTCTCTAGATATTGAGTTTAATTTTAAGAGCAAAGGAATTTCATATCATGAAAATTACAAAACATACTGCAAACATGACAGAAAGAATGAGGGAGGGAGGGAGAGAGGGAGGGACAGAGGGACAGAGGGATGGAGGGAGGGAAACAGAGTCAAAGAGTGAAAAACAGAAAAAGAAATTGCAGATTTGACTCTGCTGGTATTTTGCAAAAGATGAGGGGGGCTGAAATAAAGCAGGAAGCTGAGTAGTGGTGGCGCACACCTTTAATCCCAGCACTTGGGAGGCAGAGGCAGGCCAGCCTGGTCTACAGAGTGAGTTCCAGGATAGCCAGGGCTACACAGAGAAACCCTGTCTCAAAAACAAAAACAAAAACAAAAAACAACAAAACAAACAAAAACAAGGTGTGTGTGTGTGTGTGTGTGTGTGTGTGTGTGTGTGAGTGAGAGAGAGAGAGAGAGGGAGAGAGAGAGAGAGAGAGAGAGAGAGAGAGAGCAGCAAGCAGCAGCAAAGGGGGCTAGAGAGAGCAGGAAGGGGTGAGCAGGGGGCGGTGCCTTTTGAGCCTAGTTGAGGAGGCAAATGGAAACCAGTGTGGGTGATGATGGGTCATAAAGAAAACATCAGCCCTCGGAGTGAGACGGAGATAAGCATCTGTAGAAAAGGGAGAGGACATCTGTGAGGACCACAGGAAGCCCCGAGATTTTAAAAAATGAAACGAATTTCTCTAGGGTGGGGTGGGTAGAGAGCGGGAAAGATTTAACATTCCTACACATGACAAATGGTGAACTCTCAGGGCAGCAAATGAGTGGCACGGAGGACTAAGAGTGTGTTGGGTAAACCTCAGTGAAAAAGCAGCCTCCTGCAGGGAGGGGTCCATTCTTCCTGAAGGGCGTGTATGTGTGTGTGTGTGTGTGTGTGTGTATCTGTGCGTGTGCCTGTGTGTGTGAATGGGTCTCTGTGTGTGTGTCTGAATGTGACTGTGTGTATATCTGTGTATGTCTCTGTGTGTGTGTCTGTGTGTCAGTCTGTGTATGTGTATGTCAGTACATGTACCTGTGTGTCTGAGTGTGTGCATGAGTGTGTGAGTATATGTGCATTTGTGTGTGAATATCTATGTCTCTGTGTGTCTGTGTATGTAAGTGTATGTTCCTGTGTGTGTGTGTGTGTGTGTGTGTGTATGGATGGATGTCTGTGTGTGAATGAGTGTGTATGTAAATGTGTGTGTGTCTGTGTGAGTGTGCATCTGTGTGTGTCTGTGAGACTCTGAGTATGTGTCTTTGTGTGTTAGTCTCTGTAAGAGTATGTCCCTGTGTGTATGTGTGTATGGATACATGTTTGTGTGTGTGAATTAGTATGTGTGTCTGTGTGTGAGTGTGTATGTATGTGTGTGTGTATCTTTTGAGGAGAGAGCATAGTCTAGGCAGGAGGGCCACTGTCTTCCAGAATGGCCATATTTCCTTTGGCCATAATCACCCATCCATCACAGTAACAAGAGAAGAAGCGATGGCAGGAGATGCGGCCTTCAGTGTGGAAAGCAAGACGTGAGCAAGCAGGTCATAGGTGGACGCACGCATTTGAGGGCTTTCGATTACTATCAGTTTAAATATCGATAGGGGGTCTTTTTATACCTGACAATTTGCATTTGGAAAGTTATAGAAAACACACATGTGTGCATGCATGCACACCGATACATACACATATGTAAACACTCACCAACTCTCAGTATTCCTACACCGTTTTGAAAACTATTTAAAAAAAAAAAAGCAACCCTCCAATCGCTGCACATGTGTGTTTGACCTTGCCTCCCAAGCTATCTAAGGCGCGCCCAGTAGGATGCATCTTTAAATGAGTTAGTCTTTATTGAATTATTATTTCCAGCAGACACTGGCAGCAAAATTCAAATTGCTCTGGCTGACAAGACATTTTAAGAGTGCTGGGATATAACGGAGTTTTTAAGACAGTCTCCAAGAGCCACCCACCACGCACGCGAAGTAACCGCTCCCCCACCACACCCCCATTGATGAAATACTTCAAATACTTAATTAGATTTGCCAAGGGGGAGGGGACTCAATCGTTAGGAGTCCGCATGCTGGGAGGCGGGGAAGATAAAACTGCCGTTTATTGGCACACCCAGGGTGCAGTCGAAAATAAAACTTAGCTAAACAAAATTTTGAGATTTCCATGGTATAGCTCCTGTGGCGAGCACGAGACAATTAACAGCGCTTCAAGAAGTGCGGATGGCGGCTTCTGGCCCATTTCCTTCTTCTTCCACAAACTCTTCGGCCTGCTTAAAAGGAATTTTGCCAGCAGAGGTGGAAGAGACACTGGGATTCTATCAGGGGCCCGCATCGCCTCTGAACACCTGCAAACTGAATTTGCAGTGTTTTGTTAACCATTTATTTTGTCTTTACTGGGTTTTTCAAAGGGAAACGTGATAATCCCAGCGGCCTTTAAGCAGGCCCAGGATGTTTAACCTAATAAAGCCACCGTGGGGCAATGGATTAAGGCACATTCGTAATTTGCAATCTGGGAAAGAGTTTTAGCATTCGGGCACAGCAGGCTGGGTCTTAAAAAGGTTATGTGGAGGAAAAAACACAGGAGCGTCTCTGCAACATCTGCTTTTCCTCTTTAAGTCTCCCCACGTTGCTCCTGCCATGTGAGGCAAGCACAAGACCTATAGGAGCCCAGCAGTCAGCGGGCTGTTACGGGAGGCACACCCTCATTGAGAAAAACAAACCTTTAGTCACTCAATTAGCGTCTGGCAGAAATATCTATGAATAGAGAAAAAAAGAGAAAAGGGGGCTGGGGTAAATATTACAGAGATATCCTCCCCACTCTAAGCCGTCACCCAATAAATAAAACTTCCTTAAATTAAAACCTAAGCCAGGCTAGAGACAGCGTTCAGTTGGTAGAGTCTTTTTCTAGCATGCACGAAATAGGTTTGATTCCTGGCACCACATAAAAAAACAAAAAACAGGTGTGGTAGCTCAGACTGTGACCCTAGCACACAGGGCGTGGAGGAAATATGGCCAGAGAAGTGTAAGGCTTAATTGTCTCAAAAGAAGAAAAAAGAGGAGGACAAGGAGGAGGAGGAGGAGGAGGAGGAGAGTGAGGAGGAGGAAGAAGAAGAGAAAGAAGAAGGAGGAGGAAGAGAAGAGAAAAGAGAAGAAAGAGAAGAGAAGAGAAGAGAAGAGAAGAGAAGAGAAGGGAAGGGAAGGGAAGGGAAGGGAAGGGAAGGGAAGGGAAGGGAAGGGAAGGGAAGGGAAGGGAAGGGAAGGGAAGGGAAGGGAAGGGAAGGGAAGGGAAGGGAAGGGAAGGGAAGGGAAGGGAAGGGAAGGGAAGGGAAGGGAGAAGAGAAGAGAAGAGAAGAGAAGAGAAGAGAAGAGAAGAGAAGAGAAGAGAAGAGAAGAGAAGAGAAGAGAAGAGAAGAGAAGAGAAGAACAAGGAAAATAGATGCTATGAGAGAGAATATACCAACCTGTAAGGCAGGCTCTGCCTCTTAGGACAATAGAGGCATGGCTGCTGGGGGACAGATAACTAGCCACTTCCTGGACAGATCTGAAGCCTGATCTATGGGATAGAATGGTTGGCCAATGCTCTAAACTGAGCAAAAGCCTCTGGCCGGGAAGCTCGGAGGTCCTAGAAATCTATTGCTGATGTTTTGTTAAGTGGGCATGGCATTTAACTTCCTTGGATTATTTTCACCTGTAGACTAGTGCCACCAGCAGCCTTTTCCAGAGAGGCTTCTTTCTGCAGTGGACAAGACATCCTCATCACCCTCCTCAAGGTTCAGGGCACACTGCAGAGGAGAATGGGGTGGGGAGATTGTAATTGTTGAAAGATATGGAGGAGAACTATGGAAAGTTGACTTCCGGATAGGACACGGCCATTGCAGTCATGAACACACAGCAGCTGTGGCTACCTGCGCATTAGCATGCACATACACACACACACACACACACACACACACACACACACACACGCTGGGAAGAAGGGAACCATCCGAAGTAGGAGGATAAGAGATGGCAATGGGAGGGAGGGATATGATCACAGCGTCTCACACACACACACACACACACACACACACACACACAGAATTGTCAAAAATAAGCAGGAGAGAATAACATTCACCCCTACACACAAAATCCCTACAAAATTACGGAAGTAAAATAAAAGTAGTGGGGGTGGGGCAAGTATGAGCAAAGTGTACTGATATATCCATGAAAACGCCTAGTGAGAGCCTGAAGAGAGCCAGCTCCCTCGTTAGCAGCTCTGCTTGCCATCATAGAGGTCTTAGTCTGGTTCTTGGCAGACACACAGGGCAGCTCGCAACACCTAACTCCAGTCCCGGGTACTCTGTTGCCGTCTTCTGGCCTACAGGGGCACTACACACATACTGCACACATAGAAACGAGCAGACACACACATACATTTTAATAATAAATAGAGGATGGAGAGATCACTTAATGGCTTAGTGTTCTTACTGCTCTTGCAGAGGACCCAGGACCAGTTTTGAGTACCCACATGGAAACTTACATTGTGTATAACTTCATTTCCAGGGGATCTGACACCTTTTACTGGTCTCTGTGAGCACAGCAGATACTTGGTGCACATACATACATGCAGGCAAAACGTTCATCTCCATATGATAAAAATATATAATCCTTAAAATAAGTAAATAAAAACTTTAAAACAAAAAACGTCACACCGAAACCCATTATATAATATAAAAACAGAAAATATCAAAAAAAATGTAAAAAAAAAGAAAAGAAAAGAAAAGAAAGAAAGAAAGAAAGAAAGAAAGAAAGAAAGAAAAGAAATGAAACATTAAAACTAGTTTTCTGAATATGTTTTAGACTGGAGATGTTTCCTGGCTCTAAAAGGTGTATTCCACACATCTGGCATTATGTTCTGAAGGAAATAAAATGATAGGCTTTTCCTTCTTAACTGATGGTGGCATGCTCAGTCGTGTAGATTATGGTAACGTCCAGTAATGATGGGCCACAGGAAGGCGATGAGTCAAGTTTCATTTATAATTCCTAGGCAGCTGCAACTCAAACCATGAAAGTAATTTCAGCATTCTGTATCTGTGATCCAATATATCTAAAATATCTGTTTAACCCATTAGCATTAATAAGCATTACAAGGCCTTTATGGAGCCAGAACGATAGCTTGGTGGACATGAACAAGCATGAGGACCCAAGTTCAAATCCCCAGCATCCGGGTTAATGAGTCAGGTGTCTCCACCAGCACCCGCAATCCTGTGCAGGGAGGGTTGTAGTTAAGAAGGTCACTAGGGTTTGACTGAGTAATGGCCAGCTCCGGGTTCAGTGAGACCCTGTCCCAAGAGAATGAGGTAGAGAGCAACGTGGTATGCACTGTCTACAGTGAAGGATTCTGACGGGCATGCATTCATATAGAGGAGATCGTACATGATGGGATGGGATGGGGAAGAAGGGCCTGACATCCTGAATGTTACCTCCTATAAAGACACTTTCTGACCACTCAAAACACAGCAGAACGGGCCTCCTTGCCCAGCCATGTGTCACCAATGTCTATCAGAACTGGTCCTTTCTCCAGAATCCTCCCTGTGTGACCAATGCCTATCACCTTACGATCACATCGCACTATCTGACATTTCTTCAGTTATTTTTTTGTTGTTGTTTTGCCACTTGTCTTCCTTCCTGGAAGGTAAACACCAACCTTATGACAACAGGGACTGATAGCATTTACTTACTCTGTGACTCTGGTAGAGGAGGCAATAATGCCACAGCCTTCCTCTTTTCACCCCTTCCTTCCTTCCTTCCTTCCTTCCTTCCTTCCTTCCTTCCTTCCAGCCAACTGATTATCCATCTCTCCATCCCTTCCTTCTTCTTCTTCTTTTTTTTTTTTTTTTTTTTTGGTTTTTCGAGACAGGGTTTCTCTGTGTAGCTCTGGCTGTCCTGGAACTCACTCTGTAGACCAGGCTGGCCTCGAACTCAGAAATCCACCTGCCTCTGCCTCCCAAGTGCTGGGATTAAAGGTGTGCGCCACCACGCCCGGCTCATCCCTTCCTTCTTAATAATCCTACCTGCAATTGGGTGTCTCATTTCAGGGCTTGCCACAACCCTACTTACCCAACAAACACTCCAACGTTCTCACCCACTAATTTGCCTCCAAGATGTGAAGGATAATCTTTTTTTTTTTTGCTTTAGTATTTTTATTCATGTTTATCAATAGCATTAAAGAAATTAACCTTTGTCACAAGTGAAAATACAAATTAAAAAGTTGTCATAAATAAATTACTACAGTTATGATTTATGCACAAGTAGTGTTAGTTATATCAAACAATATTGTACAAGTTATTATTTGTGACATCATATGCACTGTTTATTTTTTGTTAGATATATCCTTTATTTACATTTCATTTTCATTTTCCTGGTTCCTCGCCCCCCAAAGGTCTCATATGTCCTTTTCCCTCCCTGTGTTCCCCCATCCACCCCTTCCCTTTTCCCTGTTCTGGTATTCCCCTACACTGATGCACTGATGCATTGAGCCTTTACAGAACCAGGGTCCACTCCTTCCTTCTTGTCGGACATCATTTGGTGTGTGGATTGTGTCTTTGGTGTTCCAAGATTCTAGGCTAATATCCACTTATCAGTGAGTGCATACCATGGGTATTCTTTTGAGACTGGGTTACCTCACTTAGTATGATGTTCTCCAGCTCCATCCATTTGTCTAAGAATTTCATCAATTCATTGCTTCTAATGGCTGAATAGTACTCAACTCCAAGTGGATAAAGGACCTCCACATAAAACCAGACACACTAAAACTAATAGGAAAGAAACTGGGGAAGACCCTTGAGGACATTGTCTCAGGGGGAATGTTCCTGAACAGAACACCAATAGTTTATGCTCTAAGATCAAGAATAGACAAATGGGATCTCATAAAATTATAAAGTTTCTATAAGGCAAAAGACACTGTCAAAAGGACAAATTGGCAACCAATAAATTGGGAAAAGATCTTCACCAACCCTATATCTGACAGAGGGCTAATATTCAATGTATACAAAGAACTCAAGAAGTTAGACCCCAGAAAACCAAATAACCCTATCAAAAAATGGGGTACAGAGCTAAACAAAGACTTTTCACCTGAAGAATTTTGGATGGCTGAGAAGCACCTTAAGAAATGTTCAACATCATTAGTCATTAGGGAAATGCAAATCAAAACAACCCTGAGATTTCACCTCACACCAGTCAGAATGGCTAAGATTAAAAACTCAGGAAACAGCAGGTGTTGGCGAGGATGTGGAGAAAGAGGAACACTCCTCCACTGCTGGTGGGATTGCAAGCTGGTACAACCACTCTGGAAATCAGTCTGGCGGTTCCTCAGAAAACTGGACACAATACTTCCAGAGGACCCTGCCATACCACTCCTGGGCATATACCCAGAAGATTCCCCAGCATGCAATAAGGACACATCCTCCACTATGTTCATAGCAGCCTTATTTATAATAGCCAGAAGCTGGAAAGAACCCAGATGTCCCTCAACGGAGGAATGGATAAAAAAAAAAAAATGTGGTATATATACACAGTGAAGGATAATCTTCCTGAAGCCCTGAACGTCATTGTGTCAAAACCAAGCTTGCCCTTCAGGTTGAACCCCACAATCTTTCATCAGGGCAACTCTCTTAGTTAGGGTTTCCATTGCTGTGAACACACACCATGACCAAAGCAACCCTTATAAGGATGACCTTTAATTGGGGTTGGCTTACAGGTTCTGAGGTTCAGTCCATTACCAAGGCAGGAGCATGGCAGCATCTAGGCAGGCATGGATGGCAC
The DNA here is from genome assembly GCA_964023405.1 of Apodemus agrarius. NCBI lineage: Eukaryota > Metazoa > Chordata > Mammalia > Rodentia > Muridae > Apodemus > Apodemus agrarius. The sequence goes on from OZ030024.1 coordinate 21,875,618, forward strand.
AAGATGAGCTGAGAGCTCTACATTTTCATCTAAAGGCTACTAGTGAAAGACTGACTTCCAGGCAGCTAGAAAGAAGGTCTCTCAAAGACCACCCCCACAGTGACACACTTCCTCCAACAAGCCACACCTACTCCAACAAGGCTACACCAGTCCAAATAGTGCTATTTCCTGGGCCAAGCATATACAAATCACCACAGCAACCAAGCTTTCTTTAGTCTGATAAGCAAAGGGTTAGATTTTTCAATGTTAAGTTTTGTTTTAATTTTTAATGTTTATCTTTATTTATACCATGGTCTGTATACCATGCATGTGCCTAGTGCCGGCAGTGTTGGGTGCCCTGGAACTGGGGTTAAAAGACAATTGCATTCCAGCATGTGAGTGCTGGGTATCAAACCCAGGTCCTCTTCTAGAGCAGCAAGTGTTCTTAACAGTTAAACCAGTCTCTTCAGCCCTAAGGTTAGGGACTTTAAAGTAATTTTTAAAGTTAACATACAAGCATACAGGAACTCAAGTAATGAGTTTATGGTGGCATTTGCATACATACTATATTCTCATTCTCTGTACCCCCTTTCCTTTTTTTGTTGGCTCCCTTATCCTTCCCAATTGTCCTCCTTCTGTTTTGGGGTCACATGCATGCTATTAACTGCCACCTGCCTCCTCTTGGCCTATTACAATGTCCCTTACCTGTAAAGGCCATGGGGAACCTCTTGTGGCCTTAACTTTTCTCCTCCTGATGCCAACTCATTAGAAAAGATAAAGCATAGTGACATCATCCTTCCCCACCCACCCACCCCTGCCTTTATTCTAGGAGGAGAGCCAGCCTGAAAGACCTGCTATCCAACCACACTTTATACCAGATGAGAGCTGCTTCCCCCCTCACAAAGCTCTCAGGTTCCACATGGTAGATGGCAGCACACTGCAGTAGCCCAGCTTAGGGTGTGTGAAAAATTCAGGACCCACATTCAGTGTCTCAGGAGCCCTGGACAGGCTTGGACATCAGGAGAGGCAAGCTTCTCAAATGCTCCCGTTGGCACAGACAATCTGAGAACTCTCCCCTACTGATGTCAACAGCAAAAGCCTGGACTCTACACAACACGAAGAAAACTGCACAAAACTGCCCTGGAGTCCCATGTCAATGGCAGCCAGGGATTAGATCTGACATGGGCAGGAAGCAAGCCATCCTTTTCAAGTGGCCTCAATGCAGGGCAGTAACACCCCAAAGTTCAGAGCCCCTACCCAACTCCAATTCCTCTCTCTTTTTGCCCCGAACATGCCTGATTATTTCAAGGCAAACAGGCTCACCAAGCAAGTGCAGTTAGGGTTTAGGAAGGAAGGCTTCTTACTACATTAGTGTCAGTGAGTTGTTACATAGAACATTATCTGTCTCCCATAAAGCCAAGACTCAAGCTAGCACAGCTATTCAGGAAGGCTCTAACACTTTAGAAGGTGGATCAAGGCTGGAGAATGCTGATCACCATACCCCGAGACTGTCTTGCCCACCTCTCGGGAGAACAGAGAGAAAAGAGAGGTTATTTTAGAGAGAGCAGCACCAAGAGAGAAAAGGGGAGAGGGTAGTGTTACAGAGACAGGTTGCAGAGAGAAGAAGCTAGACACAGGTGAAGACAGAACAAGGCAGGGGATTAGAACATATTGCCAAAGGTGGTGTGAGGTCAAGCAGAGCACTTCAGTCAGAAGCTGAGAGAAGCCAGTTTGAATCAGTCAGCAGTGGCGAGGAGTTTGGGGCAGAACAGCTGAGTTAACCAGCCAGCCAGAGTTCGGAAAGAGCTAGAAAGGGTGAGCTTATTCAGCAGTAAGTCTCAGAGGATGAAATAACTCTAGACCTAGATAAGATTGTACAGAGAGGCTTGAAATTTCCATGTCTAGACCTAGGTCAGCAGGTGGATGCAGTAAGCCTCCCAGACGGTAATCACATCAGGTGAATAAAAACTACTTTTACAAATGAATTAGTCAACAGGAAGACAAGATATTAAGACACCAACAGCTGTTCAACTAGCAGAGGAATCGCAACTCAAGAGCAAGAATACAAAACAAACAAACAATACAAAACAAAAAATTCTAAAACAAACAAAAACCATACTGGAAACAGAAAGCTAGTTCTGGTAACCAGGAGAGGATAAACCCACCATTTAAATGACATTACTTCTCTAACAGCATGAAATGCCATCTTTAAAAAGGCACTGGGTTAAGGCTGGAGAGATGGCTCAGGGGTTAAGAGCCCTGGCTGCTCTTCCAAAAGACCTGGGTTCAATTCCCAGCACTAACATGGTAGCTCACAACCATCTGTAATTCCAGTCCCAGGGATCCAACACCCTCTTCTAGTTTCCACAGGCACCAGACACACACATGGAGCACAGACATACTCCATGTAGACAAAACTCACATATACATAAAAATAATTTTGCTTAAAAAAAATACGCTAATGCATGTGACTGTTCAGCTAACCAGTGGCTTTGTATGGAATGTTCTGGGCTTTAGCATCTCTACAAAAGGGAAGAACTGAATCCTCTTTAACCAGTCCTGCAATTTTTCTCTTGTCTCTCCAGGCTCCAGGCCTTAGAGGAATAACACCAAGCGTTTATTACCGATTCTGTTAATTATTATCCTTAATTAAATAACACCTTTAAGAATTACTTACCCAAGAAGCATATGTCTTGCCTCCTTAATTAGAGTGTTAAGATCCTCCAGCATAATACATCCAAAATAGATTAAGTACCTACTGGGCTTGAGTACAATGTAAGGACAGAGCCGTCTCCCCCAGGCGGCTGGCGGATTGCTCCATGCTTAATAGCAGCTGGTTCCAGGAGAATGATCTCTCCGCTTCGCCATTGCTTTTTGCTTGTTTGAGGTTTTGTGGGATTGTCTTTGGTTTGGGTTCTGCTTCGTTTGAGTTCTGTATGGCTCAGGTTTGGTTTTTTGTTTTTATTTTTTCATACAGCCAAATACCCAGCAAAATAGATAAACAGGGTTTCAAAAGATTCCAGAGACACAAGGAATATGTCTGTCCACCCAGGATTGTTCCAGACATTTCTGGATTTCCTGACAATACTCTGCCAATTGCTCTGTTTCTATGGTGAATGTCACTGACCCTCAGTATGCTCTGTTCCCAAGGGAAAACATAACATTGGAGATGATATGGGGAAAGAAACTAGGTAGGCATTGCTCTGGCTTGGGTTACCCAGAAAGCCAGACCTGGGCCACCAAAGACGTGGGGTGTGATCTCAAGCAGTATAATTGGTGGACAAGAGGAATGGGACAGGGAAAGAGAAGGACTCGAAATGGTGAGCCGTCAAGGAGCTAGTGCTAGAGATGGTGTGCACAGTCCCTCTGGGACCCGCTGCGTCACGGCACAGAGCAGAGATATTTCTTCAAGGAATGGAAAGTCGGGACTCACATGCACTGAACCCCATCTCTCGGCAATTGAGGGCCACTCCTGAGAAAGAAAGCTCAGTCCTCATCTGAGAGAAACCCCAGGCAGGAAAATAGACACAGTACTGAAAGTTCTCACCACACAGAGGAACCTTGACAGATACTCATGGTCCCAGCCTCAAGCCCAGGGGACACGGGAAGGGCACTGGCTGCACCCACCCCATTTAGTTCCTCTTCCGTACTGCCACAGCCCGACTCAGCGCTGTAGAATCCTACCTTCTATTCATGATGCCCCAGCATTTCTCAACTGGCCTGAGATATGTGTGTCTTTCTCTCTGTCTCAGTGACTGTTTATCCAAATAGACAATGATGGTGACTTATACCATGAGATACAGTGGGCATGCAGGTACGGCTAAGCATCCATGTTTGATGGCATCCAGGGTAGGGGTCATGAACCCAAATGCATCCATGGCCTCAACTTTTTCCAACGATTGTAAACAGGGCTCTGGGCACGATGGCATCTGGAGATGAAAAACGGGGTGTGCCCAGGGCCAAGGGGAAGGCTCACCTTTCAGCCTGTGGAATCCCACTACTTCCATGTGGCTCCTAATAACTCTTATCATTCAACTAATACTGTTGACTGGCTTGCCAGAAGAAACCATACAAGACAGAAGCACTAGATCTATGTGTGGTGACCTTGATAGAGCCAGAACCATTAGATTAAAAAATTAAAGCACACAGAAAATGCTAGTAAGTATAGTCCTTAGCCTGAAGTCTATTCCTGAAAGCCCACTTCATGGAACTGTCATTTTCTATTTTACTCATATAAAAAAAAAATTATGGGAAGATAGGGTCAGAAACAAAAAGCACTGTGCTGACCTAGGAGGAGTTTTATAAGTATTTCTTAATACTTCAAACTGCTCACAGTTACAAACACATCTATGCATCAAGGAGTATATGAACACCTTTCATATATTCTCGTTTCACCCACTGACAATCTACTTTATAAGTGACAAAACTGGGCTGAAGGATGGGTTGGAGTTTAGGCTAAGGCAGCCCAAATGCAGAGTCTAGATAAGTAATTACAAAGACAGGGTGGCAAAAGCTTCCTGAAACCGGAAGCTTCCAGAATTTGTGGCATTTCTTTAAGGAAAAAAACAAACAAACAAATTACTAAAAAATGTTTAAGGATGTTACTGGCTATTTAATTAACATTTTAAATACGTATCTTAGGCACGCAAGACTTACAATAAATCTATGTCCTAGCCACAGATTCCCAAGAAGGTACTAGAGGATGCATTCCGATTAAACATGAATGGAAGCCAAGAGTAAGGGAGACTAAGTTAGCAGGTAATCCTGATGTGTTTGTGAAAAGATAAAGTGTGTGTGTGGGGGGGGGGATATGTTCTACGGAAGTATAGTCAGATATGGGGGTAGGAGGTGCCTCGGCAGGCCCGTGCTGAGGCATCCCTTCCCCCTGAGGGACTAGCCACACGATGGTATAATGTAGAATAGAGTTTACTTAGGGCATGGGGAGGAGAGTTAAGAGGGTAGTAGAGGGAGAGAGAGGGGGGGGCCTGCCATGAGCACATGGGGAGAGAGGGGGGAAAGGAATGGGAAGTGAGGGGGGAAAGGGAAGAGCAAGGACAAGAGAAAGCGAGAGAGCAACGAGGGGGCAAGCAGCCCCTTTTACAGTGGGTCAGGCCTACCTGGTTATTGCCAGGTAACTGCGGGGTGGAGCTTAGACAGAACGCTAACAAATCCAGTGGGTATCACTTCATTCTTACTAGGATTGCTGATGTGAGAGAGCTGGACAATAAATGTGGCAGGGAGTGGGTCCGGAGAAGTCAGAATTATTCTGTACTGCTGGTAGAGACACAGATTGGTGGCAAGTTCATAGAAAACAGTCTGGCAATTTCTTGAGGAAGCTAATCCCGGAATTACCATATGACCGCAACATAGCCCGATGTATGTGCTCAAGAAAAATGAAAATATGTGCCCACAAAACTTGCACAAAAATCTTCACAGCAGCAGTATTCAGAGCTCTGAAAATATGGAAAGAGTTCAAACGCCCATCCCTGAATGAACAAATAAGCAAAATTCAGTCTGGTCAAAGGAACACTATTCATCAACTAAAAGGAACCACAACTTGAAATAAGCCACAGTGTGGACGAACTTTGAAAACACACAAAATGAAAGAAACCAACCACAAAAGACCATGTGTTTTATAATTGCATTTATATGCAATGCAGGGTAATCATTAGAGAAAGAAAGTGGACACAGGGTTTCCTGGGGCTAGGGGTAGAAAAGAGCCAGGCCTGGCAGAAACAGGGTTTCTTTCAGGGCTAAGGACAATGTTTCATGCTGACTGAAGTGAATCAGCTATCTATAAGTAAAAATATCATCCGATAATGTATGTAAATGAGTGGATTATATGGTTTGCAAACTATGTCTCAATGGGGAGAAAGGAAGGGGGCTAGAGAGATGGCTCAGTGGTTAAGAACACTGTCTGCTCTTCCAAAGGTCCTGAGTTCAATTCCCAGCAACCACATGGTGGCTCACAATCATCTATAGTGGGGTCTGACGCCCTCTTCTGGTGTGTCTAGAAACAGCTACAGTGTACTCATATACATAAAATAAATCTTAAAAGAGAGAGAAGGGGAAGGAAGAGAAAGACTGTAGGAGGAGGAAGGGATGAGAGGAAATAAGGGAAGAAAATGAAAGGGAAAGAGATGGAGGGATTAAGGAGGAAGGGAAGGAGAGTGGGTGGGGAAGAGAGTGGGTGGGGAGGAGGAAGGCTGGGGGAAAGCCTACAATGAGTAACACCAGGGCTCGGGGAAACTTATGGTCTCTCGTCTCATTCTTTCTTCTGCTGCTGTGACATTTGCATAGACTGTCCCAGGTGTCTTCTCTATCATCTTCCACCTTAGTTTTTGAGACAATATCTCTCGCTGAAACTGGAGCGCATCCATTGTCTAGTCTGGCTTGTCTAGTGAGCCCTGAATCCTACTCTCTGTCTCTCTCTCTCTCTCTCTCTCCCCCCCCTTCCCCTCACTTTCTAGCCTTTGAATTGTGTGCTGGGGATCAAGCTTGGGGACTTTACCCACAGGGCCATCTCCCCAAGCCCCAAGATGTGAAGCCTCTCCATACCACCAAGCCTTAAGATGAGAGCAGTCCCTATGACTGTGTGCAAGCCTGCCCTTGAGCTTCCAGACTGAGCTAAGCTGCTGGCTTGCCTGACACACTTGGCCACTACACTTCTGAAGGAATCCCAGAGAAAGGATTTTAGTGACAAATGCTCTCAGAAAAACTAAATAACAACAAAAAGGTAATCATCATCTAGGAGGAGGCAAAACGGAATTGTGGCCAACAGGACGCAAATACCAACCACTTCATTTTCCTCTGATGAAGTCATACTACAGAAGACAGAATGCGTGCTGTCTCTAGGAGCAGAAGCCGGGTAATGCAATACACAGAGAAGAGCTGGAAGGGAACATTCTTACGGCCCAGAAGACAGAAGCAGCTGCCTTGGAGAGGCAGAGAGTAGGGGAGGAAGTCTGCATCAGAATTTCTGATCCCAAATCCAGACCATTGTCTGTCCAGCTGCAAAACTATGTCCATTACACCTTGAGAATCCTCCTGAAAGCTTAACATGCAGTTTTTGTGAACATGTAATTCTAAACATAAGGCCAAGGGCTCCAGTAATGTATGCGTATTCAGTAAGCAAAAGAAATCACCCCCAAAGTTCACCACATCCATCTCCCAGAAATTTACCTTCCCAAGCTTGCTGCTTGTAACAGCTGCTCAGGAACATCCGGTGTGCAAACGCCAGGATGACCAAATTTAACCCATTGTGTAGAAACTACCAGCTCTACAAGCTAACGCCTGGCCATCCTGGAGCACAAGCAAGAATCTCAGATATGTCAGGCTGACATAGATTGGAGCATGAACCCCAAAAGGCCATCCAGTTAAAAAGAAATGAAATACCCTGGCAACTGCCTAAATGTCAAACCCAGTTTCCTAATATTAATACTCAACACTCAGCACAAGGTTCAAAGAGACCCAAATATCTGCCACCACAACTCACATGAGGAATTCCTCAGCACAGGCAATGATTTTTTTTTTATCACGGTGCACAGCTGTGAATTTCTATATTACCCATCCTTCTAAGCAGTTCAGCATTTAATTTAAGAGTTTTCTGCCCTACAAAGGTGGAAGAAATGCTCAGACTTAGCTTTCAAAAGTCTTCCTAACCCTTGGCAGACTGGAAGGTAACAACTCTCTTGGAATATTGATTTCTGGGAGAAAACTCTACAACTTGTTCTCCTTCTATTCCCCTAAACATAAAAAGTTTCCCTCTAGCTTGAAAAAAAAAAACATGCTAAAAGATCAGTTGAGAGATGGTTCAGTCTATAAAGTCCCTGCCTCACCACCATAAGGACCTGAGCTCAGACTCAGGAACCACATTAAAAACAATCAGCAGAGTTGGGGGTGGCGGGTAGCTGAACTAGGTGGGTAATCAACCTAGCTAAACCAATGAGCCTTCTGTTCATCAAGAGACTCTGTCCCTAAAAATAAAGATAGAGGGCTGGAGAGGTGGCTCAGCAGCTACTTGATGCTCTTACGGAAGACTAGAATCTGGTTCCCAACATCTCCGTTAGGCAGTTCCCAACCACCTCTAACTCCAGCTCCAAGGAATTCAACATGGCTTCTGTGAGCACCCACACGTACCTGCATGTACCTACACTGGGACATGTGTGGGGCAGGTGGAGCGTGCCACTAGACAGAAGAACTGGTAAGACCGAGTGATTCTAAACCCTGTGAATGGCGGAATTGAGAACAGTAGGACTGGGCCAACTCCCTGCACGACTCTACCTGCTCTGAAACATCTAATCACCATACCCCCACTGAAAGGCCCGTGACACAGTCAGGTAGGAAAAACACCTGCAGGCCTTCCCCTTGCAAATAGAGTACCACTAGCATCCCAAACTGAGCAATGGGAAGCATCTACCCCTGGACCCCACCCCACTCCTCAATGTTCGTAAAGTCCCTATCCACATGGAATAAAATGCACAAGTTATTTCACCAAGAATCATTTGAGAGTGGCTGTTCTACTGAGCTGTAACACTTTGGGGAAGTGTCTTCTCTCCCAAAGCATTAACTGCTGGACCTTGGATCTGTCCGGCAGGCTGGGCCATGCCCCTGCCAATGACAGCTGCCCCTGCTGCTGGCATTGGCGCTGCCATGGTAGCAGGAAAGACCTGGGATCCAGCTACATGCCATGCACGGACTTCCCTTTTGGTTTTTTGAGACTGGGTTTCTCCATGTAGCCCTAGTTGTCCTGGAACTCACTGTGTAGACCAGACTGGCCTCGAACTCAGAAATTCGCCTGCTTCTGCCTCCCAAGTGCTGGGATTAAAGGCGTGCGCCACCACTGCCCGGCTCGCCGGAGACCCTCCTATTCATCCAGGAGAACCTATTCATCCAGGTTCTATGGAGAACAACAGACATAGATGTATATGCATAAATATACAGAAATGAAAAATAAGGTAACGTTTTTAAAAAAAGATGGAGATCAAGGAAGAGAAGACACTCAACATTTACTCCTGGCCTACACACACAGAGAGAGAGAGAGAAGCACATACACACACTGGAGCACACACACACACACACACACATATCCATGCATGCACGCACCTATCTATAGACGTACATGCAGTTGAAGCAGATACCCACGAGGACTATAGTAACCCTCAATGGCTTCCTCCCCCAAGTCCCTGTCCTCTTTGCTGGTTGAGAAAGAGAAATGAAATAGTCCATCAGCATTCAGGTTAGTTCTGGTGTGTTTCATCCGTCAGCATTTGATAGAACTGAATAAATTGATGATCCAATTAAAGGAAGCTCTCCTGGTTAACTTGAGTTAGTTACAGTCAGAAAAGGCAAAGACAAATTTGCTACTTTCGTTTGAAGCACAGAAATGATCATTTGGACATTAAACTTGGCAGGGCTGGGAAGGCTGTCCTTATTCATTCTAAATAGATTCAAATCCTAATTAGCCTCAACGAGCAGTACAAATCCGGACTCATGACAGCACCATCTGCCAAGACACAAATGAGCACAGTTTTCTCAGCCATGATCTACAAGAAGACGCCTTCCTTCAGACCAGCCATGCTCCAGGGTCAATGTGTCAGAACCACCAGAGACTGTAAGGCAGGGGTGACCCACCCTGTCAGAGTCTCAGATTAGGTATGAAGTGGGACTAGAGAATCTGCCTGCACCCTACACGCCCAGGACACTGGGGGCTTTGCAAATGCTAGGAAATCTCTTACAAGAGTTCAGACCTCGGTAGGCTTCCCCCCACCCTCAAACAATTTTAGAGATGGGGGCCAGGTATAAGTCTGCATTGCTAAGAGGTATCCCTTGGGTGATATTGTTGATTTGGGGGTTGCGGGATGGACAGACACTGAGAAATGCTGTTTTAGATAAATCCCTGTGTGCATATTGGGTGTTGGGGTATGGGCATGTATAAATAGTATATACGTGTATGTGTGTATGCACATGAGTGTACAGATACATATTTTTCTTCATGATTATGCTGGTACATACATACTGAAGTCAGTGCTCTCTGTCTTACACATATCCATGCATGCACGCACCTATCTATAGACGTACATGCAGTTGAAGCAGATACCCATGAGGACTATAGTAACCATCAATGGCTTCCTCCCCCAAGTCCCTGTCCTCTTTGCTGGTTGAGAAAGAGAAATGAAATAGTCCATCGGCATTGAAATAGTCCATGAGACAGGATTTCTCAATAAAACAGAAGTTCCCACCACGCAGTTAGGCTGTCTGGCCAGCCTGCTCTCAGGACACACCTGTCTCTCCTCTCTAATGCTGGGATTACTCGCCCACACAGCCAGGTAGCCATGCCCAGCTCTCCATGCCAAGGCTGGGGACTGGAACTCAGTTCCTCATTCCTGTAGAAGAAGCAAGCTTACCCACTGGGCCATCTTTCCAGCCCCTCAAACGCCCTACGTTTTAGGGAAATAATTTAAGCCTAATTTTAATGAACTTTTAAAATAATTATGATTTCACTTCTTTCAGAAAGCAATTCAGGCAAGCTCTCATTAGCATAATAATCCCTGGCAAAATAATGTTTGTCTTCCGCCCGGGTACAGTTTTAAAATGGTTATTCTCAAATGCTGCATATCACAAGTTATGTTTTAAAAAGTGAGCCATCATTTTATTTGCATATATTTCTACGGATTCGTGGGAGATCAGTGTTATTTCATAACTAATGTCTAATTATAAAATGGCATATTTATAACAACAAACACAATGTGCTGAGATTACATCTGGAACTAACAGTATTGCTATTAGCACAGGGGGCTCACTGAAGAATCATCTCTACTCTTCCATAATGAAAAAAATCTGCTACGATAATTCAAATATTGTGCTTGTGGAGTAATCGCTGTGACTCCTGAAGCTTGCAAACTGTGACATATTCATCCCGAATTAGCATTCAAGTCAAGACATCAATGACATAAATTCACTCTCTCCAACCATTCCATCTGTATTTAAGAAACTGCCTCCAGCCAAATTTTCATTACATATATTCCGAGGTTACTTGTATTTCATTCAGATTTGGAAAAAACACAAACAAACCCCAAAGCAGAAATACATGAAACGCCCCCCCCCCATCAACTCACCAGGTGATGAGGTGTTTCAATAAAAACAAGCTTAACAGTGCACTTGGACTTAGGTTTCTCTTCACTTATAAACAACACAGTTCCCAGAGAACCAGGATGAAGAGTTGAAATCCACATAGCAGTAGACATTGAACATTCCTACTTAAGGGCTCAGCCATCGGAACGTATGCACGGTTCTCCTAATTGCTCTTCCCTGCCTTCTACCTGTCCCGGGTGTCATCCAGAACCCCCGCCTGGCTTGTCACCCCATGGCCTCTATTCAGAGTGGAACTTTGTCTCACAACTACGTTGGGGTGTAGTCTGCAAATACCTCAGAACTCATGCCTTCCGGAACTTTAAACGAGGCCAAGTAACAGTGCTTACCAGAAAGATCTATCTATTCCGCTCAACTGACGTAGTGTCAAACTGCTTTCTAAATATTCACCTTTAGTGCCACTCCCCGATCTCCTCAGGGAAGTATCCTTTTACAGTAGATGCTCTTGATACTGCAACTCATAACCAACCAAGGTGCAGAGGATAAGTCATCAACTTGTTTAAGATTTAAGAATATAATATAAGGTGTAAGAGATAGTTTTAGGTTGATAAAATGCATTATGACAGGAAATGATTGAGGTACGGAACTTTGGACTCACCAAGATAGAATAAATAGTAGAATACTTTCTCTAAGGCTGCCAAAAACAAATGGACTGGACGTTGTGAATGTAATTCTTACTTGGTGGTTTTCACAATTGTTCTTATTGTATTTAGTTTACTGATGTTAGAGAAGGAGCCTTTATTGGATTAAAGGGGGGGGAGATGTGGGAATAATTTCTTATGTGCTATGTAAAAGTCAATAAAAAGTCTGAGGGCCAACAAGCTGAGGTGGTCTTAGGAGGTGGGGCATCCAGCAGAGAGAGAGAAAGAGAGAGAGAGAGAGAGAGAGAGAGAGAGAGAGAGAGAGAGAGAGACAGACAGAAAGAGAGAGAGATGGGAATTCTGGAAAGGGGTCAGACACAGGAAGACTAGCGACCTGGATTTGGAGGAAGTCAGACATATGAAACTATGGAAAAGTAACGAGCCGTGTGCCAGACACAGAATAGTGTAAACAGGTTAGTTAAATCATGAGCTAGTTGGGCATCAAGCCTAGCTTATGGCCTAGTCATTAATTCATAAATAACTAAGCCTCTATGTAATTATTTGGGAGCTGGGCTGGACACAGAGAAGATCAAAGAGTTACATCCCCTGCTGCTCCTGGAGGAGGGGCGGGGGAATGTTAGGAACAATATATAATCTGCCAGTGCACAGTCCTCTTTTAAATTGATCTAGAACCTACAGGACCAGTAGCTACCGGATCTTGTCAAATCTGAGACACATCACATGTTTATGCAGCATCCAAAAAATAATGTTAAAATCAAACTATGGTACATATCACTGATTTTAAGATTCATCTTGATTTCCCAGATGATAAAATATGATCCTAGAATCGATGTAAAACGCCTGCCCCGGGGCTGAGCAGCATTCGACGGCACTCTCTGCACCACTGTGCTTTTCTGCGGCAGCTAACACACTAACAGGTTTAACAGTAACATAACACCACGAAGGGGATTTCCGGGAAAACGTATAGATTTTTACACATAATATTTTTGAACTTCTGGTTCTGGAATAATTTCAAATTCCAGGTTGCAAGGGCAATCTAGCACACTCCATTATTTCCTTAGTCATTTATTCCCGTGTGCATATGGACAGACGCATGCTACGGGTGCATTCGTACAGAGGCATGCAGGCCGCGGTACATGTGAGGGTGTCAGAGACCTCCTCCTGTAAGGCAGCTCTCCCAAGCAATTGGATATGTGAGGCAAAGGCCTTTCCCTGCTGCATCACCCTGCCAGCCCTCCGTAATTTCTTTCTGAACTGTGTGAGAGAAAATTGCAGACATCTTGACCCTTCCCCCTCTTTAATGGTTCAGAGTCCATTTCCTAAGAAGTCAGTGCTTTCTGACAGAACTACACGACATCATAAAGGGTGGAGTTCATTACCAGTATAGTATTACTGTCTACTAAGCAATGTCCATATTTTTCCAGTCATGGGCACTTTTTTTTTTATGTAGCAGCATTTGGTATTGGATATATCTGGCCTCCATATCACAGCTGGGCGCTATATCTGTCAGCCCCTTCGAACTGTGACTCAGCCTTTGTTTCTCCTGATGTGTTCGAGGAGAACAGAATGATTATTTTGTATAAACCATCTCTCAGTTTGGGTTTGAGACTTTACAGAGATGAGATCTGGGTTGTGCACTTCAGGCAGGAACACTGCTGCTACCCCGCTGTCTGCTAATGACAACCTATCCGGAGGCCAAGCCAATCGCTGTGTGCCACTGCTAGCAAGAGTTCCCTGGGTCACTCAGCCGAAGTGGCTTCTGCTAGGTTTTGTTTTGTTTCCTTTTGTGTTTTGTTTTTCTCGCTCTACAATGACTATTTCTACCTTCATTACTGGTTGGAAGTAATTTTGAAATTAAACAAATGTCCTGAGCCTCCCTGTGGTGATTTAAATAAGAATGCCCCCCAAAGCTCATATATTTAAATGTTTAGTCATCAGAGAGTGGCACTACTAGAGAAGAATTAGGAGGTGTGGCCTTGTTGGAGTGGGTGTGGTCTTGTTAGAGTGGGTGTGGCCTTTTGGAGTAGGTATGGTCTTGTTGGAGTAGGTGTGGTCTTGTTAGAGTAGGTGTGGCCTTTTGGAGTAGGTATGGTCTTGTTGGAGTGGGTGTGGTCTTGTTAGAGTGGGTGTGGCCTTTTGGAGTAGGTATGGTCTTGTTGGAGTGGGTGTGGCCTTGTTGGAGTGGGTGTGGCCTTGTTGGAGTGGGTGTGGTCTTGTTAGAGTGGGTGTGGCCTTTTGGAGTAGGTGTGGTCTTGCTGGAGGAAATATGTTGCTGAGGATGGGCTTTGAGGCTTCAAAAGTCCAAGCCAAGGAAAACATCTCTCTTCCTTCTGCCTATATATCTGGATGTAGAACTCTCAGCTACTTCTCCAATGCCATGACTGGCTGCGTGCTGCCATGCTTCCTGCCATGATGAGAATGAGCTAAACCTCTGAAACTATAAGCAAGCCCTTTTTTATAAGAGTCTCCATGGTCATGGTCTCTCCTCATAGCAGTAGAACACTGAATAATAGCCATAGTAATGGCGGCTGAAAAGGTAAAAAAAAAAAAAAAAAAAAAAAAAGGTTAAAAACTCTTGTTGCTCATTCAGAAGATCTGAGTTCAGTATCTAAGACCCATATCAGGCAGCACGCAACCCTCTCCAGCTCCAGCTCCAGGGGACATGACACCATTGGCCTACACAGGTACCTGCAACTAATGTGCACATACCAATAAGCAGACACAACACACACACACACACACACACACACACACGTAAATTAAAAATAATAAGAAAATAACTCTTTTTTTTTAAGTGTACTATCCAATGACAATTCTAGAATACTAAATCAGCTGGTTATTCCTCAGAGAGGACAAAAGCTCCAACAAATCCTAGTTCGTCCCAGCACCTGGGCATGGTGCCTGTACTGTATCGCCTCCTTACTCTAGGCATCCTTGTAGATTTGAGGATGTTGTTTAGGAAAATCTTAGTGCAGGGCTGGAAAGATGGCTCAGTGGTTAAACACTGATTGTCTACTTTTAAACAGGACCTGGGTTCATTTCCACATGGTGGTTCACAATCATCTGTAACCAGAGTTTCAGAGGGTCTGATACTCTCTTCTGGCCTTTGTGGCCCCTGCATAATGGCACTGTGTGTGTGTGTGTGTGTGTGTGTGTGTATGTGTGTGTACATGCATGCATGTAAAAATATATGAAAAATTCTTACATAGAGAAAATACAAAATTAAGTAAATATTTGGCAAAGGAGGAGGAAGAGGAGAAGGACATGATGAAGTGGTCCAGGAGGGTCATGACCTTTACTTAAGGGAAGACTGATAAAGTTGTTTTTTAAAGATTTGTTTGTTTGTTTTATGTCTATGTATTTACTATAGCTGTCTTCAGCCATACCAGAAGAGGGCATCCAGTTCCACTACAGATGATAGTGAGCCACCATGTGTTTGCTAGGAATTGACCTCAGGACTTTTGGGAGAGCAGTCAGGACTCTTAACCCTTTGAGCCATCTCTCCAGCCCAGTGATAAAGTTTAATGATGAAACCTGTGCCTCTTCTCCGTGTCTTCCCAGAACAGCATAGCTGTGCCTACGGATGGACCAGTGCAGACTAGAGCCCAAGCAGGTGAATAGGGTAGCAGTTGGTGCTATTCAGACTTTTCAGACCATTGTTTAGAAATACTAATTTTGAAATAACACAGGAAATTCATATGGAAAGCATAGCATTTTCTACTCTTGTATCCAGTGCTTATGGGGGTGGGGTGGGGCATTGTGCAGAGAAAATCTGAGCTTCCACAACATATTGGAGACAGCACGGAAATCTCTGTACACTGGGTGGAGAATGGCTATGCAGCAGTGGGCCACCTGGATCTCAGCCTTCGGTGAGGAAGAACTTTTCAGGATGAACATCACGGAAGTGTCATCTTCCAAGAACAAAGGTGGCTGTGGTTATACATCTGCTGGCTCCTACAATTACGGAGCTGCTGCCAGCCAGTCAATGCACTCAGCACCGTGAAAGCCACACTTGCATCTCTTCATTACAGGCATGCCCCTACTGTGAGCAGTTTCTGTGCCTCTCTCTTTTAGAAGGTGTCAGGAGAGGGACTTCCATCTGACTCCTGGACGTGGTGTATTTGCCTCTCGCGCTATCGGATCATTTACCCTGGCTACTTGAACACTTGAGGGTGTATCCGCATGAGTCTAAAGCAGTAGGGTGACCCCACAGGCTAGAGGATGTGCAGAGGTATGGTAAGTTACAGAACAGAAACATTCAAACCGTTATCCCATCTGTAGGGAACTAGCCGTGAATGGGCACAGTCATAAAAACGTGACTGTCATCTGAGAAGGAGGAACCTGAGTAGACAAAATGCCTCCACAAGACTGGCCTTGTAGGCAAGTCTGTGGGCCAGCTTCTTGATTAAGGATTGATGTAGGAGAACCTAGCTCACGGGGGCAGTGCCACCCTGGGCAGGTGCTCTTGGGTGCCGTAAGAAAGCAGACTGAACACGCCAGGGAACAGTGCTCCCCCATGGCTTCAGCATCAGTTCCTGCCTCAAGTTCCTGCCTTGAGTTTCTGTGCTGACTTCCCTCAGTGGCAAAGCATGACGTGAGAGCTGTAAGCTGAAATAAACCCTTTTCTCCCCACGTGGCTTTTGGGTGTGGTATTTTATTACATCAATAGGAACCTAACTAAGACATCATGTTAATCAAATGAGCCAATCTCAGAGAAAAAAATACTGTGTTTTCTCTCACACGTGATATACATATCATGTATGTATATATGTATATGTGACATAAAAATAGAAGTGAAGGTATCCAGGGGAAGGGAAGGGAAAGGGAGCAGGGGAACACCCTAGATATATGATGTTATTTGTAGGAAAATGTCTTTATAGAACAAAGTCCCATGTACAATGAATATGTACCATGAAAAGAATTTTGAAGAAAATTTAAAACTGACTTCAGGAGGGACAAGATATGTCTCAGGAGCAAAACACTTGCAAGGTCTGGGGTTCAATCGCCAGAATCAATCAATCTCTCTCTCTCTCTCTCTCTCTCTCTCTACAAGAAAAATAACCTACTGTTTTGTGTCAGTATTGACTGAGACGAAATACCTAAGATTTCCTCTGGATGTCTTCAGTGTAAGATATGTGCAAGTATCTAGGTCCATAAATATACCCTGACCCTTAAGTTCCTAACAAGAATCTTGCAGATTAACTAATTGATCAGTGTAAAATTATTTAAGTTCCAAGAAGAAGGGGGAAGAGGAAGAAAGGAAGGAAGAAAGGAAAGAAGGGAGAGAGGGAGGGAGAGAGGGAGGGAGGGAGAAAAGACTAGCTAGGCAAGGTAGACCTTGCCTATAATCCCAGCACTTGAGAGACCGATGCAGGAGGATCGTCATCTTTTTGTGTTTTTTTTTCCTCCCATCTTTTTATGGGTGCTTTAACTCCATGTGCATCTGTGCACCACAAGTGTGCTTGGTACCTGCATAGGCCAAAACAGGGCGTCTCATGTTCTAGCACTGGACTGAGCTGCCACGGGGATGCTGAGGATGGATTCAGCGTCCTTGACAAGAGCATCCAATGCTCCTAATTGCTGAGCCAATTCATATCCCCAAGAGATCATAATAATCTGAAGTCAACTCAGGCTACCAATTGAGACCCTATCTCAAAAACAAATAAATAAAAACCAAGAGCTAGGCACGTAGCTTAGTGATGGTGTACCTAGAATACACAAGTTCAGAGTTTGGTCCCAGGGGAGAGAAAGAAAAGCTGAGGGAGGGAGGGAGGGAGGAGGGAGGGAGATAATTGAACAAATGTGTTGGGTCATGTTGAGACTCCTAACTTCCCACTTAGAAAACTGGATCTCTAAATACACATCACAAGCCTTAGATAGCAAATTCAAACACTGTAAAACAAATGATTGATTCTTTTTTTAATTTAAATCGTGCTGTTGGGACTCATTCTGCCAATTTTCAGGTTATTCCTAAATAACCAAGTCCTCATTTGCACCGCTAACTAGCTCTTTAGCGCATCTGCAAATAGCACACATTCCATTTCCTGCCGTCTAACAGCTTTCCCATTAGCTACAGTAAACACTCTGCACTCCGGCCAGCCATCAGCTCCCCATAGAGTTACGGGTTATAAGTTTAATTGTTTCATTTGCATATCCAGCTGAGGTAAATTAGAAAAGGGGGCCCACACTCATTACACTTTATTGCATTACAAACACAGATGTCTGTTATTCTAGACCCGTTTAACCTAAAGAAAGAGCTTAAAGTAATAACGAAGAGAAAATACAAGTGTTCACTTGGTTTCTCGAGTCTGAACCACGGTGGAATTCCTGGACAGAGAGAATTCTCATTTTTGAACTGACAGTCCCTCAGCGGAGAAGAATCATACTCCTCTGGCTATTGCTGCTTGCCATGGCTACGAATCATATATTCAAAGGTCTTTAAGCATCAATTCCCTTGACGAAGAGACACAAGGAAATTGTGTGAAGAGGAAACCCACCACATCCGAGGAAGGAGAGCACCCACCCAGCTTAATGCTAAAGCTAGGAAATTCACACAACACAGGTTTGCACAAAAGGCTAAGTAGTTGGTGACCAAGAGCACTGTCTTGTTCTTCTAAAGGACCTGAGTTTCGTTCCCAGCACCCACATGGTGGCTCGCAACTACCTGTAACTCCAGTTCCAGAGGACCACATGCCCTCTACTGGCCCCTGGGGATGCCGGACATACATGCAGGCAAACACTCATAAAATAAAAAATAGAAACTTACAACAATAAACCAAGCATAACAATCAGCTAAGACAGTGTCATGCGAGGGTATATAAGGATTTAAGTTCTTATGGCAGATCGAACCCAACAAGCCAACCATTCCCAAGCCCAAGAATAAAGGTATGGGAAAACATTTGGTTTTACTCTCAGAGTTAATGTTACTTTAAGAGTGGGGTAGAGAGATGGCTCAACAACAGTTAAGAGCACTGGCTGCCCTCCCAGAGGTCCTGGGTTCGATTCCCAGAAGCTATAGAATGCCTCACGACCATGTGTAATTCCAGTTTCAGAGGATCTGACCTCTGTGGGCACCAGGCATCCCACTTGGACACAAACACATGTATAGACAAAACACCCAGATATATAATTTAATAAATATATATTTATGTATAAATTTATTTTAATTGCACTGAACGCCCCCATGGGCTAAGAGCTTGATGCTCATCTTGGCACTCATGGGAGATGGGGGAACCTTCAAGAGGTAGGAACTAACAACAAGTTTCAGGTCACTGGAGGACAGTCGAGTGACACTGTGATTCCCTGTTCTCTTTCTCTCTCTACTTCCCTAGGTGAGCAGGCTTGTGCTACCACACCCTCCGACCCCGTGATACGGTGAGCTATTGTGCGCCCATCCCCTCTTCAATCGGTGGTGACCGGAAGCCTTCAAATCTATGAAATCAAGATAAACTTGTCACCCCTATAAGTTGATTGATCTCAGGCACTGATTACAGTAACAGAAAGATGTCCAAAGCAAAGGTATGCAGGACTCTATAGAAATGACCCTTCACAACACATACAGGGCGAAGGGGGAACCAAAGGAGATAAAAACAAAGCGGAAACAGAGGGTTAGAAAGTATTTGACCTGGGGGGAATGCAGTGACAGCTTGGTTACACTTGACTGGCAAGCAGAAGGACCTAAATTCAGTCAGGAGCCTCCAACCTCGAGCTGGGTGTGGTGGCATGAAATTGTAATCCTAGTGTTGAGGAGCTAGAGGCAAAGAGATGCCTTGCCAGACAGCCCAGTCCAGCCCAGCTAGAAAGCCCTCCGTTCCAGTGAGACATTCCTTCTGGAAACACAAGGGCGAGGGCCAGACGCTCACCTCTGAGCTACACACACACACACACACACACACACACACACACAGGAACACAGAGTCGGGGGCAGGTGCACGTACAGCCGCACACATGAAAATATTCCATTTCCCTGATGACTACAGATGTTGAACATTTCTTTAGGTGCTTCTCAGCCATTTGATAATCCTCAGGTGAAAATTCTTTTTTTAGCTCTATACCCCATATTTTAATAGGGTTATTTGGCTCTCTGAAGTCTAACTTCTTGAGTTTTTTGTATATATTGGATATTAGCCCTCTGTCAGATGTAGGGTTGGTAAAGATCTTTTCCCAATTTATTGGTTGACGTTTTGTCCTATTGATGGTGTCCTTTGCCTTAACAGAAACTTTGTAATTTTATGAGGTCCCATTTATCAATTCTTGATCTTAGAGCATAAGCTATTGGTGTTCTGTTCAGGAAATTTTCCACTGTGTCCATGTCCTCAAGGGTCTTCCCCAGTTTCTTTTCTATTAGTTTCAGTGTGTCTGGTTTTATGTGGAGGTCCTTGATCCACTTGGAGTTGAGCTTAGTACAAGGAGATAAGAATGGATCAATTCGCATTCTTCTGCATGCTAGCTTCCAGTTTAACCAGCACCATTTGTTGAAAAGGTATCTTTTTTCCACTGGATGGTTCCAGCTCCTTTGTCAAAGATCAAGTGACCATAGGTGTGTGGATTCACTTCTGGGTCTTCAATTCTGTTCCATTGATCTACCTGCCTGTCATTGTACCAATACCATGCAGTTTTAAAACTATTGTTCTGTAGTACTGCTTGAGGTCCAGGATACTGATTTCTCCAGAAGTTCTTTTACTGTTGAGAATAGTTTTAGCTATCCTGGGTTTTTTGCTATTCCAGTTGAATTTGAGAATTGCTCTAACTCTATGAAGAATTGAGTTGGGATTTTGATGGGGATTGCATTGAATCTGTAGATTGCTTTTGGCAAGATGGCCATTTTTACTATATTAATCCTACCAATCCATGAGCATGGGAGATCTTTTCATCTTCTGAGGTCTTCTCCAATTTCTTTCTTCAGAGACTTGAAGTTCTTCTTGTCATACAGATCTTTCACTTGTTTGGTTAGAGTCACACCAAGATACTTTAAATTGTTTGTGACTATTGTGAAGGATGTCATTTCCCTAATTTCTTTCTCAGTCTGCTTATCCTTTGAGTATAAGAAGGCTACTGATTTGCTTGAGTTAATTTTATATCCAGCCACTTTGCTGAAGTTGTTTATCAGCTGTAGTAGTTCTCTGGTGGAGTTTTTTTTTTTTTTTTTTTTTTGGCGGGGGGGGGGGGGTCACTTAAGTATAATATCATATCATCTGCAAATAGTGATAATTTGACTTCTTCCTTTTTGAAAGAACTTCAAGTACTATAGTGAATAAATATGGAGAGAGAGGGCAGCCTTGTCTAGTCCCTAATTTTAATGGGATTGCTTCAAGTTTCTCTCCATTTAGTTTGATGTTGGCTACTGGTTTGCTGTATATTGCTTTTACTATGTTTAGGTATGGGCCTTGAATTCCTGTTCTTTCCACGACTTTTAACATGAAAGGATGCTGAATTTTGTCAAATGAAATTTTGTTTTTCAGTATCTAATGAAATGACCATGTGATTTTTTTTCTTTGAGTTTGTTTATGTAGTGGATTACATTGATGGATTTCCATATATTGAACCATTCCTGCATCCCTGGGATGAAACCTATTTGATCATGGTGAATGATCATTTTGATGTGTTCTTGGGTTCAGTTGGCAAGAATTTTATTAAGTATTTTTGCATCAATATCCATAAGGGAAATTGGTCTGAAGTTCTCTTTCTTTGTTGAATCTTTGTGTGGTTTTGGTATCAGTGTAATTGTGGCTTCATAGAAGGAGTTGGGTAGTGTTCCTTCTGTTTCTATTTTGTGGAATAGTTTGAAGAATATTGGTGTTAGGTCTTCTTTGAAGGTCTGATAGAATTCTGCACTAAAACTATCTGTTCCTGAGCTGTTTTTGGTTGGGGAACTTTTTCCTTTTTTTTTTGATGTTTTTTATTCTATATATTCTTTATTAACATTTCATATGATTTCCCCTTTCCTGGCTCCCCCCTCCCCAAAAGTCCCAGAAGCCCTCTTCCCTCCCCCTGTTCCCCCAAGGTTAGGAAACTTTCAGTGACAGCTTCTATTTCTTTAGGGGTTTAAAGGTTGTTTAGATGGTCTATCTGATCCTGATTTAACTTTGATATTAGTATCTGTCTAGGAAATTGTCCATCTCTCCAGATTTTTCAGTCGTGTTGAGTATAGGCTTCTGTAGTAGAATCTAATTTTTTTTTAACTTCCTCAGTTTTTGTTGTTATATCTCCCTTTTCATTTCTGATTTTGTTAATTTGGACACTATCTCTGTGCCCTCTGGTTAGTCTGACTAAGGGTTTATCCATCTTGTTGATTTTCTCAAAGAACCAGCTCCTGATTTTGTTGATTCTTTGTATGGTTCTGGAAAGAACTCAGATGTCCTTCAACAGAGGAATATACACAGAAAATGTGGTAATTTACACAATGGAATACTACTCAGCTATTAAAAACAATGAATTCATGAAATTCTTAGGCAAATGGGTAGAACTGGAAAATATCATCCTAAGTGAGGTAACCCAATCACAAAAGAACACACATGGTATGTACTCACTGATAAGTGGATATTAGCCCAGAAGCTTGGAATACCCAAGACATATTTCACATATCAAATGACGCCCAAGAAGAAAGAACAAAGTGTGGATACTCTGGTCCTTCTTAGAAGGGGAAACAAAATACCCACAGAAGGAGATACAGAAACAAAGTATGGAGCAGAGTATGAGGGAAAGACCATCCAGAGACTACCCCACCCAGGGATCTATCTATCCCATATACTGTTACAAAACCCAGACACTATTATTGATGCCCACAAGTATTTGCTGACCGGAACTGGATATAGCTGTCACCTGGGAGGCTCTGCTAGTACATGACAAATATAGAGGGGGACACTCTCAGCCAGCCATTGAACTGAGCAGGTGTCCCCAATGGGGGAGCTAGAGAAAGGACCAAGAAGCTGAAAGGGTTTGCGATGCCATAGGAGGAACAATAATATGAGCCACCCAGTACTCCCAGAGCTCGCAGGGACAAAACCATCAATCAGATAGAACGCATGGTGTTACCCATGGCTCCAGAGGCATAGGCAGCAGAGGATGGCCTTGTTGGACATCAAAGGGAGGAGAGGCCCTTGGTCCTGGAAAGGCTCAATGCAGCAGTATAAGGGAATACCAGGACAGGGAAGCGGGAGGGAGTTGATTGGGGAACAGAGGGAGGGGAGATGGCTTATGGGATTTTCAGGAAAGGAGAAATCATTTGAAATATAATAAAAGAATATATCTAAAAAAAATATTCCAAGCTGGGTGGTGGTGGCGCACACTTTTAATCCCAGCACTGGGGAGGCAGAGGCAGGTGGATTTCTGAGTTCGAGGCCAGCCTGGTCTACAGAGTGAGTTCCAGGACAGCCAGGCCTACACAGAGAAACCCTGTCTCGGAAAAAAAAATTCCAATAAAAATTTTCACCAAAAAAATAAATTTCAAGCTCACACCCCAGAAAGAAAACTATATGGTTGAACAAGAGCTTTAAACTTTACAGTCCCTCACTTACACCTCCCTCTTGCAGAGCTGAGGGGGAGGGAGAAGGCGTGTCCTCAAGGTGCTGCCATAAGTCACTTCAAAGCCTGTGAATTTTTAACCAAAATCTCTTAAGATACCATATTAGTTACAATTGAGTCACTTTAACAAAATACCTAGCAGAAATCCCTAAAGGGAGGAGTGATGGTGTCAAGAGGGTCAGCCCTGCCTAACCGGAAGGACTGACAGAGCAGCTCTGTCCATGGTGGCAGAAGTGGGTGGCAGTAGGTAGTAGATCAGGAAGCAGAGAATGCCAAAGTCAGGCTGAGACCTTCAAAAGCCCTGCCCCTGGTGACATATTCCCACCAGCTTGGCCCACCACAGTCCCAGGACCTCCCAAAAGGGCACCACCAGCTGGGAACAAGCACTCAGAACACAAAGACATCTCACACAGTCTCTCTCATTATTGTTTCTCCTCTTTTGGGTCCGGTGGCATTAGGATGGCTGGGGACCTTTCTGATGTTTGATAAAAGGGACGTTGGATTGGGGATGCCTTGGTTTGGGGGGTGTGAGGTGTAGAGACATGTTTTCCAGTCTCTTCCACGGACAGTGACGATGCTACTCGCCTTTCTGGGGTTGGGTGGGGACAGTCCCTGCTTCCTGATGTGCTGACTCATCCAGCAACGTGAAGGTCGGGAGAAGAGTCCCAACTCACTTCAGGGCCTGACAAGGTTTGAAAGGTGGCGAGCCTGAAGCTCATCTGCAAAAACAGCTTCCAATCATTGACATAAAATTGCAAAGGAGTCCGAGCCAGTCAGCCCAGTCAAAGCAGAGGCTCTCCCTTGTTCAAAAGGGAACCATATGTAGAATTTGAAACCCACTTTTTGTGCCTCCTCCTCCTCCTCTTCCTCCTCCTCTTCCTCCTCTTCCTCCTTTACCCCTTCCTCTTCTTCCTTTCTTCCTCCTCCTCTTCCTCTTCTTCCTTCCTCCTCCTCATCCTCTTCTTCTTCCTCCTCCTCTTCCTCCTTTTTATAAGCAGGAAAGTTTAAACACACCATTTTAACTATAATTCATAAAAATGCCTTTTCAAAAAGCAAGTGGAAAGATTCTGATTTGGATGTATACAACGAGTGCACTTTTTTTTTTTTTGACTCCTTCAAATGATAAAATAACAGGAAGCTCAGGTCAAAAATAATAGAATGTGATGAAGGAGATAAAAAATGATAACTAACATAGAAATTGTTCTGGCATCATGAAAAGAAATGCACCAAAAATCTTAAATCACATGCAAAGGGATAATCATTAAAAAAGATGACAGCTGTTGATTAATAATGGCCACACTCTTGGCTTGCGTGGTCATTAGTGAATTGAGAGGACTCAGCTGCACACCTTTCGAGGACAGGGTGAGTCATCTTCCTGACCTGACAGGAGGCTCTGACTCCGATGAAGACAACGCAAACCTTACAAAGGACAAGGACCTCAAGAGCCAGGTGCTGTCATCTCAGATGTCAGAGCGCTTCACTGTCTGAGGACACTGACAATGCCTTTCAGCCTCAGCGCCGGTACAAAAGGGAAATGGGCTGCTGACTTTTTGTGATTTGAATACTAATCAATGTTAAAATGTAAAGAGAATTCCCAGCAAAGGACTAGGAGACCAAAAGAAGCTTTCTTGGCCTGGGGATGTGGTTCAGTCAATGCTGGTATGCAGGCAGGCCTGGGTTCCATTCCAGTACCGCATAAACCTGCAACTCCAGGTGCTTGGGCCGAAGGAGCAAGCAGTTCAAGGCCATTCTCAGTTATACCATGAGTATGAAGTCAGTCCAGGCCAAAGGCCCTGGCTCCAAAAACAGAAGGAGCTGAAAGAGAAGAGACATACGATAAATTTCCCTATAAAATAAAACATGTCAATCATTCTAGGAAAGAAAAAAAAATGCTTCTGAATTATCTTTCTATCTTCTAAACAGAAAGTAAAACTAAAACAATAAATCCTTGTCGAGACTACATCATTGGGCTGGTGGGATGGCTCAGGGGGCAAGGGTATTTACCACCAAGCTTGATGACCTGAGTTCAGTCAATCAGCTTCCTCAAGCAGTCCTCTGATGGCTGCATGTATGTTGTAGCAAGCACCTGTGTGTCCAGACGTCCCCACATATACCCCCTCATGCCAAATAAATAAAGTATTAAGAGAAATGAAGACCTCAGAAGTAAGAAGGATAAGGGAAAATTCTCAATAAGAGCGATTTTGAAGGTATTGAGGTCTGTGGGGATCCCTAGAGTAGACATGGGTAAAGGATGTCCGTAAAGGTCAGATCCCCAGAATCCACATTAGTTTGTATATGCTTGACCCAGGGAGTGGCACTATTTGGAGGTGTGGCCTTGTTGGAATAGGCGTGGCACTGTGGATATGGGCTTTAAGACCCTCATTCCGCCGTCTGGGAGGATGGGGCTCACTGACCAACCTCTCTCCATACTCCTTACTTTTCCAGTCTCTGCTGCTCAAGACCCCGCCCTCCCATTTCCACGAGATGCATTGTCTTAAAACTTTCTTATGTGAATGAGGTGATGTTGGTATTATTTTTTCTGTGCCCGGTTTACTTCACTTGAAATAACAACATCCTCCAAGTCCATCTATGTCATCACAGGTGACGGCACTTTAACCCTTTCATGGCCACCCACTTGTGACATGTAGGCCTTAAACTGTAACTTTTCTTTTATTGTTTTCAATCTCAAACTTTAAGTCCATATTCAATCTTAAACTTATTTTCACTTCGTGTGTGTGTGTGTGTGTGTGTGTGTGTGTGTGTGTGTTCGTTTTCATTTCATGTATGTGTACATGTGTGCATGTGTATGTATGTGTGTGCTGGAGTGCCACATGTGTGTATACCCAAAGAAGACATGAAGGGGTGCTGAATGCCCTGGAACTGGAGTTACAGGTGATTCTGGGCATCTGCCATGGATGCTGGGAACTGAACTCGGATGCTCTGGAAAAGCAGCAAGTACTCCTAAGTGCCGAGCTATCTCTCCAGCACTGTATTTTCTCAAAAGAGTTCTAGAAGTTGGTTACGCTTTGAGCCTCACAAACTCTAGATGGTCTCGGAGCTCCACTCCCTTATCTCTAGTGGAGTCCAGAGGCTGCTACCAGGCCTAAAGGATGAAACAAGGTTTCCATGCATCTTTCCAGAATCCTGATGGAACAAACTTAGAGACCAAAATGAGATTTCCTCATGAAAATGAAAATGGCCCCTTCCACAGAAGACAACATCATGCAGGAAAGGCAGCTCAGCAGATACCGTGCTTGACGCTCAAGTCTGGGGAACGGAGTTCACATCCTCAGACCCAAGTAAAGCCGGCATTCATCTCTAGTCTCAGCACACATCTGTAAGACCAACCTACAAAGAGAAGGAGGGGAAGACAGGGAACTCCCTGCCTCTGAGCTAGTTGACCCGGCACCTGCAGCCGAGGACAAGAGATCCTGTCTAAACGAATGTGGAAGGCAAGGTCCAGCACCTGAGGCCTCCCTCTGACTTCTACAGGCATGTCATGGCACACACATGAAACACACCCGACACACACATGACACGCCCATACATCAAATCTTTGATTGGAAGATAGCTGCAACTCTTGCCTTTGCCTGCAAACAGGACATCTATGGCCTCATAACCACCCTGCGGGGTGGATGCTCAGCTGGGTATCCTGAGATGCTGCACCCGCAACCCAAAGTAAAAGTCATCTTGTTTGCGTTCTCTCTTCTCCTCTGAAGTACATCGTTTTTCTTTATTGAACAATTACTAAACAAAAAGAGAAAGAGGAGTTGAGCTATCAAACTTCACTCCGTTTTTGTAAGGTCTGCCTTTTGTCAGTGAAAATATGTAGTTTTTCCAATCCAGCCTTTGGTACTGCCGAAAGCACTAAGTCCACCATTCTTTTTTGAGCCTGTATGTAACTGTTATTTCTCTTGCTTTCTGTCTCTGGGACATTAACATAGGAATGGCTATGTTCATTCTGAGCACGTTACCTGTGACTGACTATCTTTGGGGGACACCGATGAAAGAAACCAACCTCTACACCAACTGGTTAGAAACCATTTAATCCCCAATCCTTATCCTCAGGGCAGCAAAGGTCTCCAGTGTAAAACAGCGAACACTTGGGGGCGGGAGTGGGGTGGGGTGGGGTGGGGTAGGGTGAGGGTGGGGGTGAGGGTGGGGTTGTCTATCTGCTTCTGGAAGATTTGCTTCGTTTCTCCGGCAAGGGAGAAGTCTTTAAAAATTAGCTGCCGCAAAGGACTCTGGGAGCTTGTCTGCACTGACGGCCAGGGAGAACTGCGCTTCAAATAATGAAAACGAATGGTTGTTACTACAGCTCTTGAAATTTTTATGGGACAGATGTTTCTCCCTGAGAGAACTGCATGTCGCCTTCAAGAGCACCTTTGCTGAATGAAGATCTATAAAGCCAGAAAACTGATCAATACTCCCTTAACTTCAAGAACATTGGAAAGATGCCTGGACCTGGGCAAAGAATTAAAATAATGAGTATGTGACTCTCAACAGCAAGGCTCCACCCCACGACACAGCTGACCAGGTGTCAGAGACTATATTAATGTAAATGGAAAAGGAATTCTTCGTCCAATCCCTTTCATTAATATATTTAATAATTATGCAGCCAGTGGGACACTGGACCACTCACCTAGTGCTGCTGGGCTTCACAAAAATCCCCTGAAGGTGTCTTTTTATTTGTTAGATGTATGGCAAAGTTTATTATTATTATCATCATCATCATCATCATCATCATCATCATCTCATTATTTTCTAGATTTTGCTTTTAAAGTCCAGAATAATAGATACTGTGAATAGTGTAGACTGAATGGTTGGCCAAGGACTCACAAGGATCATGGCCAGTGAAAAGAGGGATAGAGAAATAGGGTCGCCTCCCTCCAGTCCTGGAGTTCTCTCAGGATTGATCTTGGCAGGCGGTTCTATCCTCAGGATCTTGGGTTCTGTGCCTGTACCCTCTTTTTCATCATCCTAAATTCCCCTATTCCATGATCTCAGATGGCTGTAAAATGGATATGAGATCCCTTTTAAAATCTGTACTGTGTTCATGTGTGTGGCATGTGTATGTGTCCGCACGGTTACCGTGGCACCCCACGTGGAACTCAGAGGCCATCTTGGAAGAGTTAGCACTCTCCTTCCATCATGGGGCCCTGGGAATTGAACTCAGATCTTCGGGCTTGACAGGACGTGCCTTCGTCCATTAAATCATCTTTCTTTACTGTATGTCTTAGTCAGGGTTTCTATTCCTGCACAAACATCATAACCAAGAAACAAGTTGGGGAGTAAAAGGTTTATTCAGCGTACACTTCCACATTGCTGTTCATCACTAAAGGAAGTCAGGACTGGAACTCAAGCAGGCCAGGAAGCAGGAGCTGATGTAGAAGCCATGGAGGGATGTTTCTTACTGGCTTGCTTCCTCTGGCTTGCTCAGCTTGCTTTTGTTGTTGTTGTTGTTTTGTTTTTGTTTTGTTGAGACAGGGTTTCTTTGCATAGTCCTAGCTGTCTTGGAACTCACTCTGTAGACCAGGCTGGCCTCAAGCTCAGAAATCAGCCTGCCTCTGCCTCCCAAGTGCTGGGATTAAAGGCATGTGCCACCACTGCTCAGCCTCAGCCTGCTTTCTTATAGAACCCAAGACCACCAGCCCAGAGATGGCACCACCGACAAGGGGCCCGTGGCAGAGGTGGGGGGGCCTTGATCACTAATTGAGAAACTGCCTTACAGCCGGATCTCATGGAGGCATTTCCTTAACTGAAGATCTTTTCTCTGTGATAACTCCAGCCTGTGTCGAGTTGACACACAAAACCATCCAGGACACTGTACAATCCCATCTAGATAGCTAGAATTCCAAGGGAACAAATACCAAAATAATTCATGCTAGCATTATTAAGATTATAATAAGACTACTGGGCTATACTCCACAAAGGTCTTGACATACTTCTCTAAAGCTAATTGAATACTTATAACAGCTTTTGACGGGGAATCCCAGGGTCACCCAAACTGCCAATGGTCACTAATATCTCTCAAGACAAACCCCAACAAACCCAACATAGGAATTCCCAGAACCTAAGGGCATCCCAGCCTTGTCCCTGTTTTTAGATAATGTAGGGAAATCGAGTGCATAGGGATGGGCGGCACCCAAGTACCCGCTGAGGGAGGCTGCCCAGCTAGTGAGGAGGTCCTTACCCAGAATGAAGGTCCATCCTGGCACGGGTACCTGGAGAGGAAGCCTGGCGGGGTGGAAGAGTCTTTGGTCCTTTCTGGTGGCTGGAGATGCCGAGGCCTGTTCCATTGTTCCTACATGGCAGGTTTTGATAAGAAGAGACAGTCCATGGTTTCAAAGCTTTATTATAGAGAAGTAGGACAAGAAATAGAAAAGAGAGAAAGAAAAGATAGAGGGCTGAGAGCTGGCCATGACCATGTGGAAAGAGGAGAGAAGAATGGGGAGAGAGGGGGAACAGGGGGACAAGAGTGTAAGGGCAAGAGAGAAAAAGCAAGAGAGCTAGGAGGGGCGTGCCATCCCCTTATATATAGTGGGCTAGGTAACCTGGCTGTTGCCAGGTAATGTGGGGCGGGGGTGGGGGTGGGGGGTGGGAAACCTGGCTGTAGCCAGGTGACTGTGGGGGTGGGGTTCAGCCAGAACACTAGGGTCCTGGCCCTACATGTGACTGATGGCCACAGGATTATGGAGTTAAGGAGTCGGGAGTATGGCATTGGTGTCAGGAGCCTGAGTATCTGGGAGCATGGCTCACTGGTTCCGTCCCTGATAGAATATTCTACTGGGTCTCCAGAGTAAGCCTCGCTCAACCAGGCCACAGACTGCCTTTCACAATCCCACAAGATAATGGCCCAAGCTGTTTTCAAACTCACAATCCTCCTACCTCAGCTTCCCAAATGCTGGGATTACACGTATGTATGGACCATCACGTGATGCCCAGCCTCCAGCCAAAGACTCATAGGAATGGACGCCACTGTCTTTAAAGAGAGTCAGTGTAAATCCCCACGGAGGTTTGAGAAGCAAGGGGAATCAGGGAAGGAGTGTGATGAAGAAAATACCTCAGAACAAGGCAGACTGTTTTCAGAAGCTATTCGGTAGTAATCAGCAAGTTGCTGCTGAACTTGATACAGAATTTGAAGACAGTGTGTTTTGTCTTCATAGCTTTAATATAGTAGATCCATCATTTTTCGTTGATGGCTGTCATCACCGGTCCCTCAGACTCCAAAGAAACAGATCCAATAGGGGCACATGTGTGTGCATGCATGTGTGTGTGTGTGTGTGTGTGTGTGTGTGTGTGTGTACTCACGTGATAGTCTAAGAAGGTAGCTCGTGTAATTGTGGGAGACCAAATTCTACAACATTGACCTATAGGCTAGAGACCCAAAGAACTAGCCTTCAGCTTGAGTCAAAAGGTAAGCTGCCGACAGAAACCCCTCCTTTCAAGTCAGTCCTTCTTCTAGGAAGGCCTTCAACTGAGGAGATGAGACTCAGCCACATTACAGAAGGTAATCTGCTCTACTAGTCTACGGATCAGGCTAACCTCATCTTAAATCTATCTATTCTGAGAGGGCTTGGGGGGGGTCATCATATTTAAATTAGAAACTGTAATGTCATAATAAAATTTATTATTTTTTTATAAAGCATAGATGCTAATAATTTTTAAGTTAAAAAAAATGAGAAAAAGCCCACACGAAAACACCTAGAATAACATTTGGCCAAGTATCTCAATACCGCAGTTTCACTGAGTAGATACAGAAAACTTAATCCCTACATAGCCATCCATGAATACACACAACCAGTGGTGTGGCAAAATATGGTGTGCTTTGGTATAGTATGCTTCTGTGTGGTGTAGTATGGGGTGGGGTGGGATAGTGTGGGGTGGTGCACTATGCATGCTATGGTATATGATGTGCTATGGTATATGGTGTGGTCTGGTGTAGTATGGTATGGTGTTTGCCTGCAGCGCTAAGTCACCACCTGCAGGTCACACTGTGAGGTCAACACTCTGCACCCGAGAGCTATGGCCCGGACCCCAATGGATACTGCAGTGTGCAAAGCCCTCTCTACTGAATGTCACCGACACAGAAAGCTTGGTCCTTTCCCTCGTGTTTTTTTGTTTGTTTGTTTGTTTGTTTGTTTGATAACCTGTAATGATGGGTGCCACACCGGCCAAGCCTGTTTTACCAACCAACTGCTTTCATGCATTTTGTTTGTGTTTTGAAGACAGGCTTTCACTATGTAGCTCTGGGTAGCCTGAAACTCGGTATATAGACCTTGAACTCAGGGCTCTTCCTGCCTCTGCCTTCTGAGAGCTGGGCTTAAAGGGGTACCCCACTATGCCTGAAAACTTTAGTACAGTTCTTAAAACCATGTTCCACTGCTGCCTTTAGAGAACTGACCTGAAACTAATGTGCTTCAGGACACTAACTATGCTATTCTTCTAAAGTTATGAATAAGAAAAATGCTTTCATGTATATTTTAAATTTATTTAGAGCATTGCAGCGATGCACTAAGTGGAATGTGTGCTCTCACTGGAGAAATAAATTGTCTTCTTGCTAGAATTGTGCAAACCAGGGTCTCATTTATAAGGCCTTGCATTTGCCTTGGAGCAATTAAGCTATTTTAATGGCCAACAAAGATTTGGAAAGCCCTAGACAATATGGATTAAATGGGCAGAAAATGAAATAGGTGGTTGTTGCTGCTGCTGCTGCTGCTGCTGCTGCTGCTGCTGCTGCTGCTGCTGCTGCTGCTAAGATGGAGTCTCGTAATATAGGCCTGGCTGACCTGGAACTATGTAAACCAGGGTGGCCTCTAACTTAAGAGAATTTCCTTCCCCACACCCCTGCCCCTGCTGCTGCCCTCGTCACTGCCTCTAGGGTTCTAGGATTAAAGGCAAGCACTAGCACACCCAGCTAGATTAGTTTTAAAAAGAGAAGATGATAACTCTAACTTGGGTGTTCAGCCAAACCATCGAGTCATCTTTATTATTGTTTTATTCTCAGGGGAGGAGACAGCTGCCCTGTATTCTGTTGTGAATGAGTCCGTTGTCTCATCAAACAGAACGGTGAAGTACAGATTTCTAATTAGGCATGTTTGATGGTACTCTAGCCCTAATGGGATTTTCATTAAAAAAGAAAGAAAGAAAAAAAAAAGAAAAGAAAAGAAAGAAAGGCTTTCTCCATTGCAAATTTTCATAAGCAGGGATGGGAGAAATCAGTTGGACATATGAACAAATGCCAAAAAAGAAAAATCCTGTGTGTCTTTCATTTCATATTCATGACATTACTACGTTAAGAAATCCGTGTGATACCATTTCATCTGATAGTCTGCTATTAAAAGGGTTTTTTTTTAAGGGGGATATAAGTTGTGCCACATTTTATCTCAGAGTGGTCTATCAACAGGCCATGGCTGGAGGTGCACAAATATTACTGATGTGCAAAAGCGATGTTCTGTACTCACGTTTACCCAAATAGAATTGCAGAAGCCCCGCCTCTGGATCCACTTAGCTATGAAGATGAAGAGTAGTCTCCTTTTCTTCAGAAGGTAGTCCAGTCCTGCTGTCTACTAAAGTCCTATGGGCTCCTGATTCTGTTACTCTTTAGCTATGTGACATTGGACAGTCTCTGTCACCGCCACCCCCATCTCCCTCTCCTCCCGACTCCAGCATCCTCATCTATAAAATGAGGGAATCATACAGTTCTCACATAGAACAAATGTGAGGCTTTTGGAACTCATGAAGGCTTTATAACAGAGTGCTCGCTGCACACAGTAGGACCAAACCTTGGTACCAACATGGTAACCTGCATCATAATTCATCTCTCCAGTATCCTATCCTGCCTCTGTCTGATTCTAGGGGAATCCAAATTGAGAGAATTTAGAAACCTCCACAGTCAAGGGAAGGTAGTCATGTGGTCTTCAGAACTCCCAAGGAAGAGCCCAGATGGCCAGTGGCCTCTCTCTGCATGGATCTTCACATTCATAACATATGTCATGGCTTAGCTGTGAAGAGTTGTGTGTGGAAGGCTTGGCTCCAAATGCAGCAACGTTCAAAAGGAACGTTCCAAGGAGTGACTGCATTCTGAGGGCTCTGTATTAATTTAATGTGACATGGTAGAAATTGGAAGAAGGCGGCCTTGGCTGGGCACATGTCCTCAAAATATATACCCTGTCCCCAGCACCTTCCCACACCCCTCTCTGCTTCCTGGGCAGCATGAGGTGAGCATCTTTGTTTCACCACAGCCCTGTACCACGATGTTCTACCTCACAATGACTTGAAACAATGAAGCTAGCCAACCAGGGGCCTGACACCCAAGTAAATCTTTACAGGCTGAAACAAAGTTAATGTTTCTTCTTTTAAAGTGTTTTTTCGGGTGTTATCAGTTACTAACAAAACAACAAAACTGTCAACTAAAGTAATTGGGATAGATTCCAACCTTCACAACTCGGAAGACTATAACTGCTAACTAATCATTTAGGGAGGAAATTAAATTACGTTACTTGTCTTTATGCATTTGGAAATGTCTCCTTAGGACAGACCCTCCACAGCTCCCCAGTTTCCTATGACAATTGTCTTAGTCAGGGTGTTTCTATTCCTGCACAAACATCATGACCAAGAAGCAAGTTGGGGAGGAAAGGGTTTATTCAGCTTACACTTCCACACTGCTCTTCATCACCAAAGGAGGTCAGGACTGGAACTCAGGCAGGTCAGGAAGCAGGAGCTGATGCAGAGGCCATGGAGGGATGTTTCCTTCTGGCTTGTTTCATCTGCCCTGCTCAGCCTGCTTCCTTATAGAACCCAAGACTACCAGCCCAAAGATGGCACCACCCAAAATGGGTCCTCCCACCCTTGATCACTAATTGAGAAAATGCCTTACAGCTGGATCTCATGGAGGCATTTCCTCAACTGAAGCTCCTTTCTCTGATAACTCCAGCTTGTGTCAAGTTGACACACAAAACCAGCCAATACAACAATGAAAAATCCAAACTATCATACTCAACCTAAAACTCATTGGTATTTAATAATGGGGCTTAGGGGCTGGAGTGATCACCCAGTGATTAAGAGTGCACACTGCTCTTGCAGAGGACCAGAGTTTGATTCTAGCACCCACACCCAGAGGATCATTACCACCCAAAATAGCTCCAACTCCAGGGGGATGTAGAGCCCTCCTTTGACCTCCACAGGTACCTGCTCAGAGGCATACACATACACGTAATTTCTTTTAAAAATCTAAAAAAAAAAAAAATCAACAGGACTTTGTATGCTAGTCGCTGACAGCAAATATAACAGCTGACTATCAGTAGCTGTTGTGTCACCTTCATTAAAAATAAAAAGCATGTTCCTTAACTAATAATGGCCTCTCACCTGCTCCACTGTGCACTGTCATCTTCCTAAGGTGGAAACTCAAGCTGACTCCTCCCTTGCTCCTACACTGTGGCTTCTACAAAATTAAGGACTCTAAGATTGTTCCCATTTCTAATATTCAATCCAAATTTAGAATTCCCCAAGACAGTCATAGGCTCAATAACTTGCCACCAGAAGACTCTGAAAACAGTAACACTCATAGTGATAGGAGTTTTTTTTAAGGTTTATTTCATTAATTATTTATATGTGTTATATGTCTGAGAGAGAAAAATATATACATGAGGGCGGGTGCCCTCAGAAACCAGAAGGCATCAGACACCTGGAAGCTGAGGTTACAGGTAGTTGTCATCCACCCCAGATTTGCATGGGTACCAGAACCAAATCCAGGTCCTCTGTAGTCACAGGGCACATACTTAATCATCACACCATCTATCCACCTCCAGCAGTTGTGGTTCATTACAGCGAAAGGCCAGAGATTGAGAGCAGCCATGTAGAGATGCAGGGAACAGCATCCCAGAGTGTTCCAGTGTCCTTCCAAGTACAATGACAGATAGATTAACTTTCCCTGGCAATGAGGTATGAAAACACTCACAGGATGCTGTCAACACAAGAAACCCACCAAGCCCCAGTACCCACAGGGTTCAGTCACACAGATATAAGTGACTGCCTGTAAGACTGACTTACCCTCTGGACCAAGTAAAGATCGATCTAATACTATGTGTCCCAGAGACCCCACCGCCCATCACTCTGTCTCTATTCATTACTTTTCTGTTACTGCCATAAAAAACCCAGACAAGTCAACTTATAGAAGGGAGAACTTATTGGGGCCTGTGGTACCAAGGGGATAAGAGTTGTCATGAGGAGCTTGGCAGCAAGCAGGAGGCATGACAGGAATTGGATAAAACAGGAACATCCAAAGCCCACTCTTAGTGACTGTATTTCCTCTAGCAATATGCTACCTGCTTGGAAACAAAGAACTCAAATAACTGAGGCCATGGGGGGGGGACCACTCTCATTCAGATCACCACATAGACTATCTACAGTGTCCCAAGGTCCCTGGGTAAATGAAGACACCTGACCAAGCAGGACAGTCCAAGGCTGGGAGATCACCACCAGGAGCTGAGGGCAAAAGCCAGGGGTTCGGTCATTTTCCTCCTTTCTATGACAGAAGCAACTTAAGGGAGGAAGAATTTATTTTGTCTAGTGGTTTAGGGGTTCTCAGTCCCTTGTGACGGGAAGGTGCGTTGGCTGGAGGGGCCAAGGTGGCTCGTCCTTGGTGCAGGCGCTCGCAGTATAGCTCGTCTGTGTCAGGACTAAGTAGGGAGCAGAGCAGCTTGGGTTGGAACCAAAGCAAACATAATCTTCAAGGACACCTGTCCACCCCCACCCCCCAGCAACCTCACCAGACCCATGTCACTAGACGTTCTATAACCTCTCAGAACAGCACCACCAGCTGGGGACTGAGTGTCAACACATATATGACCCTATGGGAACCTTTTACATTCAAGCCATCTTGCCAGACTTTCTTTGAATAAGATGAATGTCCCCAAGACAACAGACAAAACCTCCTTTTAGGAGTTGCGGAGTCCTCGCTAGACTCACCTGAGCCATCTCCTCTGGTCTCCCATCACTGTCTCAGCTCCATAAACCTTGTGACCCTCGCAGCACAGCAAGCCCCCAGTACTGCTCTTGCTGTTCCTTCCCACATATCCACACCATTGCCAGCTGCTTTGCCGGGCTGAGTGCCGCCCCTTCAGACAGGCCCTGCCTTCCCACCCCAGCAGATCCCATTGCCCACAGGCAGGCACACCCACAGGCATTTGCACTTAACCAATTTGCTTTGGTTTCTTCCTAGCAATTCGCAAGGCTGCCTTAGGCTCTTCCACTTGCTGTCAGGGCAAATCCATAGACTGGGTAATTTACAAGCAACAGTCACACAGCCCAAGACCAGGGCACCACAGACTTGACATTGACCCTTCCCATGTGCCATCCAGAACCTTAATAATAAAACTGGGGCTTCCAGTCTCCTCCTTAGATGGAAGCTAGAAATGGCTCTGTGGCCATTCAAAGGCCACAAATGTCAGAATTGTTGGAGGTTCTGGCTCCTGGTCCAAGTTTTTGTTACCTTCCATGAGGGCATGGCTAAAGCTCTAGCCCACGTGTCTGAGATGGAGAAGGGCATGTAGAAATCTTGTGGGCAGGCCAGCTAGACTGACCCCTTTAACCAATCTTTTACAACTTTGTGGGTTCTTTGTTTTACTACCATTCTCTGCCCCTTTTCCTACCATTTCTGCCCCCTAACACTAGACAGGAGAGAAAAAAGGATAGAGGGGAAAGGGGGGCAACCTTAGACTATTTCTATTTCAATTAGACTATTTTCTGTTGATTAGGGGCACTTAGTTCCTTGGGACAAGATTATCTAATTTCTTCTTCTTTCCTCTTTCCACACAACTACTTAATGAACCAATAGCAACCAACTAACAACCCACCACTAGCTACAACGACAATGCCTCTCGGGGGCCCTAGCAATTATATACCCTCTGAAGAGTCCCCAGAATTCCAAACATCACACAATCTCAGAAACTATCTGCAGCTGGAAAAGTCACGCCCCTGCTAGAGAGTGAGGCAAATCACAGTCACCTACTGTGGACAGTCTGAAGCAACCTCATATCCCACACCTGGAATTAAAGTGAAAACATATTATAATACTCCTGTGTCTTTGTTAGTTTTTTTTAAGAAAGCAAAATTCTCACTACAGACCCCCTCCCATTCCTCAACACAAGAAGCCTTGTTAATCCCTAGATAATGACCTTGGGGCATCTTTTATTGAGACTCTGTCTTGCTGTACTGGAGTTGTGTTTGCTTCCTTCCTCTTTAATATGTCTCTATAATAAACTCCTTTCCAAACTCACCCTCCAGACTTCCATGAAATTCTTTCTTCAAATTCACAAGATGAAGGGCTCAAGACAGTTGAAGTTAGAAGCCCTTTACGGCTCTCAAAAGACTCCCCTATCCTCCCCACGTCTCCATCAAAAAACTCCCTATGTTAAGCTCATAGGAGCTGAAAAAGTTTCCATAGCATTCAAGAACCCTGAGAATGTACACCACTAATAATATGGCTGAAATATGAATGGTCTAACCCCAGTTCCCAGTGCCCAACTCATGCAATTTAATCCCAAAGTCTTATGACAATGGAATTGAGAAAGTCAGAATGATCCAGCCATGGTCTTGGCAACAGTAAAGTCATCTCCAAGGTCCCACAGTTAAATTCAGGTGGCTTTCTAAGTAGAGGGAGAGGTCACAAGAACAGAGACACACCTCTGATGATAGGCTGGTATGATGTGGCGGTGGAAGAGACTTCTCTAGACCCTGTGCCATGCAGTTTTGGATTTCTATCCTCCAAACCTATGAGACTGACAAACTTCTTTTCTTTATAAAGTAATCTGCCTCAGCTATTTCATCACAGTAATGAAAAGCTGACAAAAACCAGACTTTGCTTATCTAGAAGTGCACCAGCATCCCTTCATCCTTTGTAAGGAATTCTCCATGTGTACTCACATAAGAAGTGTATAGAGAGGAGGCTGGAGAGTTGGGTCCACAGTGAAAGACACTTGTTCCTCTTGCCAAGGACCTGAGTTTGGTTCCCAGCACCCATATTAGGTGGCTTCCTGCCACATGTAACTCAGCTACTGAAGATCTGGTGCCCCCTTCTCGCCTTCGCAGGCACCTGAACTCTCTCTCACAGACACACATATACATAAACTTTTAAAAGATGTTAATAGAGGAAAACTGCACAAGGCAGCGGGGACCATATGGGAAAGCTCTAAAACTGCTCCAGACACTGCAGCCTGTTAGCGGGAGGCGAGGATGCAGCTGCACCGCTTTAAACTAAAATTTAAGAGGCTATTTCCTCAAGTTGGGATGGATAGAGACACAGTCTTGTCTGGTTTGGTTTTTTTTATGACTAGCTGCAACTTTCTTACCCATCACAACGGTTTCTAGAGTCCATATAACAGATGGTAAAGATGTGTACTTTG
The DNA here is from genome assembly GCA_964023405.1 of Apodemus agrarius. Lineage (NCBI taxonomy): Eukaryota > Metazoa > Chordata > Mammalia > Rodentia > Muridae > Apodemus > Apodemus agrarius. The sequence continues at coordinate 21,914,277 of OZ030024.1, forward strand.
AAGGCTGAAATGCATTCCCATCCAGGAGGAAGAACTATGAGCCAGGGTCCCCGGGGCTGGGGTTGGAGAAGGGTTGGGCAAGAAGGTAGAAAAAAATCGGATACCAACAAGAACACAGCAACTCCAAGAGGAATCAAAAGTCAGCCCCTCCGGGGACCCGGGGGCATAGTCTATCTGGAGAGAAAAATGACCTGTTCGAAATTCCCACTGTCTGCATCTATGGGGGTTTCCAATGTAAGAAACAGGAAACCTACAATGTGTCTTTGCTGGACTGTGGAGACACTCACTCGGAGCAGAGGTTGGCCAGAGCTCTCCTCAGTGGGCAGTGCTGTCTTTTATCATAGCAGTCAGGTATGACGGGGAGCCCCGAGGTACTTGCTAGAAATAAAGACTAACCAGAGGACCCACTGAAAGGCTATAAAAGGGTCCCCCCCTTTTATTGGTACATTTGGATTGGACACACACACACACACACACATATATATATATACACACACACATACAGCTATACATGCATATATATATATGCATATGCATGTATATCTGTATGTATATAACTATATATGTATATATGTGTATATATGTTTGTATATATACACGCATACGCATATTCATACATATACATATACATATACATATACTTATGGAGAGAGAGAGAGAGAGAGAGAGAGAGGCTGAATGTGTGGCAGTCAGAGGACAGATTTCAGGACTTGGTTCTCTCCTGGCACTGTGGGATCAGCAGGCCAAGCCCAGGTCATCTGGGTTGGCAGCAAGCATACTTACCAGCAAAGACATCTTCACTTTAACACCAACCCGTCATCACCAGTGAATGGGGGACAATTACTCATAAAGCTGCGGTGGCAGCGCCAGTGCCCTGTGGGTTTTATGCTCTTCCTGTCTATGCAAAATCTTCAGTAATGTGTTTACTCCTCTCAAAATTTGACAATAATGTGCACATAAGTTAACTTATTTAATGTGCGCCTTTCCCTCTCATATCTGATGCAGAATGAAAATCAGGCAAGTGCTCTGTTTTGAAAATATATAAAATGTAAGCTTGCTGGGGGGCGGGGGACCCCTCCGAACGCACCATTCCACCCACCGCATTCTTTTTTTTAACTTAATAACTTAAGTGAACTGTTAGTGAAATTACAACCTGCTTGTGACACAATAAATTCTCAACAAAATTCATGCCATAAATTATTCAATTCCATGACGACAGTCAAGGAGAAAAGTGCCACCAGGAGCAAGTGATTAGCATGTGAAAGGAAAAATCCCACCTCTCTTTCCAAGCAATCTCTGTCCAAGCTTCACAAGCAAGGATTACCATCCAGACTGCACACTCAAGGCCCTGGGAGCACGCTATTTACACTGCGTTCACGTGTTCTTTCTTCTACCGGTGGCTTTCTCGGCTTGTACAAACCCTAACTACCTCCAGCAAGGCTTGCTCAATCGTGTTAGCATTGAAACAAAAGAATCTTAACTTCTCTAGAAGTGACGATTCAGGGCAAAGAGAAGTTCACTTTTCCTTCCTCCAGAAATGGTGTAAACCAGGTAAAGGAGGCAGAGATTGACCTCTCGCGTCCCACAGGAGACGCGACGGATGGTGCGGATCACCGGTGTGGTGGGTCCTATTGGAGACTCTGGCAGAAAAGTCTGAAGCAGAGCTGAGGAGAAGCCTCAGTTACGGAAGCGCTCCTCACTCAGGCGTGAGACCCTAAGGTGATGAGCAAGCCCCCAGGGGAAAGCGGGGCGTGGCAGCCTACTTCTTGCAATACCAGTGCTGAAAAGACAGAAATGGGTGGATCCCTGGGGCTCACCATCAGTGAGCTGCATGTTCAAAAACAGAGACCCTGGCTCAAAAAAAAAAAAAAAAAAAAAGTGGAGCGATCAAGACATCTAATGTTGACCCCTGGCCTCCACATGAACACACCCATGAGCAAATGTACACCCACATCCACACAAACATACATCCACACACCAAATAAAATGTTCAATGATAGCCACATGGCAAAGGAGTTCACATAAACCACCATTGGCAACATTTTCTAGGGACTGCATAACGGGAAGGCCAGCATACTGTTAACTCAAGAAGATGCTAACGGATGAAGAAAAGGATTCCAGCTCAGAATGGTTTCCTGTGATCTGAAGCACATGTCCTTAACTGCTGGCATTCCTAGCCTGGTCCTGGAGACAGAACTGCCTTCACCTGCCTTTGACCAAAACAAGAGTGTGCCCAACCAATATTAACTCCCACCCTCCCCTCTCAGCACCTACCTTAGCATCTGTGCTTTCTAAGTAGTATAAGGTTGGAGGCCCCTCCACACACAGAAGTGTCCGTGTCCCACTCCCAAGAATCTGCAAGCAAGCCATATGAGAAGGCACAGGAAGGCTGAAGAAACAAAGGGCATTAGGGCTGCCAACGCTGTGACTTCAACAGGGGTAACCGCCAGGATTACCCAGTTCTCCAGTGTGAAAGAGGGATGCAGGAGAGGAGGGAGATCTTTGTGAGTGTGAGGACCAGCCTGATCTACACAGCCAGTTCTGTGCCAGGACAGCCAGACTACCTACCGAGACACTGTGTCAAAAATAAAAGGATCTGTAGGCAAATGGTTGAAACCGGAAAATATCACCCTAAGTGAGTTAACCCAATCACAAAAGAATACACATGAAATGCGATCGCTGATACGTGGATATTAATTAGCCCAGAAGCTCTGAATACTCAAGACACAATTAGCAAATCATATGATTCCCAAGAAGAAGGGAGGAAAGGGCCCTGGTCCTGAAAAGGCTTGGTCCAGTATTGTAGGGAAGTACTAGAACAAAGAAATGGGGGGGGGGTGACTGGGGATTGGGCGGAGGGAAGAGGACTTATGGGACATATGGTGAGGGGGAACTGGAAAAGGGGAAAGCATTTGGAATGTAAACAAAGAATATAAAAGATAAAAAAATAAAAGGATCTATTTGGGTTGATTTTAGCTCTCAAGTCTGAGGTAATGCATCAAGGCAACAACGGTAAACTGATGCAGAACGTTGAGACCCTCTATTCTGAAAGGGGTGTGGTATGGGGAGACAGACTAGAGCAAACTGTGTCTGCTAATGAAGTATTTCCCAAGGGGAACCGCCCTGGGCTTACCTCCACAGCACGTGTATTAGGTGCACGCCTGTAATCCCAGCACCTGGGAGGCAGAGGCAGGCGGATTTCTGAGTTCGAGGCCAGCCTGGTCTACAGAGTGAGTTCCAGGACAGCCAGGGCTACACAGACAAACCCTGTCTTGGAAAAATAAAAACAAAACCAAAAAAAAAAAAAAAAAAAAAAAAGAACTACCCAGAGGAGACTGGTGTGGCCCTTGTACAAGGACAGTAGGCAAATTCATGAGGCATTTTCTACAGCTTTTAAAAGAAAGGAAAAGAAAAAAGGAAGACGAATATAAAACATAATGCAGAAAGAGGTGAGGAAGGTCTGAAAGGTAACTTTATGCAAATCTTTTGAAATTATACAGGAAGGAATAATGTGGACGTTTGTCATAATCACGCCTCAATCGGCCTTTTCCTTTCCCACTGGTCAGAGAGGTTCCATGGTGTTGGTGGGCAGATATTCCTCCAGCAATGGGGTAGCTCACCCTGAATAAATAACGTCATTCTTGAGGAATAATGCTTTGCTCTCATTTATTATCTGACTGCCCAGATTCATCGGCAACAGCCTGCCATGGTTGGGGCTTTGATGCACACGCGCTATCTGTAAGATTGCTTTTACTTCTAAGGGTAAATTCTTCTCAGATTGCTCAGCTTCGAACGCAAACGGAGACAGTCTCCAAACGAGCCGCCCTAGGAATCTCATGGATCCAGTTTAAGCTGATTTTGTCAGAAAAGCAATAAAGATCTAAAAGGTAAGGTTCTCTCCAAGGTCACACAGTGTGTGTACGTGGGGTGGGGGTGGGGAGTTGAGAACTCTTGAGCGTGTGTCTTTCCTCGCACATAGGCTGCTTCTGCGCTGCTCACTCCTGGATCCACCAACAGACGGCTGCCAGGCACCCGTCGGTACACTGGGACCCCCGGCTCCAGGCAGCAACTGCAAAGTGGGAAATAGGAGGGGTAAGAATCCCCTGGAGCAGGCAGTGTGGGTTACAGTCTGATGGGAAGAGACTGCATGCAGCAAGCAAGTCACTCACACTGCGGTGAGAGAGCCCAGCTTTGGGATAGGTTCCGTTCAGGTGAAGGCCCAAATCAGGACTCCACGGAGTGTGGGTGTGTCAGGGACCTGGCGACAGGGATGGAGGAAGAGGCTGAGAGGCAGGAGGGGCGGATGGGGCTGCGTCCCCACTCTGTGCTACCCTGGATGTCTGCATCTCTGTTTACACTTGTCTCGGCTCCATTTGATAACGTGACATCTGCCTTCTAAGAGATTTGTGTCGTGGGGCTCAGAGCCCAGCACTCTAAAGCAAGGCTCTTGGGTCACCTTTCCTCCCCGATACGATCCAGTTAGGAAAAAAAGGAAAAGGGAGGCCAGGAAGATATCCAGTCAGCAAGGTTTCTAGCAGCCAGGCATGAGAAACTGAGTTCCGTCCTGAGAACCCCATAGGGAAAACAACAGGCCGGTTGTGGGGTTCATTGGTCATCTCAGTAGAAAGAGGCCAGTCAGGCTTACTCAGTGAGCACCACGCTGAGAAGGCCCCGCCTTGGAAAACAAGGTCAATCGCTCCTGAGGAATAACACTCATGCTTGATCCCCAGCCGTCCTATTCACATGCATGTCCCCCTGCATATACATACAGACATGCATACACACATATACAACCCATACACACAGTCTATGCACACACACATACCACTTATACACCCTACCTATGCACGCACACATACCCCAGATACACACACACATATACCACATACATACACTACCTATGCACACACACACCCCAGATATACCCACATACACACACACCCCATACACACACACATACACTACATACCCATATACAAACATACACACATACCACATATATGTATAAACCACATATACACCCTGCCTGTGTATACACACATATACCACCTATGCATGCACGCACACACATATACACACATGATTTTTTGGTTTATTTTGACTCCTGGTTTTGGAGGCTTTAGTCCATGAACAACTGATGCCATTGCTTTTGGACCTAAAATAAGGCAATACACAGCATGTCCAGGTAACAAGAGACACCAAGAAGCAGGCAGGGAGTTCCACAATGCAATTCAAGGGCATGGTTCCAATGACCAAAAGACCTCCCCCGGGCCCACCTAGTAAAGCTTCTTCCGCCTCCAATAGCATCATCTCTGGGATAAAGCTTTCCGTTCATGAGCCTTTGGGAGACATCCAGGGTCCAAACTAAAGGGCTCAGGGCACAGCACCGGGGTACAGTGCTTACCTAGCATGCTCAGTGGCGTGGGTCAGATTCCAAGGAATACACACACACACACACACACACACACACACACACACTACGTGCACCACATACATACATACATACCACATATACACACAAATCACATACACACATACCACATACACATACATATAAACACCACACACATACACCATATCATACATACAAAATACACACACACACACACACACACACACACACACACACTCAAACTATACAACACTCAAAGTATAGCTTTTTTGTTTTGAGAAACAACAGACACAAGAATTTCACTCTGAAATTCAGCCTTTTGATAAACAAAATTTACATCTGTGCTACAAATTTCTCTCTGTGAGGCTGTCTCCCTTTCTGAACCAGGGAGAAAGGAGTGACTAGGGGCTAAGTCACAGGGAACGCTCATCAACCTAGACCCATTTGCATCCAAGTGTTGCTTGCAGGGCTTGTCCTGACTCTCCCCTCTGAGCCAAGTCTTTGCCCCACACTCTCTCTTTTGAACTCAATAATGGCGGCCTATGGTATAAAGTGACTCTCGCGATCTTCTCTGGAGAGCTGCAGGCTTCTCTGGGTCGGCCCGACGTGCACGGGAGATCTGCACAGTCTTCAACCTCTTTCTCTTGCAACTCCGTCATCAAAGGAACTCCAAGTTATGAAGTTACTCTATGAAGAGCGAAGAGGAAAGCATTTTTTCATGCCCTATACTTTAATACACAAGACGACAGCTAATACTGCTAAATAAATATTGACTCAGACCTGTCCCTATCCCCGTGAAGAATTATCGGTTTCCAAAAAAAAAAAAAAAAAAATCAAATAAATGAAATACAAATGGTCTGTTGACACTAATTGATGACACTGTGCTGGGTTTTATAAAGTGAAGGACCACAAAGTCATTTCAAGATGGAAATGAAGCAACCACTACTAAAGAAGCAGCCGACACCCCCTCAGGCAGAGGAGCCCGGTAATGGTTACCATGTCCGCACTGCGCTGGGCACAGGAAGTGGTGTTCCACTCGCTAGGGTAGTTATTTTTCTCATTGCTCTGATGAAATGCCTGGTGTCTTAGAGTTTTCCTGCTGTGATCAGACCCCATGACCCCATTTAATTGTCATTATAAACGACAACCTTTAATTGGGGCTGGCTTACAGATTCAGTCCATTGTCACCAAGGCAGAAGCATGGCAGCATCCAGGCAGGCGTGGTGCAGGAGGAGCTGAGGGTTCTACATCTTTATCCCCAAAGGAAGCCAGGAGCAGACTGGGCATGCTCAGGCATCCAGTAGGAAGATCTCCAAGCCCATCCCCACAGTGACACACTTCCTCCCACAAGGCCACACCTTCTAATAGTGCCGCTCCCTGGGACGAGCATACGCAAAGGAATTCAACAAAGGAAAGGGTTATTTGGGCTCTCGGAGAGGAAGGTGTGACCACCGGTGTCATGAAGTCACAGTGCCTGCATGGTCAGGAAGCAGCGAGATCGAATACTAGTGTTCAGATCGTTTTTCTGCTCCCCACCCCCACCCCCTTTTAACACAGCCTATAGAATGGTGCTACTCGCATCTATTTTCGATAAGCCTCCCTACCTCAGTTAAATATGTCTGGAGCCGCCCTCACAGGCACACCCAGTGGCGTATCTCCTGGGCAATTCCAAATCCAATCAAGTTGGCAGTGAAGATTTAATGTCCCCCTATCCGTTTTAACAAGAGTAGCTGGGTGTTACAGAATAGGACGAAGTCTATCCAAATGCCCTGCAGTTGCTACCCCACCACCAGATGGCGTTCTTCTTCTGTAGGATAGCCACCCTCAGCGGTTGAACCACAGCCAGCACAAGCCACTGCCCCCTGCAGTTGAAGAGGGGTAATACAGTTGAGTACAAGATGGCGCTTCTTCTCTGACTTCGATCTCCCAAAACAAAAATCAAGCCCCCAATTGTGAGAGTCAGCCTCAAAAACACTTTGTGTTGGGGCTACAAGGACGCTGCATGCACAGACCCACCTCAAGTGTCTCATCAACAAGCTCATTTTGAAAGTTCACCCTCCCCTCCCCCGTTGGGCTTACCTTTTTTTAGCAAGCACAAAAGTGGCTTCTATATGCACTAAGTCTGGGCAGGGGCAGGGGCTATAACTCAGTTGAGAGAATGCCCACTTCACATGTACAAAGCTAGAGGTTCCATGGTCCCAACCTCATAAGCCAGGCATGGTGGGTGGTGCACGCCTCTAGAACCCTAGCACCAAGAAAGTGGTACCAAGAGGATCAGAGGTTCAAGGTCATAGTCAGAGACACAGCAAGTTCAAGGCCAGCCTGAGATACAAGAGACCCTGACTCAAGATTTTTCTTTTATTCTTTAATGTTTTTATTAGATATTTGCTTTATTTACATTTCAAGTGTTATCCCCTTTCCTCATTTCTCCTCTGAAAACCCCCTATCCTTTCTCTCACCTCCCCCTGCTTACCAACCCCCCCACTCCTACTTTCCTGTCCTGGCATTCTCCTACACTGGGGCATGGAGCCTTCACAGAACCAATGGCCTCTCCTCTCATTGATGTCTGAAAAGGCCATCCTCTGCTACATATGTAGCTGGATGTCCCTCCACGTGTACTCTTTGGTTGGTGGTTTAGTCCCTGGGAGCTCTAGGGGTACTGGTTGGTACATATTATTGTTCCTCCTGTGGGGCTGCAAACCTCTTCAGCTCCTTCAGTCCTTTCTCTAACTCCTCCATCGGGGACCCATGCTCAGTCCACTGGAAGATGTTTCTTAAAAGAAGAAATAGAAACTACTGTTACACAAGAACTGTTGGCAAAGATTTGCCAACGGGGTGATTAAGCCAGGAAGTCAAGCTTCAAGACTTGGCGCATAAAATTCTCCTTGACTGCTAAATAAATGTGTCTTAATTTCATAGTCTTGAGCAAAACCCAAATATTTGAATATGGAGTAGTTATTTCTAATATATTCAATTATTAAGAATAAAACATCCTGATTAAATTTTGTAAATGAACGACTCCAGCCTCTCTTCCCTTTGTGGCATAGCTGGGTGCCCGAAAGGCTGCCTGGCCTTCTGAGTCCTCACCCCAGTGGACAGCTGCTGGTTTTGCTGGCTCTTCATCCTGTATCTTAGGTTTTCCTTTGGGAATCATCTCAGTCCAACCCAGAATGCCTGTGACTCAGTAGTGGCTAGATCCATCTTGGGATCCAGGGACAGACCCTACTACACAGCTCATTCCATAACCACATAGCTCAAGTCTAATCATATTAATACCATTTGTGGTTAGCATCCATGAAAACAAAAAAATATATATAACAATAACTTTCTTTCCCCTGAAAAAGTCCTGTCAGCCTGGAGCTGGTTAGAGCCCTCTTGCCAGCACAGGTGGATGAATGGTCTTTTTGTTTCTTTCTTTCTTTCTTTCTTTCTTTCTTTCTTTCTTTCTCTTTCTTTCTTTCTTTCTTTCTTTTAATCTTATTTAATGTATGAGTTCTCTGCTGCAAATATATCCATGTGCCTGAAGAGGACATCAGATTCCCCTATAGGTGGCTCTGAGCCACCATGTGGTTGCTGGGAACTGAACTCAGGACCTCTGGACGAGCAGCCAGTGCTCTTAACCGTTGAGCCATCTCTCCAGCCCCATGGATGGATGTTTGAGAACAAACTAGAATGAGCTAACAAAGGAAACAAAGAACATACAGAGGCCTCCATAATCCTCATGGCAACATTTGAATTCCTAGATCCACCGGCACCTGAAGCCTACATGAACTTTTCAAGTATGTGACCTAACACAACATTCATTCACCTATGGTAATTTACATAGCATTTTTCTATTGCTTCCAACCACAGATACTTGTTTTGTCAGTTCTATGAGGATGTTAGGAAGGCAAAAGACATCACAAAAGCCTCAGGAAATCCTATAGATAGATGGATGATAGGTAGGTAGGTAGGTAGGTAGATAGGTAGGTAGGTAGGTAGGTAGATAGATAGATAGATAGATAGATAGATAGACAGACAGACAGACAGATAGATAGAGGTAAGTAGATAGTATGTAGGCAGATAGATAGGATAGATACAGGTAGATAGGCTAGAGATAGAGAAATATAAAGAAAGAAAGAAAGAAAGAAAGAAAGAAAGAAAGAAAGAAAGGAAGGAAGGAAGGAAGGAAGGAAGGAAGGAAGGAAGGAAGGAAGGAAGAAAAAAAAGAAAGAAAGAAAGATAGGTAGATATAGGTATATAGGTAGGGAGGTAGATGATAGATATATAGATAGATATGAGATAGATGATAGATAGGTAGATAGATAGATAGATAGATAGATAGATAGATAAATGATATATAGATACACAAATAAGGTATAGATATGGACCAGAAATTCCAATAAAGTCATCAAGGGCAAGGAGAAATATTTTTCTAACAATAAAAGAATGCCATTACAGAGAACCTTCTAGGGCCAGCAAAATGAATTAGCAGGACACAAGCCTGAAGATCTGAGTTCAAGCTCTGGAACCCATGTAAAGGAGAAGAAAGCCAACCTCCACACATGTTCCACGGCACCTGCCACATATGTGCACACGTACATATACAATTTTTAAAAAAGAATTGGTTTTAGGAAGAACTATGTAGAGACTACATTCTTCTCACTAGCAGATAATGCCTTGGAAATTCGCTTGTGTTTTGTTTTGTTTTTTTTTTAATAATGCCTTGGGTTCAACCCCAGCACTACATACATACAAACACACATACATATGTCCCCGTGTCTCCATTATCCAACCTTCCTCCTCTGTTGGTAGACTGCCAGCTGGTCATCTTATGATACAGCAGATAACAGACTCCACCGTGGACTAAATACAATGGAGACAAATGTCTGAGTCATTAAAGACTCCTCAAAAGTACCTAAATAATGTGAAAATATCATATATTGTCTCATGTGTGGTGGAAAGATGGCCGGACTTGAGAGCAGAGAAGAATGGATCCCTAATACAAGCCTGACACAGAAAATGTCTCCCGAACAGAAAAGCACAGGCTTTCTTCTGCCCAAGGAGTCCAATGGCAGAAAACAAGATGAACCAAAGACACAGAATTAGCCACGACTGAGCACCACAGAACTGTTCTTACTTGCGTGTTGGGAACTGCAGGCTGAGAAACTATACCTAAAGGTGCTCACCAAAACCAGTTCACCAAAACCACCCAGGACTAAGCACTGCCCTCAGTTACGTGATGGAAATTGCATTCTTGGAAATAAGGATACCCCCACACACACAAACCATACCCCCACATTCCATCACCACATGCTAGAGAGTCCTCTGTTACCAACATCCCATTGCTCTCTTAGCAGAGTACTAAATAAAGCTTAAGTTCTTTCTGCTATGGCCTAAAAGATGAATTATTTAATCAACCCACCAAAATCTCTCATACATTATCAAAATTTTCTCTACCTTGACACACATGATGTCTGCTAAAACTTGACAAATCTTACTCCTTCATTCTTCTAGAAAACAAGAAGCTTCAGCATATTAGTCTAATATTGTCTATAGTTTCATAGATACAAGCTCACCCTTAAGACCTTCAAGTACAGTTGAGGTCTCAGCCCACCTACCACACAGAGCCATGGAGGCAGATCACACGATGCCCATCCTGGGGAGATTGTAAGACAATGATGAAAACAAAAGACTCATAGGGCATTAAAGATGATACCATGGTTAGTTTTAACTGTCAACTTAGCACAACTTATGATCACTTGGTAAGTGAATCTCCATAAGGGATTGTCTATATTGGACTGACTTGTGGGCATGTCTGTACGAGGGTGTCTTATATCAGTTAACTGGTGTGGAAAGACCCACGCTCACTGTGGGCGGCACCATCCCCTAAGTAGGAGTCCTGAACAGTCCGAAGAACAGAGAAATCAAGCTGAGCACAAGCAGTCAAGTTACCATGTACACATTTATTCTCTCTGCTCTTAACCACGGATGTGATGTTTCAAGTTCCTGCTTTGATATTCCCACAGGGATGGACTGTACCCTAAAATTATAAGCTGAATAAGGCCCTTTATTCCCTAACTTACTTTTAGTCAGGGTATCATATCACGGCCACAAAAACAAACCTAGAACGGATGACGATGATGTCACGCACCTACCCCGAAGTGTCAGCCCACCAAGAATCTTGAGACACTCAGCCCATGCTGAGGTGAGGTGGTGACAGTTCTAAAAATAGAAATTTTTATATTGTAATTTAAAAAAAAAATCCATCAGCTATCTTTAGGAGATATATCTGAAACACGAAAACACAAAGAAGGAAGATAATCATGTACGGAAAGATACACTAAGCCATTCTTTGCATAAAGGAAAAAGACACAATGTCACCCACAGGTAGTACAAAGACAAAAAGCAGTATTTGCCCAGAGGATGTAGCACATGCACTTTGGATCCTGCTCGACGATACAGTGTGTAAAGACCCACTGGTAAAACACAGGAGCCCAGAGAGTGCAGCTATTTGAGAAACTTAATTAACCAGTTTGCTCTTAGCTGATATAAAATAGAACATTAAACTCAATAAAGAACTTCTTCTCAAACAGTCGGGAACACTCGCTGGAGAGCATCGATCACGTGTTGGATCGTGAAGAAAGCCCCTCTGACTCCCAGAGGGCAGGAGTCACGTACGCCATATTGATTAGTGACAACGAAACAAAATTAGACTCATCATGAAAACCAAAGTCAGAGACGATCCACAGGCTTAGAAACTTAAAGAGAAAAAAATCCCGCAGATTAACTTTCGGGCAAAGAAAAGAAATCAATATAGAACTTATGCACCATTCAGAGTCCAGAGTGCCAGCCACCAACCATTACACCATGGTCGACATGGTGAACCACTGCTGAGGTGAGTGCCAGCAAGACCTGTGAAATCCGCAGGGGTTTTGTGAAACATGAATCTGTGAAACGTAACTGTACCATGATTCTGCCCACCTTGCACAAAGCAGTATACAAAGGCTCTACTGACTTATCATGACTGCCATGTTTGGCCATGACTCCAGTGAAGGACAGTAGCCTCATTCCCAGTCTGTCCAGTGCTATATTATGGAATATTGTGCAACAGTTAAACAAAGTGCCTCCAAATGGGAATGTTCCCAAGAGTATACTGTTAAGTAAAAAGTACCAAAAGGCGTGAAAACATTTAAAATGTTATGGTCCCTTTTAAAATAATTTAACGAAAACTATAATTGCTTTTTTTTCTTTTATTGGTCCATATCTATTCCTCAGAAGAAAAGAAGTCAGAAGGAGTAGATGCCTAGTATGGAGCACCGTGTGTGTGTGTGTGTGTGTGTGTGTGTGTTTGTCTGTGTCTGTCTGTGTGTGTCTGTGTGCGCGCGCACCATGCATGTGCCTGGTATCTATAGATGCTAAAACCTGATACCCAGTCCCCTAAAGCTGGAGTTAAGGATGGTTGTGAGCCACCACGTGGGTGCTAGGTACAAAACCCACACCTCCTTTGAAAGCAGCCAGTGTTCTTAACTGCTGAACCATCTCTCCAGCCCTAAAGTACTGCACTTAAGAAGAGAGAACAGAAATGGAAGAAAAGACCAGAGATTGAATATTTCAGCGGGAGGCTAGTTAGTGTTTGTGAAATCAAAATGCTTCCTAAGTAGATGCTTGCAGAAGTTTGGGAGAAACTACCCCGGTATGTTTGTATAAGAATTTCTCCTCTGAGAAGTTGGGTTTGTGTGTGTGTGTGTGTGTGTGTGTGTGTGTGTGTGTGTGTGTGTGTGTTTTGTTTTGTTTTCTGAGAGAGCTCTCTTCTTTTCATTTGGAGCCTGGGTGATAGGGATAGGAAGATGTTATTAGATCATGTCCTACAACGTGTGCCATTAGTTAAACCATTTTGCATTCCTAAGTTACCAGCCTAGAAAAGCATCAGAGAGACAGGAGGCAGATTTCAATATTTACAAACCCTAATCACTGTTTCAAAATTACAGTCTATCCCTCACAAACTAAACCACGGCCCTTCCACACGACTGTTAGTCTGTCGCTGCAACCCTTTGCACCTCAGGGTCCTCCTTAAACAGAGTTTCTTCTCAGGAGAAGAATCGCCAGCATCGTTTGTTCAAGATGAGAACCAGAGTATAAAGTATAAATATAACAAAGAAATCAAATGTTACATGCAGGAGCTACGGGCTGAGCACGCAACAGAATCTTAACTGGCTGTTAAGAGAGGGAAGGTGGGGGGTGAATTTTTTTTAAAAAAACAATTGAAAGTTACTTCAATTTAAAAAAAATTAATAAAGAAATGTTCTGCGTGATCCACCCCGCCCCGCCCCCACGTTTGTTCCTCCCATAGTGTATCATGCAAATGAGAGCAGTCATGGAGGATGTAAAGGAAACAAATTCCGCAGTATACCGAAGCCCCCCTATCCTGCGAGAGATAAGATTGAATATCAGAGAGAAGGGGTGTGAAAATTAGCTGTCCATACAATAACTGGGAGGGAAAATGGTTTTATTTAGCCTGGAGGGATTTTTTTTTTTTTGGTACCAAACCGACTAAATTAAAATCCAGTCTATTAAATCCAGTATCATACTAGAAAACGCCTTCGCCCTGCGCTTTCAGATAAATTTCCATTGATCTCATTTTACGCATGATTACATTTTTAATGAGTTATGCAATATTTCCAAGCTCATTTTAAATCCCCTTCTCCTCTTGCCCCCTCCACTTACTGCCTGCTGGATTAACATTTCTGATAAATTGTTGGACCAGAAAGAAGGACCATAACCAAGATGAAATAAATTACTTCCATTTCTCCCCAGCCCTAAAACGATAATAGGAGAATACAAATGTCCCCCCATCTAATTATACAGCATCTTCCAATTCATTTCACAAAAAACAATTATTTTATTTTTATGTAATAGGCATGTTACCTTGTATTTCTTATGAATGACCTTGTGTGGTGTGCAGTCTATTAGAATAGAAAGAATTCCACCCTAATGCTGATCGACTGAATGTGATGTATTTGATGGGTCTGAAGAAGAAATAGCCCAACAACTGAACTACAGGACCAGGAGGCCACTGGGAAAACAGAGAGACTGAGGAATAATTAAAAATATTTTTAATTGACTCTACTAAAATTAACAATTAAATTAAATAGAAAGTACCAAGTATAAACTCCTGAAAACATCCGTGCCTGGAGGGGTCATAGGTTAGAGAGTTACTTACCTATAGTTGCCATGCAGACACGGAACTCAATATTTGCTTGTACTTTTAGACCTGCATGGCAAAAAGAGACATTTATAGGCTCTTATGTCTTTTTTATTAATCTGTGTGTGTGCATGTATACAAGTATGTGTATGTGCCTGTGCATGAATACATGTGTGCAAGTACATGCATGTGAATGAATATATGTGTGCACGTATGTGCATGAATACTACATGTGTGTATGTATGTGCACATGCACGTGAGTGAATACTACAGCCCGTGATTGGAGGTCAGGTCTTCCGTTCTCGCCTTCCATCTTATTAGAGACAGGATTTCTTGATGTTCATCACTGCATATGCCCAGCTAGCAAGCCCAAGAGTTTCTGGGAATTCTCTCCCCCAGCGTGCCTCCTGCCCTTGCCTCCCACCTCATCAGAGGGGTGCTGTGGTTACAAACGTGCACTCCCATGTCCAGCTCTACAACACTTGTAAGGCAATCACTAACCCACTAGACATTTCCCCAGCCCCCTACGTAAAACCTCAAAACCTGGGCTTCCTCCCCCATCTTAGCTATTCTTATAAGTGCTGGCAGTGAGAAAGAACAAAACTTTGTGATAGATAGATAGATAGATAGATAGATAGATAGATAGATAGATAAGTAGATGCATGGATGCATGAATGAATGCATGGATGCATGGATGGGTAGATAGGTAGATAGACAGTTGATGGATGGATGGATGGATGGATGGATAGATGGGTATGTAGGTAAATGGTAGATGAATGAATAGAAAGATAGACAGACAGACAGACAAGCTTTCTAGTTCAAAGCAGGTCGGGAGGCCAACCAAAATAAGATACAGTCCCATGGTGTGCATAAGAGAGATACCTAGGTAATTAAGCATTAGTATAGTCTTGTGTGCTGAATATTCAGACGCTGAGTTCTGTGCCCTGGTCCAGATTGCAACCTGTTATGGGGGCACAGTTTTAACCTGTGTACTGTAAAGAATGTTCCCCAATATCCCTGATTGGATAATGAAAGGCTAGAGCAAGACTGGGCAACAGAGAGAGGAAGGTAAGACCTAAGAATAGAGCGAGACCACAGGAGAGGAGGAGAGAGAAACCAGAGAGAGCAGGAGGCTGCTGTTAGACAGGATGGGCCAGGAGCACACAGCAAAGAGAAGTGCATGGTGTCGGGGGAACAGACTAATGGAGCAAGAGCAGCCCGGGCAAGACCCAAACAGCAAGTAACATGGGGCATATGGTTTGGATATAGTTGAAAACAGCACAGAACCTGCCCGATCTAGGTTTACAGCTTGTAAATAAAACACCAGGATTCTGTGTCTTTTATACTGTCTAGCTAGAATATACAATTCATTTACAGCTAAGAGTACCTACTGCCCTTGCGGAGGACCTGGGTTGGATTCCAGTACCCATGGGACAGCTCATAACCATCTGTGATTGCAGTGCCAGGGAATTCACTGCCCTCTTCTGACTTCCACGGGTACTGCACACACGTGGCACCCATACATACATGTAGGTAAATCATACATTACAACAAAGTAAGTAAATGTAAAATAAAAATAATAATAAAATTATAGACCACAAAAGACTTAAAATACACATGTGGGGCAGGCCTGGCCAGGCCTGTGTAACTGAAGAACACTGGTACCTAAGGTAGCAATTTTAGTCTCCCCACCCCCCACACCCCAGTGGTTTTAGTATTATAGCAAAAAATCAAAGCAAAAAGCTTTTTAAAAGATAAAGGTGAACTGGAGTTGTAGCTCAGTTGGCAAAGCCCTGGTCTAGTGTGTGAAGTCTAAGCTTTGATTCCTCTGGGCTGCATAAATGAGATGCGGTATGTCGCCTGCAATTCCAGCACACGGGAGAGAGGGGAGTGCATCTGAGGCAACTCAGCTGTACAGTGAGTTTGAGGCCAACCTGGGATACATGACACCCTATCTCAACGTGTATCTGTGTGTGTGTGTGTGTGTGTGTGTGTGTGTGTGTGTGCGCACGTGTGCATGCATATATGTATATATACAAGAATATTACTGTCTTAGTTGGGGTTTCACTGCCGTGAACAGACACCATGACCAATGCAAGTTTTATAAAAGACAACATTTAATTGGGGCTGGCTTACAGGCTCAGAGGTTCAGTCCATTGTCATCAAGGCAGAAACATGGCAGCATCCAGGCAGATATGGTGCAGGAGGAGCTGAGAGTTCTACATCTTCATCTGAAGGCTGCTAGTGGAAGACTGACTTCCAGGCAGCCAGGGTGAGGGTCTTAAGCCCACACCCACAGTGACACACCTACTCCAACAAGACCACACCTCCTAATAGGGTCACTTCCTGGACCAATCATATACAAACCATCACAATTACATATATATTTGTATATGTGTATATACATACACACACCCATGTATAGACACACATACATATGTACATGTTAGCAGCACATGAGTATATATACATGCACATAAACTTGTATGTCCCCACCACCCGTAGAGCTTCAAAATACAGCAATCCCAAACAGAACAAATGATAAGGCAAAGATAACAGAGGAAGCCTAGTAAATAAAGACATGCACTCTACCCGGGGGCTGGAGATGGCTCAGAAGTTAAGAGCGCTCTCTGCTCTTCCAGAGGACTTGACTTCAGTTTCTAGCCTTAGAAACCACTACAGGCAGTTCACAGCTGCCTGTAACTCCAACTCCAGGGGACCTGTCACCCTCTTCTGGTCTCTGTGGTATACTTATATGAGCATACCCACAGACAGACAGATGTGCACGTGCAGACACAAATACACAATTTAAAAAATAGAATCTTTTTTTTTTTTTAAGTTCATTCTGGAACTGGAAAGATGCCCTGCTGGTTAAGAACACTGGCTGTTCTTCTAGAGTACCCGAATTCAGTTCCCAGAGTCCACATGGTGGCTCACAATCACCCATAAGTCCTGTACTGGGTATCTGATGCCTTTCTCTGGTCTCCATGGGCACCAGACGTACATGTGATACACAGACACACATACAAACAAAACATTCATACACTTAAAAGAAAATGACATTTTTAGAAGAGGCCATCCAGTATTTCAGGTCTTAAATTCTAAGATGTGGCACCAATTCAAGCTTGAGTTCAAATCCTCCACCCACCACTAAAACAAGATGGCACCACCATGAGCACCCCGCTCCTGAACTCAGGGAAGGAAGGAGAGAGGGTCAGCCTATGCGCGGTGCTATTTTACACTTTTCTAGCTGTATCTGGTTTTGTCCTCTCTGGAAACTAAAATCACAATACGACGTACTTAAACACACACCCCAAGTGCTGGCCAACTTCTGGATCATTTGACATTTCTATCACAGGCACAGAATTAAAGAGTTATAATAAAAATCCGAAGCCTGGGACTGAGCAATTTAACTCTTTTTAATGATAGCGAACCGCACACACCTGACCGGCACCATAAAATAGGAAGATCAAAGCGAAACACAGAAGCGTTCAGAAAAGTCCTAATGGCCCCAAGGAACGTGCTGGTTTAACAGACTGTAACATTCACCAGAGAACATGACAAGAATCCAATGCTCGGAACAGCAAAAGCCAATCTTCTATTTGTTTAACCCGCTGACAATTTCTCTGGTCTCGATAGTGACTGTCTAAGTCTTCAGCAGTGAAAATGTAATTAAGATATGCTAATATCGGACAAGAAAGGGCTCCGAGCCGGGAGAGCGAAATGCATGCCGTGCCACAGGGATGGGTAATAATGTGTAGACTTGGGAGGATGATTTCCCCTCCCCAGAGACAGGATGTCAAGGTACTGTACAAGTCCTGGGGGGGGGGAGGAAATGTCTCTGTTTTCAGTGAAACTATAATCAAAAAGTTTAAGGGAAGGCTGTTGAGATGGCTCGGTGGTTAGGGGAGCTTGTTGCTATTCCAGAGGGCCTGAGTTCGAATCCCAGCACTCCACCTTGGGGGATTCATAACTGTCTGTAACTCCAGCTGCAGGGAAACCAGCAAACACCCTTTTCTGGTCTCCACCAGTTCTACACACAGCATACACTCCCGTAGAAACACATACATACAATTTTAACTTAAAAAACAATTTTTTACTTTTTTAAATGTACGGGTGGTTCCCATCTGTGGAGACGTCTCAGGGAACCTGTCACCACCAGCCTCCATGCAATGAAGAGGCATTCGTATTTTAAGGAAATTCTGTGAACCCAGCTTGGAGGAGTCAACTCACCCGGGGGGATAGTACCAGCAGCCACCTTTACATGGAAACCTCACAGTGGACCTAAAATAAATAAATCACCATTTTGTATCAGCACAAAAGTGTCAAGTTGAAAATCAACCCTGTCTTGTGCATAGCGCTGCTCCCCGGCCTGGTGAGCCGCGCCTTCTCCAAAGACAGCCCCCATTATCTCTTCCCTTGCAGTACACGCATGTCAGCATCTCTGACCAGCCCCTGCCCTGAAGGTTAGCCCTGGAACGTGGGTGGAAGAGACGCTGCAAAGACCCGCCCCTGTCGGGTGAGAGCGTGGCCGCTGCCGCGTCCCTTCCTGATCGCGGCTGTAGTTTGGCTGACTTTGAGCCACCATGTTGCCAAGGGAACATGGAGAAACGGCAAAGATTGAGAAACTAGTGCAAAGCCTTCCCCGAGACTGCAGTAGAGCCATGCGACGTCGCGACGTTGGTGCAAGAGCGGGTGGCATCACGAGAGGCATTAAGAACCACACAGCTGAGACCCATCAAGACCCAGGAGAGAGAGAGAGAGAGAGAGAGAGAGAGAGAGAGAGAGAGAGAGAGAGAGAGAGAGAGAGAGAGAGAGAGATTGAATGAATGAATGAATGAATGAATGAATGAATTTGATTTGTTATGGGTGGATGGATTGGTTGGTTGGTTGGTTGGTTGGTTGGTTGGTTGGTTTGGTTGGTTTGGTTGGTTTTTTTGGTTTTTGGTTTTTTTGGGGGGGCCAGGTCCCATGTAGCACAGTCTGGCCTCATACCCACTATACAGTCAAAGATAACCTTTAAGTTCTGATCCTCCTGCCTCCACCTCTCAAATCCTGGGACACCCTAATGTGCCACCACACTCAGCTAGATAGAGTTGCCAACTATCAACTATTTACCCGAAGCAGAGGACTGCGAGAAGCCGATAATCCAATTCTATGTAATCTCTTTCCTTATAATCCTTCTCTGTCAAGGCACAGCCCTAGTGCATAATGCCTATGTGTACTGGACAGTAGTGGACCCAGGGCCCACGTCTACTATGTACAGTGATGGCCCCAGGGCCATGGGCAGTGGTGATCCCAAGGCCCATGTGTACTGGGCAGTGATGCCCCAAGTTCCCCCGTTAACAGCTGCAAAAGGATCCAGTTACAGCCCCAATGGCTCCGCTAAAGAGCTAATTCTTTTCATTCCTTGAGGATCTCAAACAAGCATATAATGTATTTCAGCCACATGTACTCCACACCCCTCTAACTCCTCCCAGATCTGCCCTTACCCCAGCCCCTGTCCACAGCATGTCCTCCTTTTTCTTCTTTCTTTTTTTTTCCTTTTTAAATAACCCACTGTGTCCCTTACATGCTGCTTGTATATGGGTATGAAGCTACCCACTGGAGTCAACCTATCAGAAGACAAAGTCTTAAGAAAGTTGACTCTCCAGATTGGTACCTGCTTCCAAAGGAAAACGTCCTTTTCTTCCATGGCGTCTCACTGGGTATATAAACCACACTGAGGGGCAGGCTCCGTGCTCAGCAGTAGACGGCACACACAAAATGGTATTTTTGTAGAGTTGCTTCGTTTCACAGTACCTTGTTTGGTTTGTTTTTTTTTTTTTTTAATCTTACTATTCTTTTGCTTGTATACTGTGGTTTCCATTGTGTGTGTGTGTGTGTGTGTGTGTGTGTGTGTGTGAATGTGTTTGTATTCTTTGCTGTGTTATTTTTTTAAGTCAGGCTTCCCTCCCCCCCGCTCCCCGTTTGTTTTCTAAAGAGAAAAAGAAAATGGGGTTGGATTAGTGGGTAAGAAGGATCTGAGAAGTGATGGGGAGGGGAAACCCATGATCAGAATATATTATATGAAAAATTTTTCAATTAATAATTTTTTTTTTTTTTTGGTTTTTCGAGACAGGGTTTCTCTGTAGTCCGGGCTGTCCTGGAACTCACTCTGTAGACCAGGCTGGCCTCGAACTCAGAAATCCGCCTGCCTCTGCCTCCCAAGTGCTGGGATTACAGGCGTGCGCCACCACGCCCGGCTCTAATTAATAATTTTTTAAAAAGCTGACTCTTACCTCTCTAGGAGGCACCAACTGTCACTAGCTCCTCGTGGGGGGCAGTGGGATGGGTGCCTCGTGAGCCCCTCCCCCTCCACGCTGGAGTGTTGACTAGCTCGATTGGCTGCAGACTTCTGGTCAACCACAGTGCTATGGGGTCGTGACAGGATAGACCTTGTCATGTCCAGAAGACACTCTCTCTCAGGTCCTGCGAGACTTCCCTCTCTCTTCTTCCATGAATGTCCCCAAGGCTTGGGTGACACAAATGCCCCCTTCATGACAGGGCAACTCACAGAAGCTCTCTGCATTATGGCCAGTTGGGGGAATCTACCTTAGGTATCATTTACTGCACAAAGAACCTTCTCTGCAGAGGTCTGGGGGCACATGAGTCTGTGTGTATGCACATACTTGTTTAGAGGACTATTTGACACCAAGTCCATTTGAAGTATAAATCTTTCTCGCTTACAGGGGAAATATCGTTTTTTTTAACTTTTTCTGACAAGACCTATAGAAAAACAACTTGCGATTTATGTCTCACTTTCAGGAAGTCTGAATTTTTTTTCTTTACCAAAAATGACTTTGTTGTTGTTTTTTTTTTTCCTGTCCCTACACAGAATTGATATTTAAGACACAGCCATAATCAGCCTGTTCAAATTCATAATTTTATTGAGATTTGATTCATGGTTTCAGAATGCATTACACTTGGTTTTGCTTTGTTTTGGTTTGTTTGTTGTTTTTTTTTTTTACTCCCTTTGTGAATAATAAATCGATTACTCTAAATCATGGCCAATGCCAGGAACTATGTTCTAAAAACACAAGGAGTCCTTGAAATTCTTGGCCTTTTCTATTCATTCCCTCCCCCACCCCACCCCCGACCCATCAATTTCTCTCATCTTCCCTCTCTCTGTACATTATGTGTGTGTGTGTGTGTGTGTGTGTGTGTGTACACATGTATGTGTGTGTGTGCGCGTGCACACGTGCGAACAGCCATGGGTTCACATTACTACGTGGAGGGCAGAGGTTGACCTTGGGTGTCATTTCTCAGGTCCTGTCAACCTCTTTTTGAAGTAGCATTTCTCACTAGCCTGGAGCACACCGGGCAAGCTAAGCTGGCAATTGAGCCGCTCCTGTCTCTGCCTGCCCCCATGCCACCTCCCCACCCCTGCCCTGCAGGCTACTATACCCAAGTTTGTTCAGTGGGTTTCTTGGAAACTCAAAGAAGGGACTGAAGACTTGGGACATAAGAGCACTGGCTGGAGCCGGGCGGTTGTGGTGCCTTTAATCCCAGCACTTGGGAGGCAGAGGCAGGTGGATTTCTGAGTTTGAGGCCAGCCTGGTCTACAGAGTGAGTTCCAGGACAGCCAGGACTGTACAGGGAAACCCTGTCTCGAAAAACAAAAAAAAAAAAAAAAAAAAAAAAAAAAAAAGCACTGGCTGGTCTCCTAGAGGAGAGGACTCGGATTCCATTCCCGTACTCACTCGGTGCCAGGAACTCTGTAATCCCAGGTTGAGGAGATCCAATGTGTCTTCCAAGTACACGGGTAGCACATAGACATACACACAGGCAAGACACCCATACTCACAAAGTAAAAAAATAAATTAAACAAAACCAAAAAGAAATAACTTGCATTAAATAATCTAGGGCGTTAAAGGTGGACGGCCAGATGAAAGCAGGACTTGCTGGCTCCCCTCTGAGGCAGCAGAGAGCAGGATGAACAGGATGAGGAAAACAAGGAGAGTTGGGAGGTGGGGACGGAGGCAGGAAGGGAGGGGAGACAGCACGAGGCAGAGAGTAAGGGTTATAGAAGAGATGTAAACCGCTGGGTTTAAACACACGGTCTGAATGATGGGCCGTTTCTTGGTCCCCAGCTGGTGACATTGTTTGGGAAGGTCATGGAAACTTAAGGAGGTTCTGTCGGCTGGAGGAAGTATATCACAACCTGGCCCCAACTTCCAGCAAGTTCTTCCTCCACCCCACAAACCCTCCCTCCCTCTTCCTCCCTCTCCATCCCTTCCCACCTTTTTCCCTCTCCCTTCTTCCTCTTCCTCCTCCTCTTCCTTCTCCCCCCTTTTTACCCTCTCCACCTCTCCCTCCACCTCTCTCCCTTCCCCCTTTCTTTCTCCCCGACCCACTCCCTCTGTTTCCTGGTCCAGATGAAATGTGGTCCCTCTGCCCCACCCCCAACTGCCATGCTGGCCTCTGGCTCCTGCCTCCTCCTCCCTGATGATAGATCCCCTCCAGGATCGTGAGCCAAAATAACCCCTTTCTTCTGAAGCCGCTTCAGTTAGGGTGTTCTGTCACAGCCCCTGCATTGGAAACTTCACGTCCACATTCAAGGCCAACGAGGCCATGGGGGGGGGATTAAAATTACACGCACTTTTGAAGGTGGAGGCCCCAGCAAGCGATGCACTTGTGGCTTCACAAGAGCAGGAAAGATTAGCTGGGCTAGCACACTTGCTCTGGCTCCCCTGTGACACGTACTATACCACGTGACCATGAACCTATGGCAGACCAGCATACCCTCATGTCCAGATACTGGCCAGACTCTTGAACTAACCTAGCCTCCAGAACCGTGAGCCAAATAAACGCCCCTTCTCTCTTGATTACCAGTCTCGGGGGTTTTGTTAAGGCAACAGAAAATCATCTAAGACACAAGTCATGCCAGAAATGGTCAGATCTCCTTCGCCACCCCCACACCGTAGGGCTCAAGGCATGGATAGAGAACTGTGCATAAGCACCTTCGCTTATTGAACGGTGGTGCGGGGCCTGTACGGGTGACCGGAAGGAATACCGCAGTCTGTCAGATGGCTTAGCAGTGACTTTATTTGAAGATGAGAAGCTTCACCAAACTCATGGGACATGAGCCACTGTGCCTGCCATTAGACACCCGCAAACTTTATATCCTGACACATTCTGATTTTCAGTCTAACCGACATCCAGCATCCCAGGGCAAGTGTAGATGGCGTCTGGATTCATTCTGCTGGAAGAGAACGGCTACACGTTTCCATTTTCTTCACGGGCTTTTTAAGATTTGGTTCCTCCTGTTTGTTGCTCAGCCATTTTAAGGAACCCTGCCAGTTTCCTGGTTTTTAATCAATCTTTCTCCCCCTAACAGCTGCCATCTCTCATGGACTCCTGGAGCATTCTGTTTCATAACTGTGCAAAACCGGGGAATGGAAAAAAAACTTTTTTTTTTTTTTTTTTTTGCCCATTTAGACTTTATCCTCTGCAGTTTCAAACATCGAGGAGACTTGAACTTTGTCTTTTTATGAGGCTGTTTAGAATATGTGTTGACAGTAGTTGATGGCCTGACTGAAAATTTAGGACTCGTCATAATTTTGTCAAAAACACACACACACACACACATACACACACACACACACACACACACACACACACACAACGGTAAGATCAACTGATCCATCACAACAGAGGTCCAGAATCACCACCAAGTGACAGCTCCAATAAACAGTTCTAGAAGTTTCTTTCCCTGGGCCGTTCCTTCCACTGATGCATAGGAGTAACAAGATTTAAGTTCTCACAAGGACATCGTAAGCATCCAAATGCAAGGCATCCAACCTCGAGGCCTTCATAGACCTCACCTTGGTAACCACATGTACACACAGTCTTTTGCTGTGTGGCTACCTGGGACCTTTCTCTGGCCGCGGGAGCATACCTGAAGCCTTTGGGGAACAGCTTTCAACAGTACCCCATGAAAAACAATGGAAGGAGATCCCCTCTTTCTGGGTCCTCAGATGCGACAGCACCGAGACATGTGTCACATGTTTGTCCAAAGTCCTCAGCAGGATTATGTCCCTGGCACCTTCAATAGTCACTCTTCCCTTCTCCTGACAGTCTCCTTGTCTGTCCCAGTTAGTTCTGTCCTGTCTGCACTCTATTGCTGTGATCAACACCAGGACCCAAAGACTTTGTGGAGGAAAGGATTATTTTGCTAACTGGGTCTACTTATGTTCTAAAAAAAAAAATGATAAGCACCCTAGGAGGATACAGGAAAAGGGGGTATATCTTACCCTCCAGGACATCTCTGTGGAGCTCAACAGAGGAACAGAAAGATTATCCAACCCTAGGTTATAAAAATTAAAAACTTGTTCATCTGAGCAGAAGGAAAATATTCAGTGTGTAAACGTTAATCAGACCTCCCTGATCTCTTTCAGGCTCACACCTCCAGGCACGCTGCTGCTGCTGCCGTTTTATGGGGTTTTCCATGCACCCGCCTCCTGCCAGCAATACCACTGTGGCGTGGGCGGTTCCAAGGAATGCCCTCTTAGTCCCTGAGGGAGAAGAATGCATAGCTTAAATCTCCCAGTTAGAACTGGGGAGGAAACAAAGTCATTTAGACAGACCCAAGTTCCTATGAACCCTGCAGAACATTTAAAATCCCCAGGCAGGTAAGACTCTAGACCAAGCCCGGATACTTAGCCAGCCAGGTACCCTTCTGATAACCCTGCCCTGCCGTGGCTGTCAGTGGAAAGAACCTGGGAAAGCATTGACCCTCAAAGACATTCACAGGAACCAAGGCAAGATTTCTGCTGGCTATGCCAGTGCCTTTAATCTAAGTATATGTCACACCTCAAGGAAATCCTAAAACGGAATGATTTAAGGATGTCTTTCTTTAAAAACAGGAAGAGAGCAGGAGGCTCCTTTCCCCTCTCCTCCTTTCCTCTCAACAGCAAATTTCCTGGGTTTGCTTAAGGCTGAAACAATGTGAAATAAGAGAAATCAAAAGATAAACACATCCCTCTGAGGCCACATGTCCCTCATTCCTATGGTTCTTACATTAGTCTCAGTATTAACATGACCAGAATCAGACAGGGCTGGTGGACAGAATACCAGGGGGGAAGCAAATGAGACGTCCTCGGGCTTCACGTCTAACATGTAGCCAATCACGCACTGATGTTTCCAAAGGTAACATTTCAAGGCCAATCTATAAGTAACAAAGATTCAGAGAGTTCCAACGACATAGCCGCCCGGAGCATAGCACGAGGCTCAACCTTGTCTCCTCAAACGCATCTGAAGAACAGAGAGGCACCCCCGGTAATCCACACAGCCAATTTCATACTTGGCCCTTCTCAGCTGTGCACATCCATAGCATAGGTGTGTTTGGCTATCAGAGTTCCAAAACTATTCTCCTTCTTTTAAAAGCTTCAAAAGAAAACTACTGACATTTTGTGACTTAATGACACACTTGCGTGAAATCAGCAATATGCAACATTATCATATGTTTTATTGTGTTTATTTAATATCTTTAAACCAACCACCACTTAAAACCAGTGGCACTCAGCAATGCCCCACCCAAAAGTAACGACGTACGTTCTTGAATTTGCTTATTGGAGACAATTCCCAATTTTCAGATGTATTTGGACTTCACGTTTTTTGCTGAAATAATTCACCAGAAGAAAAATTTAACTCCTTGCATTGCGACAGCTCAGCGAGTAAATTCCTTATCTCTTGATTATTTATACTGCACATGGCCCAGCAAAAGCAATTTAAACTAAAATATTCAATGATATCATTCATACCAAAGATGGGGGGAGAGGGAAAGGCCACTTTCCTAAGTGTATTTTTCATTGACTGGATATGAAAAAAAGTCATGGGGAAATTTTGGACAGATGAAAAAAGTCAAAAAGAGGATTCAGAGCCGATGGTGGCACATACTGTAACCCCCAAGTATTCAGGGGGCTGAAGTGAGAGGTTTTTTCAGAGGATAGGGAGGGATAGGAAAAGGGAGGAAGAGGAGGAGAGAAAGAAAAAAGGAGGAGGAAGAGGAGGAGGAAGAGGAGGAGGAGGAGGAGGAAGGAGGAGGAGGAGGAGGAGGAGGAGGAGGAGGAGGAGAAGAAGAAGAAGAAGAAGAAGAAGAAGAAGAAGAAGAAGAAGAAGAAGAAGAAGAAGAAGAAGAAGAAAGGGAGAAAAAGGAAGGAGAAAGAAGGAAGATAAGAAAAAGAAGAGAAAGGGGAAGAAGTGAAAGAGAAAAAAGAAGAATCAGGAGGAAGAGGAAACAGGAGGAGGAAGAGGAAGCAGTGAGGAAGAGGAAGCAGAGAGGAAGAGGAAGCAGAGAGGGAGAGGAAGCAGAGAGGAAGAGGAAGCAGAGAGGGAGAGGAAGCAGGGAGGAGAGGAAGCAGGGAGGGAGAGGAAGCGGGGAGGGAGAGGAAGCAGGGAGGGAGAGGAAGCAGGGAGGAGAGGAAGCGGGGAGGAAGAGGAAGCAGGGAGGGAGAGGAAGCAGCGAGGAAAAGGAAGCAGAGAGGAAGAGGAAGCAGAGAGGAAGAAGAAGCAGGGAGGGAGAGGAAGCAGCGAGGAAAAGGAAGCAGCGAGGAAAAGGAAGCAGAGAGGAAGAGGAAGCAGAGAGGGAGAGGAAGCAGAGAGGAAGAGGAAGCAGAGAGGGAAAGGAAGCAGGGAGGGAGAGGAAGCGGGGAGGAAGAGGAAGCAGGGAGGGAGAGGAAGCAGCGAGGAAAAGGAAGCAGAGAGGAAGAGGAAGCAGGGAGGGAGAGGAAGCAGGGAGGGAGAGGAAACAGGAAGGGAGAGGAAGCAGGGAGGGAGAGGAAGCAGGGAGGGGGAGGTGATAGGAAAGATGGGAGAGGAAGCACAGCAGTAGTGGCGTGGTCCCTGGCCCCGCAGAGCACGCTGTCTAGGCTGTTTATCAAGTTCTAAGCATCAAGGATTCCCGGAATTCACACAAGTGCACAACGTCAAATCATTTGCATACCTTTTCCTGCTAATGTGATCATAAAAAAAAAGTCTGTGCTCGGTTGCCATTGAGTCTAACCGGAGACAGGCTGCTCTGGTGCATGGCATCCGAGACGCCAGTGCCACACAAGGTGGCTATTCATATGTCAGTGGTGTCTTGGATGAGTCATCAGATGGTCTCCTGACTCCACCCTAAAAAATAAAAGATTTATGTTCCTCTAGATTCCAAAATTCCCTTGTTCATGGAGCAGGTATTCCAATAAGGACATCCTAATGACACGCATGTTGAAAACTGTCCCCCAAACAATCTGGCTGGCATCCAAGTCTACACTTCATTCTATCGTTTTAACAGCCAAAATCGGTTATCTGCTTGTCAATATGACCAAAACACAATAATGCAGCAGGATTGTTTTATTTATATTTTCCAGACATCAAGGCCCATGTTACAAGTTTGTGCTAATCTAGAAAACAACAGTCCCGTGGTAGAGGTGAGGAGATAGACCAGGCCTGTTTTCTAAGAGGAAGGTTCTTCTGCGTCTCTTTCCAGGTTTTGTAGGAGGTGTACCTCCTAGGCGCTAAGGAGAGGGCTCAGTTGGTAAGGTATTTGTTGTGCAAACTTGAAGACCTGAGTTGGGATCCCCAGCACCCATCTCAAAACACTGGGTAAAGCAGCAAGTATCTGTAACCTCAGAACTGGCAGATTCCTGGAGGCTGCCGGCCAGACAGCCTGGGTAAAATGGTGAGCCTCCAGGTTCAGGGACAGGCCCCCTCTCAAAAACTAAGGTGAATTAGTTAATAATTAAGTATTTATAATTATCACAATAAATAATTGTTTATAATATTATTAATAATTAATAATTAATAGGTTAATTATTAATTTGTTTATTATAAATTAATAATAAATTGATGATGATGATGATGATGATGATGATGATGATGATGATAGGACATGGAATTGGAAGTGAGAGAACCAGGAAGAAGGGGAGGGGGAGCAAGTAAGAACTGATATGATTAAGATATATTATATACATCTATGAAGTTCTCAAACACAGCACTCTACAGATTAGAGTAATGCCTGAGCTCTAGGGATCCTAGCGGCCATGGAGCACTCTCCTCTTCTGCAGCGCCAGTTTTAGTTAAGTTTCTGTTTTCTTCACAGACTTCCGCCACGTAACCACATTGAGAAGCATGAAGACATAGCCAGGCTGTGGTGACACATGCCTTTAATCTCAGCATTCGGGAGGCAGAGACAGGCAGATCGCTGAGTTTCAGGTCAGCCTGGTCTACAGAATAAGTTCCAGGGCAGCCAGGTGACACAGAGAAATCCTGTCTCAAAAGCACAAGAGATAGACAGAGACAGAGACAGAGACAGAGACAGAGACAGAGACAGAGACAGAGACAGTCCCGGGAATTAAGTGCCATGTACGAAGCCAAGTGCACAAGTCAGGGGTCACTAGAGTAACGTAACTTATAAAATGAGTGTGCGTGCGTGTGCGTGTGCGTGTGCATGTGCGTGTGTGCAATTTATTGGAATGACTTACAGGTTGCAGCCCAGCTAATTCAACACAATCCAGTAGTTGCTCAGTCCACAAAACTAGATGTCTCAGCTGGTCCTCAATATCTGCCGGAAATCCAAATAAGCAGACCCTCCTGCCAGGGAAGCCCTGGGCGCTCACCACCTCACAAGGGGAAAACAGCAGGCAGAGGACAAAGGCTTCCTGTTTCTAAGTCCTTGTGTAGACTTCCAGCAGAAGGTATGGCCCGGATTGAAGGACTGTGTTGTCCTGCCTCAAGATCTGGACTAAAGGTGTGTGTGTATCTTCCTAGCTCAAAGGTCTGGACTACATAGGAATGGATTCACCCACTTCAAAGC
This sequence comes from Apodemus agrarius, assembly GCA_964023405.1. NCBI lineage: Eukaryota > Metazoa > Chordata > Mammalia > Rodentia > Muridae > Apodemus > Apodemus agrarius. The sequence continues at coordinate 21,943,692 of OZ030024.1, forward strand.
AAGCGGAAAAGTCTCGCACACGTGTGCCCTCCATCTCTGGACTGCATTCTCTCCAGATGTAATCAAGTTGAAACCAAGAATAGCCGGCACGCCAAGCAGCAGCATTTTGATGGGGGAAAAAAAGTCAAATACAATTCTCATTTGTTTGCCATGTGACTTATTGTGCAACACATTTTACATTTTACATTATTTTCTTTTAAAAAAAGAAAGATATTGCAAATGAGATGAATATGTGGGTTACAGAAAAAAATGCATTTTTAATACATATAATTTCTGTTGCATGGTAACTGACTCCTTCAGGGATCATAGGTACAAAAATTAAAATTAACTAAAGTGAGGAGTGATGAAGGCAGACACCTACTTTGATATTCTCACCTGGCATACATACATATATACACATACACATATACATACATGCACACACACATACACATGCATACACGCATGCACACATACATATATATACATACACATATACATACACATGCACACACACATATACACATAAACACACAGATATACATATACACACATATATATACACAAATACACACATATACATGCACACTCACACAATATATCTTTGATACATGCATATAGGTCAAACATCATTGAAGTAAGTTTCACCGAACAAAGAGTCCAGAGCAGGAAACCCCCTACCCAGGGCTTCCCTGTTTCGAACTGGAAGCACACACACACACACACACACACACACACACACACACCTCCAAAAGAATCCTTATTTCTCCTTTCCAGGGTTTCCTTCGGTTTTCCACAGAACTCATTTTCTCAAATTCCATTTGCCAAAGAACTTGCCTTTTAAAGATGCTTCCTGCCCGTTGTCCTCTTCCCTGTCTATTGCAATGGAAACTCCACTGGGGCCTCACCACACACACACACACATACACACACACACACACAAGGCCTGACATACACACACACACACACACACTCAGTAACCATGTAGCCAATGCATGAGCCTCATACTCTTAGTTTGCTTGTTTTACACTCCCATGGTACAAATGCCAAACAGCCCACTGTGGATGACTATTTACCTTCAGTCATTCCCAATTTTTCCCAGGAAGAAAAGCTCACTGGTTGAACACTTGGGGCCTAACTAGATACCTCATTAGCTTAGAGAAGTCTAGGTTTTTATGCTATCTGACTGACTGTGGTCCTCTCAGTGGGGTGTCGTGGTTGTTTCAGAGCAAGGAGTTTGGAAGGGAGGTGGCCCCACACCTACTGCCTGCCATGCTCAAATCCGAGTTTCGTGGGGTTTGGGCTCACTCCGCCTTACCAGTTCTGCCTGGTGCAGGGTCCACTTGCCCCACTTCCAAGTAGTCCTACCTCTTCAGTTACAGGGGACTCTTTGACTCCTTGACCGGTAGTTAAGAATACAACCAAAAGATGTTGATGCATACAGAGAGCTTTAAAGCTCAGGGCAGGAACCTTTTGTCCCCACACTGCCCGCTCCAGGGTAGATCAATCAACATTCTACGCTTAAAACAGTCCTTAAGCCAATCAAATTTAAGAAAGGAAAGGCTCAAAGTTTGTGTATCATTCTATGGTCCCATTGTCTTGGGGCCTGAGCCAGTTTATATTACAGCAGGGAGAGCAAACTGCTCACCTCACAGGAGCAGAGCATGGACAACTGGTGGGAGGAAATGGGCACCCCACAATCCCCTTTTGAGGGCACAATCAAGACCTAACTTTCTAGTAAGCCCCACCTCCTGAGGATGCTAACCACTTGCGATAGCACTGAGCTGAGCGCCAAGCCCTCAACACGTGGGACTTTAAGTGACTTTCTAGATCCAAAATACAGCTCTCCCTGGGGAGGGGGGTGATGGCCAGAATGGCTGAAAAAAAAAAAAAAGCTGAAGGGTGACATTTGCAGAGACAGAAAAAGATAAGAAAGAAGGAAGATTCTCTTGGTTTCCATCAGGCCCCGTGTGCAGCTAGCTCCTAATTGGAAGCCTGTCGTTGGGAAGCTGGGGAAGACCAGCGTGAAGTTTCAGTTCCAGTGACAAGAACACACTCCCTAGAGCTTACAGGCCTTGGTCAGATTCTGAATTCCCAGCACCTTCTCTGAGTTCACAGAACTCCGGGGATTTGGGCTGCTTTGTCTGGGTGCTAGCTTTTCTCTAGCTCTCTACTTGATACAGTAAATTTCTGACACATCCCCAATTTTACTGCAAACAACATTACCTCCTCTTGCTTTATGCTTAGAGATTGTGTGTTCTCTTTGAGAATGCCTTCCCTGCCCTCAAGGTCATGAAAATAATCTATATCAATTTCTGAAAGCTTTTAGTTTAAAAAAAAAAAAACACTATAGCTTACAGATTCCTAAGGTCTCTGATGCACCGGATATTGATTTCCATGAGCAGGCAAGAAACGGACACAGCCCTTTCCCAGGCCCCAGGACCATGCACTGTCCTGCCCACCCCTGACCTGACCTGCACCAACATGTCTGTCCTCTGCCAAACCTTCCCATGTCTGTGGATCTGCCTGGACCGTTAAGGCCTAAAAGTGGAAATTTCTGATTTCTTTGGAAAGTCAATTATGTCAAAAGATGTTCTGCTAAAGCAAATGCATGAAAAGACACATGATGTTAAAACAGGATCCAACAGTAACCCCCAGAGCTCCCAGGGACTAAACCACCAACCAAAGAGTACACATGGAGGGACCCATGGCTCCAGCTGCATACGTAGCAGAGGATGGCCTTGACCCAGACATCAAAAGGAGGAGAAGCCCTTGGTCCTGAGAAGGCTCGATGCCCCAGTATAGGGGAATACCAGGACAGGGAAATGGGAGTGGGTGCATTGGTGAGCAGGGGGAGTGGGCATGGGATAGGGTGTTTTCAGAGGGGAAGCCAGGAAAGGGGATAACGTTTGAAATGTAAATAAAGAAAATATCCAATAAAAATAAAATAAAAAAAAATAAAAAGGATCCAACAGACGGCAAATGATGCTGGGTGGTATTGGTACACCTAGCCATTCCTTACTGGTCAGCGTTTGTTGTGACTTCACAGAAAGAGACGCACCAAAAACTTCTGTTGGTGTTCTGACCGATCCTTGCTGCTCCTGTAGACTCGGGCCAATTGGCAGCATGTGTCAGCTGATACAGACTCACTTGGGAGTTTTGCTAAGCCAGACTCACGAGGTAAGGTATGACCCGTGGAAGGACACATGATGTCTGGAGGGAGTACAAACGGGACTCGACAGACAGCGGCAGAGCTTGCAAAACTAGCCTCGCAACACTTCGTGGATCTCAAGTCTTTCCTGAGCTTCACTTCACTGAAAGAGGGATGGCAAAGAACTTCTCGGGCCATCCCTGCTGGTCCTGTTCCCCACCCCACCCCCACCCCTATGAACTGAGCTCCTGATTTCCTGACAACACAAACCAGATTGGCTCCAAAGAACAATATCTAAATAGGTCCACTTCCCCCATATCCTAAGAACCTGTCTTTCCCACTCCCTCTGGTGGGTGATGGGCTAGAAGGGAGGTTAAAGCATTTAAGAACTCTTCTTAAAAAGTCGGCTTTGAAAAATCTAAGCCTACAAAGGCCTCTGCTGATGCTCTGTCTGTACCACCACCAGCACCGTCTCGATGGATGACACTCCATTTTGGTTTGGGTTTTTGTTTTTCAGACAGAATTTTGTGCTCTCCAGGATGGTCTCAAACTCACCAGGTAACCAGAGATGGCCTTGAACTCCGAATGTTCCTGATTTCTCCTGGTTTAAGTGGTGCTAGGGATGGATAGGTATTTGCTAGTACCAGACACTCTGCTGACTGAGTTCCAGCCCTAGCCACAGATTGCTGGACACAGTAATCCCTAAGAGATTAGAAGCATAGACAGTGACCCCAAAGAGCAAGCACCTCCATTTACTGTTCTGAGTTATTACTGGCATGCAAGTGGGGCCCAGTGAAGTCCCTTGGAATAATCACAGAATTCTACACAGTTAAAATACTGGTGGAAAATAAAAGTAATTGAAGTTATTTTTATATTTGAAACTAGAAGAACGGTTTACTTGTAGACATGCACTGTAAGGAATATCTATAAAGCCTTTAAATAAGAGGGGAAAAATCAGATGGAAATATAGACTCATAGAGGAATGAAAATAACCATAACAAAACGGTAGACAAATATAATGTTTTGCTTATATATCTTTTATATCATATATCAGTTGAATGTTTACACAAAAAAATAGTCATAACACAAGGTGGAATTTGTAATGCAATGATAAAATATATTAATAGCAGGCAAAGGCCAGGAAAGAAAAACAGAAGTATGCATTTTCTTTGTTGCTTGTTTTGAGACAGGCTCTTTCTATGTAGCTACAGCTGGCCTGAACTCCCCAAGTAGACCAGGCTAACCTCACACTTAATAGATTTGCCTGCTCTACCTCCTAAAAGCTGGGGACTAAAGTTGTGCGCCACCATCCCTTGCTGAGGTATTCTATTTTGAAGTTTTTATATTATATGTGAATGATATAATGGCGCTTGAAATGAACTATGAAAAGCTAAATGTATATTCTATATTCCCTAATCAACTACCCAAAAGCAAAACAAAAGGTGATAGCTAAGGACCCAGTACAAAATCATAAATACAGTTCAATCAGCCAACAAGAATAAGGAAACAGAGGGAACAAATGGGATATGTTTTTTTTTTAAAAAAAAAAAAAAGCAAGATGACTGATTAAAGCTAACTAAATCAGTAAGTACACCAAAAATAAACAATCTAAATATTCTAATTAAAATGCAAAGATTAATGAACTGAATATAAAAGCAAGCCTTAACTCTATTCTGGCTACCAAAACAAAATGACATACTTTAAAACAAATATAGTTTAAAAACACAAAGATGATCTGGACATAGTAGCTAGAACCTGTTGTCCCAGCTACTTAAGAATATGAAGTATAAATATTGCTTGAGTCCAGGAGTTAAAACCAGCCTAAATAATAGAGCAAAATCCATCCCTAAAACTATACAATTAAAATTTAAGCACTTACTTGGTACACATACATATACTCAAGTACACACACACACACACACACACACATACACACACTCATAAAATACACTTTTAATTTAAAAGATACACATGATAACACTAAGCAAAAGAAATCTGGTCTGATGGTCTTATGGGTCAAATTAGATTTCAGGATAAAAAGTGTGTGGTTTAATGGAATCAAATTATTAAGACAAGCTATTATTAATCCTAGAGGGTTTGGTTTTTTTTTTTTTTTTTTTTTTTGTATAATAGCAGTTCTTCAAAGAGTTACCCCAAAACTGCTATCTATATTGTTGATTAAACTGCAAAAAAAAATAGAGAAATTCACAGTCACAGGTAGATACTTCAATAATCATTTTTCAATTGATAGATCAACAGAAAATTAGTACCACTAGACCAACAGGTTCTACTCTTCCATGCAACCAAACGAAAAAGTCTTTGTGTGCTCATGGAAGATTTACCAAACTACACTGGGGCTGGGGAGGGAGAGTGCAGAAAACAAATCTCAAAGCAAAAGCATTTGAGTCATACAAAATATACTCTGAGCACAAGGGAGAAAATAAAAATAATACACATGAATAAACAGATGGCATGGGCTAGCTGTAAGAGAAGTCTAGCTAAGTGGTCTTGACAGATATCCCATGTACAAATTAGAAGTGAATGTCACACCACACTCTATCTGACACTTAAAACAAGTCAGTATTGGCCTCTAAGTCTCCTATTTCTTAACCCCTGATTCTCCACACATACAACTGGACTCTGTTGTCACGCTCTGCTGTATATTGCTGTGTGTATTCTCCAAACTGAAACATTGTCTTTTGGTGGGAGGGAAAGGGAGTGTCCTAAGACTCAGAAAGCAATGGGATTCAGCAGACCCTGAAAGCCTTCAAACCTTATTGAGGAAGTTGAAGAGTTCACAAATCCTTTCCCCCAGGCTCTGGAAGCACAGAGCAAGCTGAGGGAGAGAAGACTGCAAGTTAAGCCAGGAGGGAGCTCCGGTTGGAGCTTTCTGAGTCGTTTATGCTCCTGTAAGTAACTTCAAATGAACTCACCAGCTCTCTCGATGTGAGATGAGTTCTTTGGTCTCTCATTGGTGTCTTATCTGGGGTGCATAGATATTAGTTCCTGGCTCCCTAGAAAAAGTCACACAGCAGGGTCCCTCCTCTTATAATGAAAAAAAGATTTTGTTTTCCACATCCTAATTGCCTCTGCTTGTGGGCCAGTGTTACCCACAGCTTACTTCACAGAAAGTCTCTCTCTGTCTCAGAATGCCTTGTGGCATTAGCATGTCTTTATCTCTAATTTGATAGTCCCTTAATTATTTCAACAGGAATTTTTAAAGGAATACTTAAATGCGCTCCCTCAAATCCCTTCCCTACACCATAGCTCTCATCTTCCCTAGCAAAGAGCTTCGAGATTCTTTCAAAGCACCAAGAAATATATAATTTTGAAAACTTTTCTTGCTTCGTGAAACTGCATGTTTAGAATTTTATCTCTAGATATTTACCTTCAAACATCTCCCTAAAGTGAACCAGACCAGGAAAAAAAAAATAGGCACATTCTTCTTGAATTACATATATATATATATATATATATACACACACACACACACACACACACACACACACACACATATATGAAATCTGGGGCTCAGCTTTTCAGAATCGTCATTTTATCTGAGAGCCTGTAAGTCAAAGAGAGAGCTCAGGGAACATGAAGGAAAATGGATGAAATTAGGGACATAACCAAATAGCTAAAGTCCTTGTTCAATCACAGCCATAAAACATACACACCACACATACATACATACATACATACATACACACACACACACACACACACACACACACACACACCAGTAGACTTCTTTATTAAAATGCATAAAGCAGCCAGGAGCAGGAGCGCCAATAAATTCTTCTGTATAAGCAGAAATTCTTAATGGCTCCCTGAGCACTAATAACCACCGCTCTCTCATGTGTACTTGACTCTGTTTAACCTTTTTCTGGTGCTTTTTAACTTCCCCGAGTCAGGTACTAATATGGAACTAATGTGGGGTTTATTTTCCCTATAGGAATAGCAAAAAGAGCAGGGCGCATTATCGTAATCACGCCAAGTCTTTCAAGCCATGGTACGGACTGTAGACCAGGCGTGGGGTGGAGGGGGAAGAAGGGGGGGGGGAATATTAACAATTGCAAGGCTAAGCAATCTTGTTTTTTAGACATCAAATATTTCACTGAATGTTAGTCATGAAAGGAAAGAAAGCCCAACTCTTGGCAAGGGAGTGGCCCAGCAGGAGAGAATCCGGACATCCTCTGAGTCCTGGCTCGGTGGCTCTTGGCGTCTGCATCAAGGATAACCAGGCAATAACCAACCGTGGCCGCCCGACAGTGATGAAGGGTGGCTAGAAATGTGAACCCATTTTATCTCTGGAAGATTTATTCTGGAGGTGGTTTGCACTGCTGGAAATAAAACGATTTAAGTGGGGAAGGGGAAGGAAAGGAAGAGGCCGAATTCCCGGCTGCATCAAGTATGCGCCTCCAGTATCCAGGCTCCCTGTGAGGCACTAACCTGATATGTGTTAAAATAGATCCCAGATTCAGCATTTCTGCCTGTGAGGGTGTGTGGTGTGTGTGTGTGTGTGTGTGTGTGTGTGTGTGTGTGTATGCGCACACCCATGCATACACTCACCCATGCATGCACGCACACTTGCACATGCACGCTCACACGCACGCACATTTATGGCACGGTATCATGGAGATATTGAAATACTTCTGCAGAGGAAATGAACAAGATGTATGGGGATTTTTTCCCCCTGACTTGTAGCTGTTGGATACTTTTCAATTCTTTTATTTTGCACATGCGGAGGTCACCGCAGCATCCTGTCACTGTGGTCCCGGTGCCTCAGCTGCATTAATCCATTCCCTGCTGGGCTTCTGCAGAAAGACAAATTCGTTTGACACCAGCGGGGAGAAGACGAGGGGAAAAAAAAAATTAAGGGAAGATGAATGCATAGATAACGACAAAAGAGACCAGCGAGGGACCGAGGTGGGGCGAGCAGGCGTGAACGGAGGGCCTTGAGTAAAACTGTGGAGAAAGGGCTTGCCTGGACTGTTCCTTTAAAGCATTCAGTCCATCGCTCCGGATGCCTGAATGGGTCCCTTTTATTTTGCTGCGCTCTTCACGACCATCTCCAGTCACAAGAATGCATAGACAAATGCACTCCGATCATTTCTCCCTCCTTGGCCCGAGGTTAATTGGGAGCGATAGATTGTCCTCCCAAGACACAGAGAGGTGCTGACAGTCCCCCTTCCGACTAGAGCTACCTGCCAGAGCGGGTAAAGGAGGGACGAGATGCTGTCTGCCCCCTCCCCACATGCCCAAAGAAAATAGAATAAGCAAAGAAACCTGAAAAGGTCTAAAACAAAACAAACAACAACCAAAAAAAAAACAAACAAACAAAACAAAAAACCCTGTTTCATCAGTTTTAAGACCATAGTCCTGAAGACTTCATTCATAATATGATACCCAATAACAATATTGGTAACAATAACATTTGCAGGTGGGGGGGTGGGGGGTAATCTAAAATGTTATATGAGGTATATATATGGCCAATTAGCCAACTAATAACTTAACTTGCATAGTTTCCAGAAATTATGTTTATACTGAAAACAAAATCATGTTTATGTAGTAAAGAATCTATATCAGACCAGCACACTTTAAATAACCTCCCTCCCTCCAAATCTCCAAATTTCAAAGATCTGTTTTTTAAGGTTTACTTTCTTCTTTGTGTGTGTGTGTGTGTGTGTGTGTCCATGGATGTGGTGCCTGAAGAGACCATAAGAAGGCATTGGATCCATTGGAGCTGGAGTTACAAGTAGTTGTGAGCCACTCAAAATGAGTACTGAGAACTGAATTCAAATTCTGCGACCCTGGAAGAACAAGTGCTCCTAACCACTGAACCATCCCTCCCACCCCTGGAGATCGGTTTCATATATCCTTTCCATTCTCATCTGACAGAGAGAAGCCAGAGTCCTGAATTAACACAGAAACTGTGTCATCAGCTTGGCACCAAGTGGGCTAATAGCTATCAATGTTAAGTTCTAGGTCAAGTTTAATCAGGATGATGGTTACATTTAATTAGGACGATGGCAGCCGCAGCCACAGCTGAGAACTCACCTGCCCGGGATTCTAGATGGAGACTAGTCTACCTTCAGAGTTGAGCCTCCCTCACAGCGCTGCCTGCCTCTTTGAAAATGACTCTTGTTGAACAACAACAACAACAACAACAACAAAAAGTAAATCACCAAAGGGCTTTGTTTGAATTCGAAACTGTGTTATCTTTCTAGGCATTGTTGAACCTGTGTCCATTGAAATCCCAATACTCAGGCCATGACAGATCCCAGGAGAAAGAGCTGTCTATCCAGTTACACCACCTAAAACCTCCCACCACAAGGACTCTGGCTTACAGATTACAGCTGGAAAATAATCACCCACACATCCTCTTCCAGAGCAAGAAATGAAAGTGAGAGGGCTTCTTAAAGAAAAAAAAAAATCCCTACCACCTAGTGGTATGCAGTTTTCAAAACATGAATCTCTTTCAACTCCCGCTATGACAATACACGATCTTTCTTAAATGGCCAGCTTTTACCAAGGGTGGGTAGGGTCCCAGCTCCACACAGGGACAATGGTGATAATAAGCCTGTGCTTCCATAGCGCCCTTTCTCCATGTTATTGGGTTAACTCCACTAGTTTCCTTTGCCAACATACTTCGGAATATAATATTACCTTTTATTACTGTGCATTATAAAGAGAAGAAAAGCATTTGAAAAAGCAAATAGTAGGCTATAAGAATCAACAAATACAGATTATCCCTAAGGCAAACACATTTCAAGAAAAATGTATGTGTTTTAACACATATTCGGGCCATTATTAGGAGAATTCTTGATTTTTTTTTTCTTCTCCTTTAACTGAATTACATTTCCGTGGTTAATGGTTGGTTACCCAGAAAGTGTGAGCTACTTGGGTATTTGGCTAAAGTATAAAGAGATAAGAAAATTGGCATATTTTTTTGGACCTGGACTTATTAGGAAATGGAACAGCAATAAATATTTCCAGAGATGGACGAGTTCTTGTCTCTTCTGAATAAATGGCATCTTAAAGACATCGGGTAAGGGGTGGAGGGACAGCAGTATCATGAGAAACCAGGAAAGGGGGCCGAGGAAGGGTCTAAGGGGGTGTCACAAGGAACGAGGGGAAGAAGAGAAAAATCGACAAACTCGGAAAGTGCTAGGATGAAACCTAACGCTGGATATGTTTAATAATTTTAAAAAATTTTAAATAAAAAAAATAAACAAGTGTCATTTGAAGAAAACACTACAGAAAGAAGAAATTATTTTTTTAAGAAAAATTAGCAGCTATCATATTTATTCTGTGTGCATGTCTTGTGACAGGGTCTCATATAGCCCAGGCTAACGTGGAATTCTCTATTTGGCTGAGGATGACCCTGAACTCCTGACTCCCTACCCCCCCAGCATGTCTGGCTTACCAACCATTTTCTTTTTTCTATGATTTACTTTTGGGGGGGGTGCGTGCGCCTACCTACATGATTTACATATGCCATACACATGCAGAAACCTTAGAAGCCAGGGGAGGGTGTCAGATTCCCTGGACCTGGAGTTATAGGAAATTGTGTGAATGCTGGGAACCGAACCTGGGTCCTCTGGGAAGCCAGTAAGCACTCTTGACCAGTGCACACTCTCTCTGGCCAAGCCTACTCTTTTCTTGAAATAAGTTTATGATCTCCTATAACTGTGCTTGCTTCTAACGCAAGGATCTCCGTATCATCCTGAAACACAGAAACCCTTTTCCTTGGACACGCTGAGCTCATTCAAAAAGTGAAAGCTATCCAAAAGGACCTACTCCAGCCAACTTTTTAATTTAAGCTCAGGAAATGTTGCCATGGTATAGACAACAGGATGTCAAACCGTCCACATGACCATTCTTTCTTTTTTTTTTTTTTTCTCCTTTTTTTCTCTCCTTCCAGAAATATCCCATGCAAGTGGGAATCCAGATGGCCAGCTGCGGAGGATTTGCTCCTGTGAGCTCATTGATTATAACAGTCAAACCAAATGGAAACTTCACAGAAACTCCCTTGTGAATCAAGCCCAGTTTCCAGGGCTCTCGGTCAGACCACTCCTGCGGACGTCCACTGTAAATAGTTTGACCACGACTGTCATAAGCACACAGCTAACTTCTGAAGCAGAAGGCGTCTATGCAGCAGATGGGCTTCCAATTCACGGAAAGTTCTCCGTGAAGGGAAAGACTAGAATTTCATGACCGCAGCAAAGGAAGTTGGTAACTGCAATTCCAGACAGAACGTCCTGCCAAGTGTGGAGGGCAGATGGAGGGAGGGAGGAGAGGAGACCAGAGTAAAAGCTAAAAATGACCAACTGCCGATATTCATATTATCTGACTAACACACACACACACACACACACACACACACACACACACACACCAAAAAAGAGTACTACCTAGAAAGAATTCTAATTACTGTTAACTTCAATATCTCATTTCTTCCCCCATAAAAGAAACACCTTGGGCTGTTAAGATGGTCCCATGAGTAAAAAGAATCTGCCCCCAAGCCTGACGATCAAGCCCGAGTTCAATCTTTGGGGGACAACATGGTGAAGGAAGAGAATCACCTCTTACAAACTCTCCATGACCCCCACACGTGTGTGTTGTGGTACCCCCTCGCCCCCCCCACACACACTCATGCATATAAATAAATAAATAAATAAATAAATAAATAAATATACATTTTTAAAAGTTTATATGAAATGTCTAGAAGCAAGCAGGCTGGCGGTGTGGACACAGTGCTAACCTGGGCTCCCCATGCGTGGGGCACTATGCTAGAAATATTCCAAAAGCTAACGAGTAATGACAGATGCAAAGCACCATGCTGTGCTGCTCCTTCATTCTGAAAGTTGAATAAACCCCATTTGTACACTTGTTGAACACAGCAAGATCATGTATTAACAATGCAGGTGATGTCACCTTGATTTTTATTCTAATGGAAGTGAGTAGTGTTTGCTCTCCATTGCCGCGGCTACGTTGCCTTGTGACAAATAGTATAATGTCAGCCTTGTCAAGCTCTTTATACACTTTTATTTTATTTTATTGATTGTATTTTGTGTATCGGTGTCTCTCTGTATGTGTGTCTTTGTACCATGTACATACTTGGTCATAAGAGAACATCAGATCCCTTGGAACAGGTGTTACAGATGGTTAAGGGGCCATGTAGGTGCTGGGAATTGAACTCAGGTCCTCTGGAAAATGCTCTTAACCGTTACACCATCTCTCCAGCCCCTAATCTAGTCATATTCTGTTACAAAGTACAAGTACTAGCCTTTAAAAATAAAGATAAGTACTGGAGAGATGGCTCACAGGTTAAGAGCATATATTATTTTCTCAGGGAACCCGAGTTGGCTCCCAGCAGTAACACTGAGTGGCTTACAGCTGCTTATAACTCCAGTGCCAAAGGGATCTGGCATTCTGGCCTCAGTGGGCACCTGCACGCGCATGCACATAGCCACACACATTACTCAAAATTAAAAATAATAAAAGTAAACCTTTTAAAAGTAAAAACATAACTGTAAACATCCTGCGATTCCACGGTTAGGTTTGCATTGTTTCCTCTAAAAGTATGATCAGGGTCACAGCAATCCAGAGGAAAATTAATCTCTTGGGCCTCAGGGCATCTCCAACAAGGGAAGAACTATTCAGACATCTTTCTTCCACATTCAATACACTGAAGACAGGCTCCATCCTGTCGTGTTTCAAGAATCTTCTTTCTTTACTAGTAATAAGACTGCAAGATCTTCAGGAAGCCTTTTGAGGGTACACTGTATTTCCAAAGATGACCAGGGAGACTGTCCTCTCTTATAGTGTAACTCTGTCACATCTATGTCAGGTCGTGGTCTGGTTCTCCCTTCTTTGAACCTACACTAGTCTGATAACTGTCACCAACCACAAAACCCCATACATAAGTGACACCGTGTGACTTTATAGGACGAGCCTAAAGAGATCTCAGCTCAGCTCCAAAATGACCCTTCTCAGAACCCACCTACCAAGCTGCGACCAAGAGCTAATCTTGTTAATTGGCTGATCTAGTTTTTTTGAACCAGGACCACTCCAAATGCCAAAAGCTGTAAGCTTTAACACCAGAAGTGACTTTTCTCAAACAAATAATAAAAGGTATCCACTTCCCTAACGTTCTGAAAAGACCACGTTTGTACGGTACTGTGGCCTGCTCATCCCATTCCTTAACATGCTCAACAGTTCCATCATGGGGATGCCACCATCAGAGCCACAGCCAAATCCAACTGCCTCCTGAAAGCTCACTACCAAACAGCATCCCATCAGAGAGGACTGTCCCAACACACAAATACAGGAAGGGGATACATTCAATCCATACCATGCGGAGAAAAGCTTATAAATGGTTGGACAACGACCACATGTGACCAAGTATTGTCTAAAGCATCATTCTGCACCCAAGACTAGAATCCCTTATGGAAGTGACTCCATATATGCAACCTTTGGAAGTATATACTTGAGTTACGACTTCCTGGAACTGGAATGCCAACTTCAAACAAAGAGGAGCCCAGGGATGCTTTCTTCTGCCTGCTCCATGGTAGAGATTTGAATGGGAAATGTCTTCCATGGGCTCATGTTGTGAGCCCCTTGGTCCGCAGCTGGTGAAACTGTTTGGGGAGGTTGTGGACCCTTTGGGTCATGGTACCCAGCTGGTAGATGTAGGCTGTATGGGGCAAGCTTTTGAGGGGACCATTTTCTGTTCCCATCTCTATACCTATCCACCAAAATGCGAGGAAGCAGGTGCAGGTGACCACCGCCACAGACCAAGCCACAACACTCCTCTGTCCCTATAATGCCATGCCACTGCTACTGTGACAGACTATACATCCTAAAACATGAGGCAGAGTAAATCCCTCCTCCTTCAAGCTGTGTCTGTCAAGTATGCTGATCACAGTCAGGAGGAAAGTAGCTCAAATGCTCATCAACTACTGACTGGGCATCTGAGAGGCAGTTGGCATCATTCTAGATACAAGACCACAACACAAACAAAAACTCTGTATCCCCAGATACAGAGTAAGGTGTTCTTGTGCCAATAAAGGCCAAGAAAATAAATAAATAAATCAGGCAAGGAGATAAGACAGTGGCCAGGAAAGGAACAGGCTGTTCCAGAGAAGGCTAGGAAGCAGGCCATGCACGCAAGCCAACTAGATGACCCAGGTTGCGGTAAGAACCCGTGCATTGACACTGCATGGAAACATGTATGTGTACATGGGAACATGTATGTGTACATGGTACTACTGTGGATACAAAAAGTACAGTTGGGGGACATGAGAACAGATGTACAAAGTCTCTAGAGGGTGCCGATCCTGGTGCATCCTGGTAGCAATCCCAGATTGTATTCTAAACAAAAAGAGTCACTGTGGTAGGTTTCTGAGTGCGAGGAGGCACATCCCGACTTAGGTTTTTATTTGCTTGGTTTTTAAAGAGGTCTACGGTGTGTATAGAACATATAGCCTGATGGGAAGTGGGAACCACGCCATGGTCCAGGTAGATGGGGGGAGGGCTGGAGGTGGGTATGGGTAACTATAGTCTTCAGAGGGGGAGAAACAGCTGGATCCCGGGTCTATCTTAAAATTTGCACATAGTTAGGGGTAGTGGATGTGGCACTATAGGAGGCAATATAGAGTCAAGAAGGAAATACTTTCCAGAGCAGTTTTATGGAAGAGATAACCAAAATATACATCGTTTTTAGCACCAATATATGAAGTAGAGTTAAAAAAAATAATTTAAAGCCAGTCCTCCCTTTAGAAATAATTAGATTGTCATATGAACATACCGACTTCAGGCAATATTATGAGATGCATAAAAGCAAGTCGGGCTCTCTGTGCTTTGGTCAAGGCTTTCTAAGTGAGCGCAGCTGCCGACTGCCCAGGCATAATTAGAACTCTGCCTGCCAGGCAGGCCCCTGGGTTTGAAGCACAGCATTTCATTAGCAAAATGAAAGGGTGTGTAAAATTGTATTTTTTAAACAGACGAAGTGGCAGAAAGCTTGTAGGTGGCAGGCTGCCTTCGCTGGGGCACAACCTAGTCTGTCGCAATGACATATGAGCTTCCCTTGTGCCTTCTCTGAACAGATAACGCTGGCCTAACCACAGGGTGCTCGGGTGTTACACTGGGCCTTCCTGTAGTAGGCAGAGTTGTAATTCCACAGCACCCAGGGGTGGCAGAGGCAGCATCTGCAGGCATTTGTGCTCTACTCGTATGCAGACAAAGTCTTTGTTTTCTTGAGACTGCCCGGCTACCACAGGCACAGCATTAAGAGAGGCGCAGAACCGATAATAATTCTATTGGCCATGTATTCACTCAACTACCCTCGGTTCACTATCCAATTAAGTCATTAGATAAAGTAACCAGCAAGCAAACTCCTAAATTCTGACTTCTTCCATTGCTCTAAAAACTATAGACGCTTTCAACCACAGAGAGATCTCTGTTTTCCCTCTGTGGAGTCTAACCCTTAGCAAAAAACAATAATGTTAAATCTTGGGTTATCCCATTAGAGATTGAGAATCAGTTTCTATCTAGTTGCTAATGTTATAAAGCCAGATCAAAAATAAAGCAACTAAAATAAGCTTTTAAAAAGAAAAGAAAAAGAAAAAAAGAAAAAGAAAAGGGTTGGCCATCAGGAGCGGTGGTACCTACCTGCTATCTCAGTATGAAGAAGCTGAGACAGGAGAACCAGAAGTCCAGGGACAATCCAGGGTATGTAGCAAGGCTCTGTCTCCAAACACGTTAATTAAATGAGACAATCGGTTAAGCGCTCCGGTAGTAGTTGCTTTTACTGGGGCTCTCCTCAAACCCAGAGAGAAGAAAACTAAGTAATGTTTACAAACAGCGGCTTTACCAATGAATTTAATGACTCTATCGAATTCTTTACAAACGCCCACAAAACAAGTTTCAACTAATGTAATGGTAGGCTATAAAGAAAAATCATATGGCCACATTCTCCAATCATGGGGCAGCAAAATAATTTTGAATTTTTTAATTCAAAGCCTAGAACCAAACACTTAAAAAGCTGAAGAAGAAGAAGAAGAAGAAGAAGAAGAAGAAGAAGAAGAAGAAGAAGAAGAAGAAGAGAAAGAAAGAAGGAAGGAAGGAAGGAAGGAAAGAAAGAAAGAAAGAAAGAAAGAAAGAAAGAAGAAACAGTCTTTAGAGTAATTTAACATGCATGAATGAAACTGTACATGATTTGTAAAGAAAAAAAAGCGATCTTTGAGTAAGAACTAGGACTTAATGGAAAATTAACAACTTCTAGATATGGGGCAGAAACTGTCCAAGATCAATGTGGACGGACCTGCAGACCACAAGGACCACACAGAAAGATCTGAAAATCAAGACAAAGATGCCAGTGCTGTTCAAAGATGAAACTGTGGGACCATGACAGGCAAGGGCCACAGTGCTCAAAACACAAGCATATTAAAATGTGTGCTCTTTGCAAAAATACCTTAAGGTGGTCATTCAGGAGGTTTCCAGAGTGTCCACTCTTTACTCTGCAAACAAAATATCCAAGACTTTCCCCTGCCTTTCCCTATTTCAGGATAAACATATGTCACACTTGACACAATAGACCGGTGTAACTGAAAGCCCCTTTCTGCAATCCGTGATGAAACAAAGTATTATAGAATCTGCTGGGACCGTTAGGTGAGGCTGTTGGGAGCATGTGAATGATGGATCAGGCTAGAGACACGTGGTTAGTCACAGGACCACCAACAGACTCACAGCGGCCATTATGCTCCTCTTGATAACAGTATAAGAGGAAGTGTACCACTCCTTCTATGAGACAATCATGCAAACTCACGTGGAGGGGGTGTTACGTGTGCGCATGTGTGGATGCATAACTCAGAACATGTGAGGGCATCAGAGGACACTTGCAGGAGTTAGCTCTCTTCGTCTACATGTGAGCCCCAGGAATCCAGCTCAGAGTGGTCCATCTTGCTTGGTGCTATTCTGTAGATGAGGATTTAGTAGTAAAAATAAATAAATGAGCCGGGCGTGGTGGCGCACGCCTTTAATCCCAGCACTTGGGAGGCAGAGGCAGGCGGATCTCTGAGTTCGAGGCCAGCCTGGTCTACAGAGCTAGTTCCAGGACAGCCAGGGCTACATGGAGAAACCCTGTCTCGAAAAACCAAAAAAAAAAAAAAAAAAAAAAAAATAAATAAATAAATAAATGAATAAATAAATAAATAGGCCAAAGAATCAGGCTGTCTTGTAACTGACATTCTTCTTGTAATTCACAAGATGAGGGAAATGCAGAAAACAATATATATCAAATGCATGATATGTTCTTATAGACCGAACAGCTCCTTCTAACATACACAGAAAGTACCCAAGTTCTAGTCCTCAGAATAAATATACATATAAGTAAAATGACATATGTGAAATGAATTCACATTTTAAAAAAAAGCCTTCTGTGGGGGTTGGAGAGATGTCTCAGCGGTTAAGAGCACTGACTGCTCTTCCAATGGTCCTGAGTTCAAATCCCAGCAACTACATGATGGCTCACAACCATCTTTAATGGGATCTGACGCCCTCTGGTAGGGTGTCTGAAGACAGCGACAGTGTACTTACATATAATAAATAAATAAATCTTAAAAAAAAAAAAAAAGTCTTCTGTGACCAGGAACTCAAACAGAGTCCTGGATTATCTTGGAGGACATGGTTTAAACACAGAGTTCCCTGGAAGGGGTGTGGGGTGGAAGGGCCTGAGGCGGGGCTTGGAAAACTGAAGATGCTCTATCCTAAATGCAGAGCTGGGCCATGAGCCTTGGAACGCAGGTGGCCTCTCCAAGTCCAAAACAAAAAACAGAAAAATTCTATCAAGACTTTCCAAGGGGAACCAGCGCTGGGCCAGCTCCGCTTTACAACTGATCTCTAGAGTGTCAATGAATACATGTGTGCCCTTTAAGCCTCTAACTTGTCACTAACTTGTTCCAACAGAAAAGTAATATAGGTGAGAAAAAAATAACGCTGAAGGCATAATTGACAGAAATTAATAAGGGCTAGTCTTTATTTTACATTTACTTATTCATTGTGTATGTGTGCATGCCTGTGTACATGCGTGTTTACATGAATGTGTGTATGTGTGTGTGTTGTGCCCACATGTGTATGATGAACACAGGCATCTGTGGAGGCCAGAAGATGTCTCTCTGCATTTCTCTCGGTCTTATTCCCCTAAGACTATCTTACTGAATCTGGGGTCAGGCCGGCATCCAGCAAGGACCACCGATCATCCTTTCTCTGTCCTGATGTTGTAAGCAGGGGCAGGGTCACACCAAACATTTTATTCAGGTGATGGGATCCTAACTCGGGCCCTCAGACTTACCCGCAGCAGGCCCTCTTCTCCACTGAGCCATCTCTCCAGCCCAAAGTGCCATGTTCTTTAGATCTGAAAGCCTCACAAGAAACTGAATCCTACCACAAGTGACGATGGAAGTAGATTCCCTCCTCAGCAAGACCTTCAGGCGAGGCCTCAGACCCTACCGGCCCTTTCCTTGCAATGTTGTGAGAAACCTTGAAGCTCAATAACCAGCTGAGCCACTACCTCACTCCGGACCCAAAGGACTTACAGGAAATATTGCTTTAAACTCTGTATATTCTAAAAAGAGAATGTTATGCAGTGCATAAGCAAGTTACTTTTACCAAAAACAATGAACAAGCTAAACTATGAGGGGTGTGTGTGTGTGTGCATAGGCATGTCTGTATAGAGTTAGGAACAGGGACAGGAAGAGAGAGGCCTGGAGGAAGGTGTACATCTGCTAATGGAGGCTATTTCTGGGGTGTAAAACTAGAGAGAAATTACAGTTTCTATTTGCATTTCGCTTGAATTGATTACAGCAAGCCCTAATTACCTCCCAGATCTAACCACCTGTTTTGTAGATAAGGCGTCTGGATAATTGGCCTGTGTGTCCTGACTAATGAGCGATGATGCGGTACTGCTCTGAGCTGTTTGGAACAGCGCTGGGTTCCCACCAACCCACCCACATACTTAACATTCTGTTCCGGCAAACAGTATTTTCAAAGACACAGAGCCCCTCGGCAACAAAATGACAAAACTGACTGACCTCTCTAGGGAGTGAACCCTTCCTTGCCCTTGTCAGGGTAAGTGACAAAGTCCTGCCCAAAGCGTACCACAGGGGCTGGAGAGAAGGCTCAGTGTTTGAGTGAACTCCCAACGAGCCTGAGTTTGGTTCCCAGACCCACTGGATGGCTCATAAGTACCTGCAACTCCTGCTCCGAGGATTCGGAAACCCTCTTGTGGCAACTGCACATGCACATGACCTCTACTCAACTACACACACACACACACACACACACACACACACACACAGATGGCTCAGTGGTTAAGAGCATTGACTGCTCTTCCAGAGGTCCTGAGATCAATTCCCAGCAACCACATGGTGGTTTACAACCATCTGTAATGGGATCTGATGCCCTCTTCTGGTGTGTCTGAAGATCGCTACAGTGTACTCACATAAAATAAGGCTAAAAGTCTTTTTTAAAAAAAAAATTAAATAAGTGTTATCCTAGTCAGGGTTTCCGTTGCTGTGATGCGACATCATGACCAAGGCAAATCTTATAAAGAACATTTAATTGGGACTGGCTTACAGTTCAGAGGTTCAGTCTATTGTCATCAAGGCAGGAAGAGCAGCATCCAGGTAGACATGGTGCTAGAGCAGGAGCTGAGAGCTATACCTCTTGTTCCAAAGGCAAACAGGAGAAAGACTGACCTCCAGGCAGCTAAGAGGAGGTTCTCAAAGCCCGCCCCCTGACAGGAACACACTTCCTCCAACAAGGCCACACCCACTCCAACAAGGCCACACCCACTCCAACAAGGCCACGCCTCCTAATAGTGCCACTCCCTCAGCCAAGCATATTCAAACCACCACAAGCGCACTGCTCCGTTACCGCCAGATCCTCAAGGAATCCAAAGACTTCTCCCGTGTTCTAAACAACCTGGGGCCTCCTGTGTCGCGGCCTGGAACCCTTGGCCACTCGGCACTTCCTCCCTTCACCAAGTACACACACACACACACACACACACACACACGCACAAGCTCAAGCAGCACGGCACACTCAGTGTGGTCACTCTTCTTGCCCTCCACTGCTGTCACCTGCCCAGCTTGTTGTCACCCTCCTAGGTCACCAAGTTGCTCTCTCGCTGGCCTCCCAAAGGCCACACTGGGCTGCAGTCAACTACCCTGCTTGGGAGCCAGCAGGCTCTCTTTTCTTTTTCTTTTTCCTTTCTTTAATTGTGTATTTTATAATGACTTGAGATTTGCAAGGGGTCAGGGAATAACAATAATATTTATATATAAATATTAATATAATATATATTCACACACATGTAAATATATACATACAAATCCTGGCGAGGCTGGGGGTGGGCAGGTAAAAGTACTTGCCACCAAAAACCTGACCACCCGAGTTCAAGGCCCAAGCCCCACATGATGGAAAGAGAGAACCAATTCCTTTAGGTTGTCTCCTGATTCCACATGTGCACACACAGGCATCCACGGACACACATCCACACACACAAACTAAGGAAATAAAATGCAATAAAAATGTAAAAGAATCCCTATGAAAAGTTCCCTATGAATTTACCAATTGTCTCTGGCCCCACCCCTGGACTCCCCGAAGCTCCTCCCTCGTTCCTATCCCATTTTCCAGTACTTCCAGGTGCATTTCCTAAAAAGGAGAAACGTTCTCTTATGTAAGCAGTTATTAGAACCAAGAAATTAACATTGCTACAGCTTTATCACCTAACCTAGAGTGTTTGCTCCGATTTTGCCAGCTGTCTCCACAGTGGAACCACTTCTCTAACTTCAGCCAAAGGCTGTACACAATGCTCTTGCAGCCACATATTACACTGTCCTATACAAACTCCTCCTTCGCCTAAAGATTTGCTCAGGGCCCTGCCTGCTTATCCTCCTTCCTCTCCTAACACTCTCCTAAGCTCAACCAAAACGTCTCATGAGGTATTATTCTGTTCTCCTGGTTCCTATTCTCAATCCCACCAGCGCCTGGCAGCCACGCGGCTGCCTCCGCCTCAAAGCTCCGCCTCACAAATCATTCGTGGTCCACGCCTTCTCGTCCCAGGCAGCCTCAGGTCTGCCTCCTTGTTGTCTTTGTGCTGTTTCTGTCCTTTGTGTTGTATTCTGCAGATAAGAACATCTCATCCCAGCTGGTATCAAGATCCTTGAAGGACTGAGTTCTCTTACGTGCGTCTTATTTTATCTAGTAATTTGTAAGCTGTCAGTTTAGTTCCCACGCGGAACATCCAAATTCAATGGAACACTGTTATGTCGAGCTGCATGTGGTAATGCATGCCTTTAATGCCAGCACTCAGGTGGGAGGGGCTCTCTGATGTCAGGGCCAGCATGGTCTGTGCCACAAATTCCAGGTCTTCTTCAGTCCGTGTCAACAGCACGGTAGGCCACCATAGTGTGGTCCATCAGCACCACCAAACTTCCTATCAACGAGCACTGAGCATTTTGTTTTCTATCTTCAGTATGTTGACAGTGTACAAAACCAATCCGCACTATATTCCCAAATGATAGCAAACCTGCCGTCCCTCAGCAGTGAGGCGCTTTGAAGCCCAAGGGTTGAATTAGCCAAGTGTGGCAGCACATGCCTGTAATCCCAGAGCAGGAGGCAGAGGCGGGAGGACCAATAGCCTTAACTTTGAGGCCAACATGGTCTATGGAGCCAGGTCAACCCAGACTGCATAGCAGGAGCCCATCTCAGAAAGAAAAACCAAACCAAACATATATAATCAGTGTGACAGCAAGGACTTGGTTTAACATTTATTGTATTTTTATTTGTATTTGCCCATTCGTCTGTGTTAATTTATGTCCACATGTATTGCAGTGCCTTAGGAAGCCAGAAGAGGGCGTCATAGTTCACCGGAGTCACAGGCAGTTGCAAACTGCCTGATGTTGATACTGGGATTTGAACTCTAGTCCTCAAGATGGACTAGCAAGTGTCTAGGCTCTGAGCCATCTCCCCAGCCCTAACATATGCTGCCTGCCTCAGCATAAGGAGGTGCGTCCTAAACATCGTTTGCATAAGGAGGCGTGTCCTAAGCATTCGGAACTACAGAAACCGCTTCTATCATAAACCGAGTACCATGGCGCCATCATGCGAATCCAAAACCGACATCACAAGTGGAAAATAATTATTGACATTACTTAGAGCTTCGTTGTCACTCCCCTACGGTGTCATCCTGTGTTGCTCCTACACAGGGTGGCAATCGCTCTCCTGCCCACACTCGGTGACAAGGATTACATGTTTGAATAAAATGTCAACAGCCCACATTATGCAGGGTAATGGCACTCCATCATTTAAACATCATCACAGCCCAGGGATGTCATGTTCTGAGTCTTCGTCACTTTTCAGAGCAGCACATCTTCGAGACCCTGCCTGAATTTTCAGCTGATGTCAAGGTGACAGACTGCTCTGGAGGGCTGTTACCACCTTGGATAATTATAATTTAGAGAAATGCTTCCGGAGGAAACAAAGAAGATTTACACTTCTACATGTCGCGCAACTCCATGGAACCGAGGCAGGTGCTGGGCACCCAGAACTAAGAGAGCTGCTGGTTCACGCCCATGCGGGAAGAAAATTGAAATAAGGATCCTGGGAGGAGACCTTCCACAACAACGCTTCAGTTCAAAGACAATGGCTGTATCTTTTTTTGTGTGTGTGGTTTTTTTTTTTTTCCTTTGAAAGCTACAGATACTTGTGGCTAAGAACAGAGCATTCTGAAGACCGTCAAGGTCACAGCTGCAAAGGGGTGAGTTGTCTGGCAACATTAAAAGGGACAAAGAACAAAAGGAGAAAAGCAAACAGAAATATTGTTGCAAAATACAGGGACCTGGGAAAAGGCTTTCACATTTGGCCTTGGCCCACAAAAACAAAAGGCAGCCCGGAGGAAGGATGCAGCCCATTACCGAAGCTATGGGTCACGCGCTCCTTTACCGAGGATTTCAGCCGGCTGAATCCTGAGCTACCCATTTCTGTATAGTTAGCTCAACTCAGCCCTGACCCTGTGAGATATGAAGCAATGGCGTCCCAACTTTTACTATGTCCTTTTCAATCAATGATGCCCCCAAATTTCAATGAATTTTTTAAAATCCCTTTCAAAAAAAAAAAGTCTAGCTTGTATCAACGGTATGACATGCATGTAATATCATAGCAGTACAGGTAGATTACTAAATTCGCCAACACAATCATAAGGTGAATGATTTGTTTTCACCTGCTGGGCAGGTGCAGTCGTGTATGCCTATAATTCCCACGATGCGGAGCTGAGGCAGGGAATCATAACACAGAGATGGGCTAGCCTGGTCTACATGGTAAATCACTGCCTTAATGGCTGGTCTGTGGTCAACGAACTGCAGAGGCACTGGCCCCAGAGCATTAGTGTGGGGCGGGGGAGTGGCCATTTCTACGGCCATCCAAAGGGCGCTGGTAGACATTTTCCCTAGACAAATCCATTTTATTCTTTATAGCAATTCTACATTTCGGCTTTGGTGAGATGGCTCAGCCGTAAAAGTGCTTGTTGAACCATCCTGACACCCCGCGTTCTGGAACCCACAGTAGGGGAGAACCCACAAGTTGACCTCTGGCCAACACACGCATTAAATAAATAAATAAATCTCACAAAGGCTAGCAGGACTCTAGTCTCTTCTTTTCCCCCTCCCCCCACCCCACCCCCCTCACACACTTTCTATAGTTTCATTTATCATGGGTAACAACAGTCCGGAAACATCCATGGAAATTTACATAACTAGGGCCTAATTTTAAATTGTCATCCTGAGTGATGAACTCTGACACTTTAGTCCATCCCGACCCATCCAAGGTGTGAATTACCCATGAGCCCCGGCACTCCTCGGCAATTTAAAAACAGAGGGCGTATCCACAGGACTTGCTACCAGCGTATTATGCCAATCATTTTTATTATATATTATTACTAATCTCTTACTGTACTTAACTTATAAACATGATTTACTTTTAGGTATATATGTACAGGACAGAAAAAGATACAGGGTTGGGTACATTGAATGTGTAAGGCAACCACTGGAGAGAGTCAGGGACACAAACGGAAAATGACTATTACAGCTGTCGCTGTCCCACTCTAAAGATGAAAGGCAATGCGGCTCGGGTACCTGGTCATTTCCCAGGCTCACGCAGTTTAGGAAGCTTAAGAGGCAGAATCGGAATCCCATTTGGTACCTAATCAATGACATAATCTCACTAAGTTAGAAAAACACAACTGACCCAAAACCCAAGGTAAACAGAAAGAATTCAAGAACATGTGTGCGTGTGTGGATTTGTGGGTGGGCGTGCCTGTGTGTGTCTGTGTTCGTGGGCCTGAGTCTCGGTGGTTGCTGCGCCCCGAGAGCCACAACCCTTGTCTATGTTGGTTTGGTTTTTTGAGACGCGGTCTCCCGAGAAAGGGCTGATTTGGCTAACGCAGCCAGCCAGCTCCAGCGATCCTCGTGTCTTGTCTCCCTACGCTAAGATTCCAGGCTGTTAACCAGGCGTCCAGCATCAAGTTCAGGTTCACATCTGAGCAACATCACTTTGCCGATTAGAGTCAACTTCCAGGTAGAGCCTCCAGGGGGCGCGCCATTGGCTGCATCCACCCCCAACAAGTCCAGGAAATACAGCCACCCGAACAAAATCCCTCTTCTCTTTCACCTTTTTCTGGCATCTTGAGGCGAGACGCTTCTCAAAAGTCAAAGGTAGAAAATAAGACACAAAAAATCGCTTCAAGAAAGTATCACCAGCCAGAACCGCTTGCCGCCTGTTTTCCTTTGAACGCAGCCTTTGACCGTATGGAACTCATTATCACCATCTGCCACTCCGTGTTTCTGCCTCCTTTATAGTAGTTCCTTCTCCAAACACTCAGTAGCTTCCTCTCTTTACATTTGTAAATGCTGTTGACTGTGGATGGAATCCATGTTTACTTTCTACTCGAAACCCCATAGGAAAGCTTGTTTTAATCAACCGCAGATGCTTCAGTCTGCTCTGCTTAGCTTGGCCCAGAACTTCAGAGGGAAATAAAAGAAAAATCTTTATTTTATATTTCAATTGTAGATTGCTACAGACTAAATACAGCGCCAAACTGGTATTGGAAACAACACAGCCACTGGAATAGCGACAGCCGACATCGCGTTTTTACAATTATAATTTTTTCTGGCATTTGTTTAACCCAAGATGGTTCCTGTATTTCATAAAAGGGTTTTTTTTTTTCCTCCCCAACTACTCCGAATGAACCTTCATGGAAACTGTATAAGTTAGTAAATTATTTTTAATACATTCTTATACATTTGAAAAAAAATGAAATTATTCCACAATACACAGTCATTAGGTTTTTATGGTATCCTTTCTGAATTCCTTCAAAAGCACTCATTAGCCAGCCCTAACATCCAGTGGCTTTGCTGTAGTTCATAATGAAGAAAACCATTTTTCTCAAAAGTGACCCCAGAACTGGGTCTGGAGAGAAGGCTAAGAGGTTAAGAGCACTGGCTGTTCTTCCAGAGGACCCTGGTTCAATTCCCAGCACCCATGTGGTACTGACAATTATCAGTAATTCTAGTTCCAGGGGATCTGACATCTTTACAATGCAATAAAAAAAAAGTTTGACCCCAGAATGAGTCCAACTGGCTCCAGGGAGGCCCCAGTGTGGCTGTCTGTAACTCCAGGGAGGACCCAGTGTGGCTCTCTGTAGCTCCAGGGAGGACCCAGTGTGGCTTTTTGTAGCTCCAGGGAGGACCCAGGGTGGCTCTCTGTAACTCCAGGGAGGATCCAGTGTGGCTGTAACTCCAGGGAGGACCCAGGGTGGCTGTCTGTAGCTCCAGGGAGGACCCAGGGTGGTTCTCTGTAACTCCAGGGAGGACCCAGTGTGGCTGTAACTCCAGGGAGGACCCAGGGTGGCTGTCTGTAACTCCAGGGAGGACCCAGGGTGGCTCTCTATAGCTCCAGGGAGGACCCAGTGTGGCTCTCTGTAGCTCCAGGGAGGACCCAGGGTGGCTCTCTGTAACTCCAGGGAGGACCCAGTGTGGCTGTAACTCCAGGGAGGACCCAGTGTGGCTGTCTGTAGCTTCAGGGAGGACCCAGTGTGGCTCTCTGTAACTCCAGGGAGGACCCAGGGTGGCTCGCCCTGTACCTGTTTCATTATAATTGTCTGTAACCACATACTTTCCCACCCGCTCCCAAGTTCCCCAAAATCACGACTCTGAGACTCGTGTGTGTGAACAAATGCCCAGTCCAATACCTTCGGCTCCTTTCCACTAGCTTATGACTCAATTATCCTGTTTAAACCAGTCTAAGTTATGCCATGTGGCTAGTTACCTCTCCTTCGGTTCCATGTGACCCTCTTCCTCAAAGTTCAGGTCAAATCCTTCTACTCCTGCCTCTACCCCCAAACCCTCTCTCTTTCCTCGGACTTCCATCTCCCCATTTCCTGTGTAAGCTAACAGGCCTAACAGGCCAACAGCATTTTACTGACAGGTGACGCTTCCGCACAGTGCGCCAGAGAGTCTCTTCACACATGTGAAGACTTGCCGTGTACTTATTGTTATGACATGGATAGATGGCAAGGGGGTACCTGGCAGGCCCATGCCAAGGCGTCCCCTGAGAAGTCACACCATGCAATAGATCTGGTATAGAGGGGGAAGGGAGGGGGTGAGAGACTAGAGAAGGGGCAGAGGCAGACAGACAGACAGGAACAAACCCATGAGGGCAGAGAAGGGAGGACGGAGAGGAGGGAGGGGGTAGGGGGAGAGAGAGAGAGAGAGAGAGAGAGAGAGAGAACACAGCAAAGAGAGCTGGGGTGGCAAGCAGCCCTTTGAAATGCCACCCACAACTGACACTGGTGGATGATGACGTCAGCTGTTGCTAGGTCCCGGGGAGGAGCCTAGCCAAATGGTCTACAAGCTAACACTTATCTTTATACTATTTCATTGCTCTTCTTCATGTGTCTATACAGAATACCCCGGTCAAAGAACTTGTATTGCTGGAGAGAGGTGTACACATGAGGTGGAAGGATGCTTTCTTCTCTAGGGCCGGAGCCGATGGCTTAGCAGTTCAGAGCATGCACTGCTCTTGCAGAGGACCCGGGTTCAGTTCCCAGCATCCACATGGAAACTCACAGCTGTCTGTAACTCCGGTTTCAGGAAATCTAACCCTCTCTTCTGGCTTCCACTGGCTTGGCACACACAGGGTGCACATACAGAAATACATGTAAAAAAAAATGTAAAGGTAAATATGTTTTTAAAGAAATCTTACCAAATCAAATGGAATGCCCTAAGTAAAGCGATGGATAGGAGCAGCCGTCTTTGCAGAACCCTATCTTGATATGCAAGGGAGAGCTCTCTGAAGAACAGCCACGCTCTGTGTTGACAGTGAGAAAGAATATTTGCTTTGCCCAATTATCTGACCCGCTCCCTGTATACATTTATAATCCCACATCAAAGACAACTAACAAACCCATTAATCGCCCAGGTGTGCCTTTCATGTCACGGTCATGGAGATATTTTATATAACTAAGATTCCATGCCTGTAATTAAAAGACCCTATTAGAGCCCTATTAAAAAAAGTTTTAACATTTATTATTATTTTATCAGTCTTTGATTTCAGAAAAGAAAGTAAGATTTGCTCATCTTTTGCTAGACAAACACAGCAACCAAAATGCTGGGTTCCTGTGGGACAAAGACGATTTATAATTTATCCTGCTATAACGATAAACAAAAGCTGGGCTAGGGAGACATCTCAGCGCACGCGGCTTCTGCCCCGCAATCGTGAGGGCTTGTGTTCAGATCCCTAGCACTCACGTGAAGGTACCAGGGACCTGCGCACAGTGCACAGACACAGTGACACGAATCTCTAATGCCAGCATTGGTGGGGACAGACACAGGAGGCTCCACGTCACTCTCGCTAGCCAACGGAACTAGGCAAATGACAAATGGGGAAGTCCCAGATTCACCGAGAGACCCTGCCTCGAAAAGCACCGTGATGATAGAAGAAGATATACAGTGTACACCTCTGGCTATCGTGTGTGTGTGTGTGTGTGTGTGTGTGTAAAGAATTCCAGTGAATTTCTTAAAAGTCTAAGATGCATTTTAAGTTACTTCCCAAGGGGGTGAAATCCCATCCGGGGCTGGAGCAATGGCTCAGAAGTTAAGAGTGATTGCTGCTCTTCCAGAGACCTGAGATCCTCGTCCAGCACAGGCGTGGACACACACACACACACACACACACACACACACGGCAGCTCACACCCCCTATAACTCTAGCTCCACGGGTTCTGACTCCCCCTTCTTGCCTCTTTGGATACTACATTCACATGTGGCATACACACACGTGTGTGGACATGCATGTATACACAAAATAAACGAATAAATCTTGAAAAATGAAAATTAAGTCAAGATATATGATTAAATGAATAATAAATTCTAATGACAGAGATTAAAATGTGGGGACGTGTGCATCTTAGACTTTAAGAATTTTGCCTGGAATTCATTACATACACATACACACACACACACACACACACACACACTCACTTACAACAAGAACCCTGCTCGGCAGCACAATAGGACACCTGCCTAAGAACATTAAAAGCATAGCAACCGTCCTCAGAAGAGATAACCCCCAAGCAGTGTGGGAAATCAACTTATCTCTACAGCTTCAGAAATTTCCCATTTTCCAACACATTTTCTTCATTATAGTCTTACATGATAATGCATTTTAATGTGTTGGGGTTTTTCTTTTTCATGGATTATACTATTTTTAAAGGGCTTAGAATGGAGGCGGGCGGGTAGGCTTTTTAAACGACACAACCACAGAACCTGGATAAAGAGGAGGCCTGGTCTGGAACCGCTCACTCTTTCCATGCAGACTCCGCCCTCTCCCCAGAGGCTGCTGTGGTCCCCTCTAGAAGCCCACAGACTCTGCACCGCTTCTGCAGCTGCCAAAGCCCTTGCCCTGTTTGCAGTGAGACTCTGAGCCTCAACCCTCCCGTGCGATGATATAGAGAAGAGAAGAGGAGAAAGGCACAGAGTTTGGAGACATCAGGGCACAGGAAGTAGACGTGCTTGGGGGGGGGGGGAGGGGAGGTTTCACAGTCAGCACTATGAACCTTCTAACTATGCTGACTGCCTTCCTGAGAGCAGCAGACAGAAGTGTGTGTGTGTCTCTCCGCTCAGTTCCCAAGATGCCATTTCAGTTTTATGGATGGTCACACATTAACCAAAAGCTCCCAACTGCAGCTCACCTATGTGTTGAACGCCGTCAAAAGGACACGAGAGAAGAGTCAGCTATCTTCAAAGTCCTAAGTCTTTCCTGGAGCCATCAGAGAGCTGAGGTCCTAATACAACTGAGAATCCTGAAGTCCAAGGAAAGGCAAGATTTCTAGAGAGAGCTAGGGACATACATGATATATCCTCTCTTCCAAAGCAAGGGAGAAAGAACTGGTCAGAGACAACATGTCATAGAGTCTAGAAAGGCCTCAAATTCACGAACCTTCTGCCTCCACCTCCCCAGTGCTGGGTGCCACTGAGATGACTTTTTTTAGCAGATGGCCATGGGGAACAACTGCAACCCTAGAAACAAAGTTTCTCCTCACCACCAGTGTCCATTCTTGGTAGAAAGGAGAGAACAAGTTGAGATATCAGAGAACCCTCTCTCTTCGGTGCCCCATCTGCTCTGGTGGGGACAGATACTCCCATACAGGAAGTAGTAGATTTGCACTGTTAAGGAAGGCATAACACACTGCTGTCCCTCGAGCCCAGGCGAAAAGACTTGCTGCTTCTAAGGAAGTAGCAAAAGTGGACACCTCTCTGCCTCTGGAGTTGGAATGGAAACTGCCAAGGGCCCAAAACTCTTAGAAGGTATCAATCACAAAAGGAGCGGCAAGAAATGCTCTCCCACCTAAGAGCAAACACAGACACAAGGCAAGATGCAAAAGTCTGGCGGCCAAAGGAGGAGAGGGAGGCATGGTGAGAAAAACCTACTTCCAAGGCCTACTTGAGTCTGAAAATCAACGGTCAGAAAGGAAAGCCTTCTACTCCTTCACAAACCCAACACCAATGGGCAAGCAGGAAGAATGTAAAGTCAAAGGAACATGCTGCGGCCAGAGGGGGCAGGGCAGCCACACTGGAGCACAGCACCAAGTACAAGCAAACACTAGCCACTCCTAGTAGAACTTGAAAATGTACCAGCTCAGCACCTGACTCCTCTCGCTCAACCTTCATACCAATGGAGAAAAAGCGATGCGGCCATGAGCAAGGAAAACGTACTACCAACCTCAGTCTCTTAGACATCCAGCATTTAATAAAGAAGCAAGGAGAGACAGTCTATTGTCAAGTGATAACAGGCACAGAGAGATGATATAGGTACTGAAGCCATCATCATGATCAGTGTGGTCTGACATCTAACAGAAAAGAAGAAGAAGAGGAGAAGAACTATAAGCAGAGAGTCTGGAACTGTTAAAATGGAACATTGCAGGATTGAAAGGATGACTCAGCACTCAAAGGTACCTGCCACCAAGCGTGTAGTCTAAGAAGAGACTACCAAAAGTTGTCCTCTGACCACAACATACCATGTCACACACACACACACACACACACACACACACAAATAAATAGACAAGCATTTAAAAAAATTATGGGACACTAAAGAGAAACACTAGAATTTTATAAAAGACAGTGTTAGAGACGAAGACCATTACACTGGATCTAGTGATAGATTTACAGAGTTCTGAACTAAATCACAAAGAAAAACTAAGGAAAATGTGGGTTTTTTGTTTTTTTGAGACAGGGTTTCTCTGTGTAGCCCCAGCTGTCCTGGAACTCACTCTGTAGACCAGGCTGGTCTCAAACTCAGAGATCCACCTGTCTCTGTCTCCCAAGTGCTGAGATTAAAGGCCTGTGCCACCACTGCCTGGCAAAAACGTGAATTTTAAAAAGAACCAGAACTGTAGAACAATACCAAGTGTCTAACATGTGACTTCAGTTCAGAAAAAAAATAGGAATGACAAAAAAAAAAAAGAAGCCAAATTTCTCCAAAATTAGAGAGATCAAACCATGAACCCAAGAGCCATCAAGGATGACAAGCAGAAACCTCTTCAAAAAACAATGAACAAAACACTTCATGTCCAACTGTTAGAAAATAATGTCTTAAAGAGATATCTGTAGAAAAAGAAAGTTATTACAAAAAAAGCACTGACACAATTTACCATTTAAAACCATAAAAAAAAAAACCTGGAATCTTCACAGACCTGGTGGCTTTTGCTGAGACAGGAGGGTCATGGGTTCAAGGCCATTCTGGGCTCCATAATGAGATCCTGTTTCAAAAAGAGAGAAATTAATTGCAAACATCATCTCACCATCTCATGATTTTGTGGTTTGATATTTCCAGAGAGCATTTTTCTAGATAGAGGATAAATATTAAGAAACCTACTCCCATCCTTTGTAGGAATTTTGTTTTGCCAGGAGCCATTCTCACATAGATCTCAAAACCTCCTTTCAGCCATTTCTAGCCTGCTTCTCCTAGCCTGCTTTTAGTAGGAAAAGTACTAGCTTAAAGATTAGCCAAGTAAGCTAGATGGTCAGTACATGCAGAGCTCACCCGAGTGGGCTAGAACAAACAAAGCTCACCTATGTTTAAGTTACCATAGCAACCCCTTTCCACTTCACCTCCCCTTGATCAATTTCTAGTGCCAAGTTCCTACAGTAGATGCCAACCTTCCCTGAGATTCTGAGAGACAATTATGAGAAACTGTTCCTGAGAAATGATACTAGCGCCCTGAGATTGTTCCCCTGAATACAATGACTTTCCCCCCTTTCACCCTCCTCTCACCTGCTTGTTCCCCTTTAAAAAGCCTTGTGTAAAAATAAAATTTGACAGATTGATCAGAATACTGTCTTGCTGTCCATCTCTCGTGTCTCTTGTCTCTCTCCTTCTCTTAGGTGGTTCTCTTACCTGTTGACTGTCCTGCAGGACGGGACATTGTTAGTTTGTGGTTCCTGATTTGGGTTTTTTTTTTCCAAGATATGACTATGTAGCCCAGGCTAGCCTTGAACTCACAATCTCCCCTTGCCTTAGTCTCACAGGCACTGGGATTACAGACGTGGAGCACCAGGCCTGGGTGTCTCTGCTAACATTACCACCTCACAGTGCAGAAGGAAACACAAACCTTCATTAAGCAGTCTCCACCCAGGAGACTTGAATTTGTAGGTAACTCTCACCAGAATGGGAAATTGAAAAAACAAAAAGAACAAATAAACAACAACAACAACAAAACATCGTCTTAAATCTCATCATATTTTTTAATTAATTCCATGAGGTATTTCATTCTTATATTATCCACCTTTTGTTTAGTAGAAACAGTTATTAAGATAAGAATTTGTAGGACCAACCCTACCCTTAGCAAAATGGTACCACTGATCTTTCCTACAGACATGCTGAAAGTTTGAGTACTTTGTCTTTCCCTCCACAGATTACCAATTATTCACAACAAAGCCTTCAACATATGTCCACATTGAATCAACCTTTATGCTTAGGATTCATGTGGTGGTTTGAATAAAAATGCCCCCCCCCAAAAAAAAGCACATATCATTGAGTGTTTTATATCATCAGGGAGTGGAACTACTTGAGAAGGATTAGAAGGGGTGTGGCCTCACTGGAGGAGGTGTGTCACTGGGGGTGGGCTTTTGATATCTCAAAAGCCTAAGCAGGCCCAGTATCTCAATTCTTCTTGCTGCCTGCAGATCCAGATATAGGACTGTCAGTTACTTCTCCAGCACATACATGTCAGCCAGTGTGCTGCCATGTTCCCCACCATGATAATAATGGACTAACCTTTGAAACTGTAAGCAAGTCTCAATTAAATGCTTTCTCTTATAAAAATTTCCTTGGTCATGGTGTCTCTTAACAGCAATAGAACACTAAGATAAGACAAGCGGACATGCTAGGGGGTTGGGAGTCTTGAGTTTGAACAGATGTCAAGCATATGGCTATAGGACTCAAGTTGAAACACAATTCATATACACCTTATACTCCCAGAGGTTATTTTGTATAATGTTTTCAGCAGATCTGGATTTTGACTGCAACTTGTCACACATGGTGTGGCATCTTCCACTTGTGGCATTGGGCGATGCTCAAAGGATTCTAATCTGTAAACTCTTGGGTTTCAGGGCTTTCTTTCAAACTAGAGGTTATATTGTTTTGTTTTGTTTTGTTTTGTTTTGTTTTGTTTTGTTTTGTTTTGTTGTTTTTACATATCTCACACATATATAAATGTATGCCAAAATGTTTGGCTACTGATGTTAATAGTATGGAAACACCTAGTCATGTTGGGCTTTGTTCTGGTACTTTTAGGTCTCTGGTCCTACAAGAGGGGACCTGTGACTAAAACACAGAATCCATCACTGGGCCTTACAAAGGCCCCCATCCACTCGCTTCTAATCTTCACTTTTCTGGCCTTTATTATTCTGATCCACAGCCAGCTCTGGAGGCCTTCATCTACTTACCTTTCTGGTTCCTCCTACAACTTTATTCTCCCATGTAAAGATTGACTGATTGATTGACTGATTGATTGATTGATTGATTGATTGATTGATTGATTTTAGGTATATGAGTACACTGTCACTGTCTTCAGTCATATCAGAAGAGGGCATTGGATCCCATTACAGATGGTTGTAAGCCACCATGTGGTTACTGGGAATTGAACTCAGGACCTCAGGAAGAGCAGTCAGTGCTCTTAACCACAGAGCCATCCCTCCAGCTCTTATTCTCCCATTTGATGCCCAGTTTTCTCATGAACACTGATGCTCTGAGACTTTATTTAGGTGTTTCAAGACACTATATCATAAACTGCACACCTGGTTCTAATTCAAGCTCCAAGGCTCAGGCTCTGGATAAGAAGCAATCTTTATTTTTTAATTACGTGTGTGTGTGTGTGTGTGTGTGTGTGTGTGTGTGTGTCTGAGCATGAGTAACTGCATTTGCATGCAGGTGCCCAGAGATGCCAGAAGAGGTAGAGATGACCTGAAGCTAGAGCTACAGGCAGTTTTGATCCACCCCATGTGGGTTCTAGAAACCAAATTTGAGTCTCCTACAAGAGCAATACTGTATAGCTCTTTACCACTGAGCTGTCTCTCAATCTTTACTTTGAGACTGGGTCTCACCAGGTAGCACAAACTGGCACAGAAGTTGCTGTGTTGGACAGGCTGGCCTGGAACTTATAACAGCACTCTTGCCTACATCACCTCCATGCTGAGATTACAGGTGTGTGCCATCACATTTAGCAAAAGGTAATCTTAAAAAATGTATGAGCAGGGCAGTGGTGGCACACGCCTTTAATCCCAGCACTTGGGAGGCAGAGGCAGCCGGATTTCAAGGCCAGCCTGGTCTACAGAGTTCCAGGACAGCCAGAACTACACAGAGAAACCCTGTCTCAAAAAAACCAAAAAAAAAAAAAAAAAGTATGAAAAGGGGCTGGATTGATGGTTCAGTGGTTAAGAGCACTAGCTGTTCTTCCAGAGGACCCAGGCTTAATTCCCAGCACCCACCTGGTGGCTCACAACCATCTGTATCTACAGTTCTAAGGGATCTGACACCCTCATACCAATACACATAAAATAAAACTAAATAAATTATTTTTAAGTGTAGGAAAAAAACAGCCCTATTTAAAGTCAAAGTGAAAATGTGATATTGAGGGATAAATAAATAATTCTCTTGCTAGGATTATATTTAAGGGAAATGCAGCAGATTATCACACAACAGATTACCAATTAACTCAAAAAACATAATTCCAAAGTTAGTGCTTTAGCAGAAGGTTTAAATAAATGGAATGTTCTGTTCACCAGTTTCACATGGTTATTCATAGCGACTGACATCTCCCTAGCCCTGCATGGTCATGCATGCCTGTCATCCCACCACCACAGAGATGGTAAAAGAAGCAACAGTTCAAGGCTAGCCTTAGCTACATAGCAAGCTGGAGGCCAGCCTGGGCTATGTAAGACTCTGTCATAGAATGGTTTACTCTTGAAAATATGTTGTAAGGAAGAAAATCCCTGGGATCCGAGCTTGAGTGGTGAGAAACCCTGAGGCAGCCAATCAGTTTCCATGCTTTGCTGGAGGCCCTGTGGTCGCTTTAGTGATGTTCCAGAAGACACTACGAGTCTTCCAAACAAGCCAGCACCGGTTACCACTTCTAGGCAAAAGATACAGTTCAAATCCAGAGGGCCCCGGGTTGTTCTTGTTCACTTGAGCAGAAGTGGCCACAAATAAACCTGGAAAGCTCAGACATTTCTCTTCCCTGGGCATAAGAGTATCCCATCCTTTTCCAGAAATAGATTTTTGATCAGAAAGACACTCAAGAACCTAAGAAGGAGAGTCCTGAACCAAACAGCAAACTGCCATTTTGTCCCTTGGCTGTTTGGCTGCAGCCCTACTCTGAGGGGGCTCCATCCCTCTGTCCCCCTGAAGGGGATGCTTTAAAGGACCTGGAAACCATAGTGTCTAAGGCTTACGATTTGCACATGTTTGTCTGAAATTTAGAATTAACCCTTTCAGCAGGCTGTATTCCACGAGCTAAAAGAGATCTCTGTATAGTATCTCAAATGAATCATCTAAAATGATGTCACTGGGAGGTCTGCTTAATTTTGCCTTTTTAAATATGTTCAAAGGTTCCTGCTAACTGCAGAACTTTAAACAAGCGACACTGAAGAAATTTAAACTAAGATTTCGAGGCTGAAATTAGCAAGTCACCCAATTTTATCTCATAGCCCATTGAGGGTTCCTTGGTTTCATGATTTCAAGTGAAAATCTGTTAATCAATAGGCAACTTAACTCTCTGGTTGCCACTGGCCTACCCTTCACCAATGTTGGTATTCTTGCCTGGGATACATTTTCTCATAGATTCCCATACCTTATTAATGTGTTAATAATGTATTCGTGTTTCTTCAGCTGCTAATTTCCAGCTTTTTTTATAGCCACTGTTAAGGGGGTCCTTGAAACTGCCGTTCTGTGGCTCAGAATGAGTTAGTCTCAGGGTCACTTTTCTTGGAGGCACATTGACAATTTTGCTTCTGCCTCCTGTCGGAACATCCCTCAAATTATTTCCTCTCTTATAAACACGATTGCCAACCTTCTTATGGCTTTATAAGCTCATGCCTGCTTCTTCGTCTCATGATACCCTACTGCCGCCTTGGCGTGGCAATTCTACAATGACCATTCTTCCAGACCAGACTCAGATAGCCCATAGTCTCACTTCAGACCCGGTTGGCTAGGAAACAGACCCACACATCCAAGGCAGCCACGTTCTGTGGACACAATGAGTAGGTGTGTTGTTAAAATGAACTACACTATTAGCACAAAATAACCGATGGCCAATTCAGGTGTTTCAGACTTCCATTTCAGTGATCCAAAAATATGTAATTAATGTCAATCTTTTTGGAACAGCATCAATGGGATGCACAGATTGGTTGAATCAGTGTACTAAAGAATTTTGCTCTCTGAGAGAGAATATAAGCCTAGCTAACTGAAATTCTTATGCAAGATGTTTAAAGCCCGTGAGAGTTTCCTTTCAAATGAGCACACACAAAAAAATATTTTCTGCCCTAACTCCTGATTATCACTGCTGAGTAGCATGAAGACGGATTTCTAAGGCTGCTGTGTAGATAAATTCAAGGCTCACAGCCCTCCCTGAAGTCCCTGAAATAGTCTGGCAATTATCTAGATTTAGAATCAAGGGCTGAGATTCAATTTCTGGTTCTGAAACTCCCGTAAGCAGGAGACTTGGATAAGTCATTTAATCTCTCCACGTACGTTTTTCTCCTGTCTAAGTGAAGAAACATCCACTACACATCCATCTGTTGGAACGCAAAAGAGAAGGAAGTGCTGAAAAGCAGAAAGCAAAAGGTGTATTATGCTTGACCCTACTGATGTCTTGGGCCAGAGGGTTATTTGCTGCAGTTCTGTACACTAAAGGATATTTAGCAGAAGCATTGGACTCAATCCACCAGATGCCAACAATGTGTGGGCATATGCGCATGTGCACACCACACACACACACACACACACACACACACACATTTCAGTCCATGTGTAACAGCCAAGAATACCTCTAAACACTACCAAATCTCAGGGTGAGGAGGGGAAAGATTCCATCCACACTCATGCCCTTGCAGTGGTGAAGATGACTGGATTAAACAGTCGGCATGAAAGCCTTCACCAATGCTTAGATAAACAATGATCACTTGCTCTGTGTCTGGTGCAGACGCCAAGTTGAACAGGATGTGATAGGAGCCACCCAACAGAGCAGGCAAAGTGCTCTGTGTTTAAGGAAAGAGCAGAGGAGGAGCCTGTGGGTACAAAGAAGGGGGGAGCAGAACATTTGATATTTAAGAGCAGAAGCCACAGGAGTTGCACTAAATTAACATGAGGAGATCGAGTAAAAGCTAAAGAGAAAAACAATCCTTACATGTCAGCTGTGGTTAATTATTATTTATTACCCAAGTCAATAGAATTTTTCCACAAAATAGACTCACTTACCAAAAGCAAATTCATACCATATAAAATGTTCATAGAATAAATAGTCCCTTCCCAGAAACTGCTTGACTTTTGAACAGTGTGGGGACATCTCAGCTCTTCCATTCCCTCTTCCCACCTCTCTCAGCATCACAAGTGGGGGGGTAAGTTAAGTCTCATACCATAACTAGACTATAGCGGTCTCGGGGCCAGGGACCTGGAGAGATGGCTTAGCAGTTAAGAGCCCTTGCCGCCCCTCTAAAGAACCTGAGTTCACTTCCCAGCACCTGTATCAGGTGGCTCATGACTGTAACTCCAGCTTCAGGGGATTAGATGACCTCTTCTGGCCTCCCCAGGCACCTCACTCACATTTGGTATTGTCTTAGTCAGGGGTTCTATTCCTATTCACAACCAAAAAGCAAGCTGTGGAGGAAAGGGTTTATTGAGCTTACACTTCCACACAGCTGTTCATCACTAAAGGAAGTCAGGACTAGAACTCAAGCAGGTCAGGAGCTGATGCAGAGGCCATGGAGGGATGTTTCTTACTGACTTTGCTTCCTCTGGCTTACTCAGCTTTCTTATAGAACCCAAGACCACCAGCCCAGGAATGTCACCACCCACAAGGGGCCCTCCCCCACCTTGATCACTAATTGAGAAAATGCTTTACAGCTGGATCTCATGGAGGCATTTCCTCACCTGAAGCTCCTTTCTCTGTGAAAACTCCAGCTTGTGTCAAGTTGACACACAAACCAGTTCGTACAGGTATAGGTATACACTCAGAGACACATGTAAATCTTACAAAATGGTGGTGGTGTGATAAAGAACAGCATCCATCGTCCGTGCTTTCTGGACTCACTTGTGGAAGAACAGGGCATTTCAGCACTATCTAAGATGCCAACTTTGAAAACTCAAGTTGCAGTGTCTCTGTAATGGTGACAAAAGGGAGCCAGACGTAACCTGGTGTGAAAAGACCCCGTGCCCCTTTTCAAAACGTTATCCACTTGGGAGGGGCCGCTTACACACCCGCTGTACTGGCCGTCCTGTCTACATTACCACCATTAGTGTGTGGCACTTTCCAGCTTGTGTGAAACCAGGTAAGTGCTAGTGGCCACTCGCCAGCGCTCTGGATCGTACCTCTGCCATGAAGGCGTTTGGAGGACGGCCACACACCTCACTACACTGATTTCAGATCAAATTCTCTTTGCAAATAGGTTACCCAACATCCTAAAAGCAATGAATGCCTCCCTGGTTTTTAACATTTATACTCCTCCTGACAATGGAATTCTGTATGGAAATATCAAAATTCTAGTAACAATGGCAATTTTTGCAGTGATCAAAAAGTAGAGACCATTATTAGAATAATAAAAACATTTTTGTTACTTAAAAACCCATGTTTCTAAGAAAGGCAGCCTTATTAACCAACATTTGCTCAATAGGCAATTTTCCCCATTTAATTTTCATAAATAGATCACTTTGAAAGCTATTTCCCCCTAACAAAAGCTTGCACAGTACCAACAAATGATACGTCTTCAAATTTTAATTAGTGTCAATAGCTTTATTTCGCTTCCAAGCAGCTTACAGAAACATGTTATTAATATAATTTCATTTAAGGGGTAGGCATTTGTTTTCTATTTTTAAGACTAGGTGGGGCTGAGACTCTGGCTCTGTCAATGTCATTTAAACATTCCTGTTCTGTGCCTCTATCTAATAAATTAAATCAGCACTGTGCCCGTGCTCTGTGGTTCCTGGCAGCACAAAAAGATTCTCTTGTGAGCTCATGACTCCCTCCCCTGTACAAAACCCCACTGAGTGATTAATTGCTAGTCTGGAAGATATAAATATGTCTCTCAATAGAGACAGTATGGACGGCTGGAAGCCCCAGCCTTAGACGTCTCCATGGGGCGCCTTAGCATACAGACATCCTCCTAATTCAAACAAGACTCTGGCTCCAGCGCCCAGGGACAGCTCTACCATGACACATACTATACCTCTGTGGAACAGTGCATTTGTTTTAATTAACATCGTTTGGGATGTATCCAAGAACCAGAGGGAATCAGGCTTTTGAGACGGAAATACAGAGATTTCTTGAGGTGTCTCTGACTCTGGAATAGTAGAAAATGAGCTTGGGTCTTTTAAAAGCCCCATTTTTATATGGAAGTATTTTTGGTTACACCCTGACATTAATCACAGGTCCTTCTAAGGGAAAGGTTTGGCCAAGAAATCGTAACTTTGTAAGTGACATTATAAACCAGCAGGTCTGCTTGCTGAGCTCGGGGTCATGTCTGTGGACACTGGGGAGCCCTCGTTATCTCTAGAGCCCAGACAAGGCTAGAGAAAGGACTTGATGGAGTTTCCTTTTAACTTAAACAGCAAACCGGGGCCTAAACCAAGAACTCATGGACTCCCAAGCCCTCCTATAGGACCAAGATGGGCACAGAGTCACCAACAGAACAAGTGGTCACCTGATTTGAAAATGAACCGAACCTAAGAGATCTGAATAG
Organism: Apodemus agrarius; assembly: GCA_964023405.1. NCBI lineage: Eukaryota > Metazoa > Chordata > Mammalia > Rodentia > Muridae > Apodemus > Apodemus agrarius. The sequence continues at coordinate 21,983,895 of OZ030024.1, forward strand.
AAGCTGGCTAATACCTGAAGAACTTTTTGGGTTAACCCTTTGTATGAATTATCATACAGGCTCTGCCAGAACCAAGTATCTCGACCCCTATCTCCTTTGAGATGTTCACGAAGCTAACGGTGACAGAGAGGGATAAGATTATACATCATTCTGGCCACTCCAGAATCACAAACATCATGACGTGCCTTAACCACCTTGTTTGAAATGAGATGAGAAAATATTCCCTCAAAAGCCAGTATATATTCTACAGGAAAACAATGTCCTTGGGGTGCAGGCTTACTGTCCTAGCTTATCTTACCTGGCATGGTGAACGAGAATTGTTTGCATATGATCAAACTTAAGAGTCAGTCACTCAAGCCGGGCGTGGTGGCGCATGCCTGTAATCCCAGCACTTGGGAGGCAGAGGCAGGCGGATTTCTGAGTTCGAGGCCAGCCTGGTCTACAGAGTGAGCTCCAGGACAGCCAGGACTACACAGAAAAACCCTGTCTCAAAAAAACAAAACAAAACAAAAAAAAAAAAAAAAAAAAAGAGTCAGTCACTCAGGAATATCAATCTGAACCAGAGCTCTGTGATTCAATGGTTGCCATGATATCTTAACTTCTTTCACAAAACGGGGGATGGGCAGTGTATCCGTTCCTAGCCCAAGCCAATAAAGCAGTGGTTCTCAACCTTCCTAATGGCTGAGACCCTTTAATATCGTTTCTCATGAAATATAGTGATCCCCCCCAACCATAAAGTTATTCGCACTGCTACTTCATAACTGTACTTTTGCTATTAATTGTTATTAATTATAACGTAACTATCTGATACGCAGGATGGTCTTGGGTGACCCCTGTGAAACAGCCTATCAAACTCCAAAGGGGTCACAACCCACAGGTTGAGAACCAGTGCCTTAGAGACATTGCAACTTCCATTCTCTAGATTTTACAATTCTGAGCCCATTAATGGCAGCAGGCCCTGGAGAGCCTATGAGAGGGTGAGATCTCTTAGGAAGACAGGCCTCCATCACCCCAGTCACAGCAACCATGAACCAGCCAACTCATACAACCTACCAGCTGACTCTAAGTAACAAGCAACTCTTGACAAGATTAGCCAAGCATAGCTCAAACCAGAAGGACCAGCCCCATGAAGGCCAGCCAGAGCTCCCAGCCCCCTTTATCAAAAGCTAAATTAGAGCCGGGTGGTGGTGGCGCACACCTTTAATCCCAGCACTTGGGAGGCAGAGGCAGGCGGATTTCTGAGTTCGAGGCCAGCCTGGTCTACAGCCTGAGTTCCAGGACAGCCAGGGCTACACAAAGAAACCCTGTCTCAAAACAAAACAAAACATAAAACAAAAGCTAAATTAATTAGCTACATTTTGTTGTTACTGCTGCTGCTGTTGTTGTTGTTTGGGGTTGGTTTGGTTTGGTGGTTTGGTTTTGGTTTTGGTTTTGGTTTTGGTTTTGGTTTTGGTTTTGGTTTTGGTTTTGGTTTTGGTTTTGGTTTTGGTTTTGGTTTTGGTTTTGGTTTTGGTTTTGGTTTTGGTTTTGGTTTTGGTGAGACAGGGTTTCTCTGTGTAGCCCTAGCTGTTCTGGAACTCCCTCTGTAGACCAGGCTAGCCTGAAACCACAGAGTGCTGCAATTAAAAGTGTGCACCATCATGGCCAGCAAAGGCCACATTGTTAATGACTAAGTTCGGGAGTTGTTCCATGTAGAGAAGTGATGCAGGGTTCATAATCTCAACAGACACTCTTCCCAAGCTCCGGCTTCAGGTCAAGTCCTCCACTGTGTCAAAGCCTTTGTCATGTGCTGAAAAATGTACTTACTACTCGACTTTATTTTTCCTGAAACAAAATTTAGTGCTTAGCTAACTCATATCTCATAACACTTTCTATTTTCTAAATATGATTCATGAGTCACATACCAATTATATTTAGATTTTTAGTAACCAGCACACTGAACTCATAGTAATTCAGTAGACACTTGAGCCGTCTTTAGACATGGCTTCAGCTGGCAACAATGTCACATGCTAACTTCTTCCTATTCAGAACATGTAGATCAATTTAGCCTATTCCAGCACAGAGGAGGTTCGGTCATTTTTAAAAATTAATTAACGGTCATTTTTCCATATTATAAGATATAATAAATTTTATAAGAAAAATAAAGCAAAACAATTTAACATATATAATTACAAAAAAATCACCCAAAAAGCAAATTAAAAAAAAAATAAAAATAAAAACCAGGAGAAAAAGTTAGATTTAACATGTAAAGGTCTACGGTCCATAAAATGCAGAGCAAGCCCATAACATGATACAGAAAGACAAAGAATTCCAAAGAAAGTGGGGTATTTGGGGGTATAAATGGAAAGAAAAAAGATGCCCCAGTCACAAGAAATCAAAACACAAAATCAAAACACAAATTAAAACAAAGGAATGTTTCAACCACCTTATTATTAAAAATTAAAGAAGATTGTAGATTCATTATTGGCAAGGGTATGTGAAAGCAGGCTTTCCTGCACAGACTAGTGATAGACCAAACCAGTGCAGCTTTTAGAATAAATAAAAAACAAAACAAAACAAAACAAAAAATAGCCTGTAGGGAGGGGCAATATCTACTGAAATGTTAGGCCTTTTAGTCCAAAAGTAGTCACTGAAAACTTACTTTCAATATTGAACTCAAGAGCTAGACATCCAGTACTATTCTTAGAGCAAATACTGATTCCCCATATATGTAAAACTATGCAAAAACTTTTTAAAGAATATGGCAACCATGTATGTACTACCATATTTTTTTAAAAAAAAAAATCCTGTTCAGTTAAAATAAGTTTGCCAAAGAATTTGAGAAAGCAATGCTATTACTAAATAACTAAATGTATGAATGCACAGAAAAGAGCCTCGACTGGTGTGAAGTAAAATAGCAGCCGGTTATTAAGACGGTACAGAAAGTGGGGCCGGTACCCGCAGGAGAGCGAGACAAGGGTGCCGGCTTCTCTGGGTTCTTCAGGGGGGTGCCTGTGTCTGTTACTTGTCTTCTTTGCACCTACCTGGGTAGCAGGAGTGGGGAGCAAAGGTAACTTCAACAGGATCCAAAGAAGCCGGAAGCCCTGAGAAGACCCCTTCAGCGTATCCCTGCTGCAAGGACAGAGCGGTTGATGGGGGTCCTGGAAGCAAGCCTTCCTCTGTGGCGGTAAAAAGGCAATTCGGCACGGCGAGCCTTGTGCTCAGCTTCTCGGGTCCACAGAGGAGCATCTGCCTAGAATCTGCAATCTAGAAGGTCAGTGACGGTGGGATGGCTTGAAAATCACGCTGACGTTGATGAGAGGTGAGAGGCTGCCGGAAATAACGAAGTCAGCTGATACTCATTGCAGCAACTACCTCCATGTTGCTATGAGCAAAACACCTGATAGAAACACCTGAGGAGAGGAAGAGACCATTTGGCCTCACGGCTTCAGAGGACTCTGTTCATCGTGGTAGGTCAACATGGTAGAGATCGTGGAGGCCAAGGTTTGTGGTCCAGACCCCTCAGATCACAACGAATTCAGGAGACCATGTGTGGAAATGGGCTTTCCTGCACACACAGACACACATGCAATAATAATATTAAAGAGTCAGCTTCTCCACAGAGCCCTATGTGAGTTTCTTCCCATATTTCGAATGTGTATGGTCCTTTAGATAGATTCCCAACATCCTTCGTTGTTTTAGGCCTAATTTGAATGTTTGCAATCTCCATATAAGTAATTGACACAGACACTGTTGCTTTTACAGACCATAAAGATGTCACAAAGCTAGGCAAATGTGTTAAGAGGTGGGGGGGTGTGGCAAACTGAGGGTCCTACCTCCCTGACATTGAGAATGAGACTTTGAACTGTTCTGGTAGGACATCCTGGGTGTGTGTCCGAGTCACAGCCACGATTGTTTCACAGACAGAGAATCTACATGACATGTGTTAAGAGAAACCATTCCTTTGCTTTAAAAAAAAAAAAACCCTTTAGATACCAATGAGACAGAAGGAAGAACTGATCAATGTTCTGTTCCCCTAAGTAATGACTACTTAAGGGGCTTGAAACGCTTTGAAAAGAGAGCTGAAGAGATATCCACTATGTCAGAGCACTTGCTGATCTTCCAGAGCACCTGTATCAGACAGCTCACAACCACCTGAAACTACTGTGTTCCAGGAGATCTGATACCTTCCTTATGACTTCTGTGGGGTATATGTACACATGATATAGCACCTAACACACACACACACACACACACACACACACACGCCATGAAAATAAACCTTTTGAAATTTTTCTTCGGAAAATAACTACAGATATTTGTGGCTACAGCTGACGGAGACAGCCACTGTGGACTGCCCATTACCTTTCTCTGGGACGCCTTAGCCTCTTAATGAAGAGTCTAATTTATAGCCATAAAGATCACAATTAAAATCTTTACCCCTAACTATCACCTTAAATAGAAGAAATTCTTGTAGGCATTATTATGGATACAAAGGGGTTATAAGATTTCTAGATATGTGAAGGCATCCTTTAAAATAGACGCTACTGAGGCTGGAAAGATGACTCAGCAGTTAAGAGCACTTGCTCCCCTTCAGAGGACCAGGTTCTGATGTTCAGTGTTCAAGTCGAATGGCTAACAATTCCCCTGAAACCCCAGCTCTAAGCAGCCCATTGCCCTCCACTGGCCTCTCTGAGTACATACACCCATGGTGTGAGTGCGCGCGCGCGCGCGCGCGCGCGCACACACACACACACACACACACACACACATGAAATCATTAAAATTTAATGAAAATGTCAGGCATGTTGGCACATACCTTTAACCCTAGCCCTTGGGAGGCAGAAACAGGTAGATTTCTCCAAGGTCAAGGCCAGCTTGGTGCACAGAGCAAGATGCAGACTAGTCAAGACTACATAGTAAGACCCCCATCTCAAAAAAGAAGAAGAAGAAGAAGAAGAAGAAGAAGAAGAAGAAGAAGAAGAAGAAGAAGAGAAGGAAGGAAGGAAGGAAGGAAGGAAGGAAGGAAGGAAGGAAGGAAAGAAATTAAATTCCTAAAAAGACAGAGGATACAAGTATGAACAGAGGGTTATGAGAAAACAGAGAGGAAGAAGGTAGAGGTCTTCCTAAAATTATAAGCCATTGATCAGAGATGCTAACAAAAATGAGGAAATATTTCCTAAGTGTAACATGAAGGATAGGAACATCCGCATTAAAGGAAGAAGTTTAAAACATAAAGAGCTGGAACATAGTTGCATCTCCAAGGAGGAGATGGAGACGAAGTCACGAACTTCCTCAGAAGAAGCCTGCTTCCTCAGAGTTCCGAGGCCTCTGAAATGCACAGGAAGATGGTGGGTCGGTGGGTAAGGAGCATGCTGTACGGGCACGAGGACCTGCATGTGAATCCCGAGGACCCACGTAAGAAGTCGGAAAACAGGGCCATAATTCTGCAACCCCAGGGCTCCTCCGGGGAGATGATAAATGGAGACAGAAGAATTTATGGAGGCTTGTGTGTCAGCTAGCCTGGAGTATAGAGCAGCAAAGCATCAAAAAAAAAAAAAAAAAAAAAAAAACTGATTCAAAGCAAGGTGAAGAAGGACCACTAGCCACGGTTGTCTCTGCGCATGTGCAATGGGGGGTGGGGTGGGATGACATGGTCCCGCATTCAGGAAGCCGCTATGTGAGACATTCAAGTTTTCTCTCCGGAAGCTGGCCATTTAACTCTTACGAGATCCTTTGGCTCGGATGTCGGATTCTTTCTCCCGTGCCTTTAAAAACTTTATCGCCGAGAGCCGAGAGCCGGGCGTGGTGGCACACGCCTGTAATCCCAGCACTCTGGGAGGCAGAGGCAGGTGGATTTCTGAGTTCAAGGCCAGCCTGGTCTACAGAGTGAGTTCCGGGACAGCCAGAGCTACACAGAGAAACCCTGTCTCGAAAAAAACAAACAAACAAACAAACAAAAAACTTTATCGCCGTTGCCGTGCAGGTCCGGAATGATCTGCACAATCTTCAAACACGGCAAAATAACATGAGGATCGCAAAGCTTGCTGTGTAACCTAAAGTGGAAGGGGGAGCTAGATGGAAGAGCACGCCCCCAAATGCCCATACCTTCACCCCCAGAATGTCTGGAAACATTACTTTCTACGGTGGTAGGGACTTGGCATGTGTTGCTAAGGATCTCGAGAAAGATGGCACAGAGCTAGGAAAGGAACTAGAGTGATAACAGGAGAGATGGAGCGTGAGCGCAGGAACCCGGGCTGCCGCCATCAATGGCTCAAGATAAGAAAATCGATGCCCTGCACCCCGAACCTCCAGAAGGGACACAAGCCTCTCAACTCCTTTATTCCCAAAGGCTTATTTTGCATCTTTGCCTCCAGAACCTTAGAGAATGAGCTTGTGTTCTATGAAGCTAGCATTTGCTGCAAAGCCAGTAAGAAGCCACGGGAATGGGAAAGGATTTAACCTGAACCCAGTCCTCTGAGTCGAAGCAGATTCTCTGTTCTCCTCAACAACACCCTAGAGAAATAAAGTGGGAAAACAAAAGTTTAGAATGAATGAGTCAAGATAATTTTTTTAAAAAGAAAAGAAAAAAGGCAAGAAAAAAAAACCCTAAGGCTGACCAGCAGCGGACAGGGATCCCCCAACTCCGAAGACTCAGGTCTTTGCAGCTACGTTTGAGTGACAGGTTTCTCTCCCGGCCACGGAGAGGCTCTGTGTATTTCATGGGGATGTCGGCTCGGGATCAGAGAAAAAGAAGATGAGAGAGAAAAAAAAAATAAAAATAAAACAAAAAACAAAACAAAAAACGCTCATCTGTGGTTTCCTTTCTACTTTTGGGAGAGTAATCGCCACACCACACCAAGTGACACGAAGCAGCCCCATGCCAAGGAAGACAGACTCAGACGAAAGAGAAAGCACACCGGAATTCATCACAGGCGCGGAGCTGTGCCGTCTTGCGTCTCCCCCATGCCACCAGTCAAGACTCACGCTGATGTTCATAAGAGGAAAGAAAACATAAAATTGGGAAGAAAACACCTGCATCAGGCGCGTCCCCGAGCAGAGGAGTAGGCAGGACTCCTGGGATTGCCAAATTTAGTTAGTCACGGCGGTGCCCCCCCTCCCTTGCCGGCAAATGTAAATGTGATTCCCAATAACAGCACCTTCTAAAATCAATATTTTTACTTATGAATTTTTCCTCCCTTTGACCACATGAAACCCAAAAACTTAATATATGCCAGGAGATGTAGGCAATGGGACAGATAATCTCCAGCTAAAACATGTGAAAATTCATATATATATATGTATATATACATATATATATATGAGAGAAAAATCAACCTTTGATGAAATAACTCCCTCCGCTGTTATTTTTTGCTGTTGCCTCAGAAATGTGCTCTCTGTCTCGCTCTCCTCCTTTCTTGTCCCCATAGTGAGGGGTCCTGCTGCTGAGGTAGATGAAAGGTCCAGTTTCTTTAAAATTTCATGCAGAGTTCTTCTCAGCATCCCAGCTTTAAAGGCCCATGGCAAATTCAACATATTGTTAGGACTTGATGGAAGCAGATTAAAAAAAAATTATATGCAAAAAAATGTATCCTACGTTCACGGTGGCCTGAAAAGACGGCGCAGTTAAGGCCGCCTTTGGCTTGCTAGCCAACGCGGACGCAGACGTTCTGATTTCAATATTTAGAGACACAATGGCTGCCCGTGGAGTAACGTAACAAAAATAAGAATGAAACTCAAGTCTTGCAGGGTGAGGCCGGGGATTTATGCTCTGTGAATAGCTTTATTCATCGGCCATTCTTAAGACATAAGAGGCGTATTTTATAGATAGCAAATGACACACAAAAATGGGCTTTTTAGACTTACTTGCGTTGTTGAGCTCATTACCCTAAACTGCCTCTATTTACATGTGTAAAAAAAGTGTGGTTTACTCCTGTAATCCCCACATTCTAGAAACTGAGGCAGGGGGATAACTGTGGGTTCAAAAACAATTGGAACTGCAGGCTTGAACTACAGTGTTTGAAATACTGTCCAAAAAATATGTTTTTTTTTAAATATAGGATTACAAATTTCTCATTGTTTACGTCTAGTAAGCTTGAGGCTGCGGGTTTGAGTAGCCATTTTCCTTCTGTTTTTATTAATTCTTGGGGAACTTTGTACACATCTACGATGTGTTCTGGTGTTCTCCGTTCCTACTGACCTCCGATACATCTTCACTCTTGACTTCCTTATTTTGTAAACCCGCTGAGTATAATGAGTGCTGCCCATATGGTACATGTGCATGGGGCCGTCCACTAAGGTATTGATAGTCTAGAAATGGCCACACACCCAAAGAAAACTAATTATCCCTCCCCAAGTAGCCTTCAACCGCCAATAGCTCATCAGCTGGGAATGGGCCCTTAACTCCTCCCCCACCCATGCTAGAAGATCGGCTGTCTTGACCTTCTGCAGGCGACCACAGCTGCTGTAAGTTCCTGAGTGTGACACCCAGGTAATGTCCACACAGGCTTCCACAGTCTCTTGCTCATCCATTCTTTCTGCTCCCCCCTCTTCCGGGCTCCCCGAGCCTTGATGGAGATAATCTATTGAGTCCTGGTTTGGTAGGATGGTTATATGGTTTGGTATATGGTTATATGGTTATATGGTTTGGTATATGGTTATATGGTTATATGGTTTGGTAGGATGGTTATATGGTTTGGTATATGGTTATATGGTTATATGGTTTGGTATATGGTTATATGGTTATATGGTTTGGTATATGGTTATATGGTTATATGGTTTGGTATATGGTTATATGGTTATATGGTTTGGTATATGGTTATATGGTTATATGGTTTGGTATATGGTTATATGGTTATATGGTTTGGTATATGGTTATATGGTTATATGGTTTGGTATATGGTTATATGGTTATATGGTTTGGTAGGATGCTTATATGGCAGTGTTTGGCCAGGTTCCTGTTATTTGAATTCATTCAATCTTTTCTTTCAAGCATCTACTGGCTTGGGCTAGATATTAAAGAGGAGAGAAGTAGCCTCTGCCCTCACGGCTCTAATAGGGCAGAAGGCCTTAAACCCCAGTGCTTGCGATGAGCCTTGAGGCCCTTTAGAAAAACTAGGATTGGAACATCACAGTGCTGTGAAAAGCCATTAGTTCCGCTAGAAGGAAAAAGAAAGCTAGCTAGTTCCCAAGGCTCAGGTCACAAGCTGGCTCTTGACTAAGGGCTGGTGAAACAAACTCAGGGTTAGCAGAGGCCAAAGGAGGGACCAGATCTCAAAGTTCAACAGTATAAGATCTGTAAGATTTGGACATAGGTTATAGGTAGAGAGCACGAGAGGGGCGGAGGATGAACACTGTTTTGATGTTGTTAGTACATCTAAAGCCATCTACTGCTCCATCCCTGCCAGGCACCGAACCAAGTCACCCAACACAAAGGGAAACCAGGAACCATTAAGAGATATCAGTGTCCTTCTCTTGAGACCACATTAGTTCTTATCATTCAGATCGGTTGTGACGAAGTAAGCTAGTATGTCTGTCTCTGTCTGTCCGTCCTCTGTACGTGCTCACTGGCCGTCCTCACACACCATGTGCCGTGAGAACAGCATGAGGCCCTTGCCAGATCCGGCTCCCCAATCTTGAACTCTACCTCCAGAGTCGAGAGCTAAATAAACCTTTTCTCTATAAATGGCCCAGTCTCCACGCGTCTGTGATAGCCACCTAAGGCAGACGGCGCTAGGAAGAAAATGAGAGACGTGCTGAAGAGTAGGGGTGGGTGAGTAGGCTTCTGTCTGTGGGAGAGCCGCAGAAGGCGCTGCCGAAGAAGCCATAGCTGAGCTGGTATCTGATTGGAGGGAAATATATCCTGGAAGGAAGAGCGAGAGCAAAACCTTGGAGAACTGAAGAAGCCTGGTGTGCAGGACACAGAGAAGACCAAGGTGGCGATAGATGGTAACCAAGGTAACCCAGAAAAAGCAAGTGAGCCTGGCAGGGGATGTTCCTACCAAAACTCACGCTGACGTGTGGTTGCTAATATTTCAGGGCTTACATATAACCCAGGTAAGAAGTTCAGGTCTTGATTTAAATACAGTGGGAAATTCAGGGTTTGGTAGGGGCACGTGTTCTTCTGTGTGCACACACGTGGGTATAAAGACCAGAGGTCCACAGCAAATGTCTTCCTTGGTTGCTAGGCAAGTCAAATCCCAAAACCAGCCAAGAGTTCTTCCTATTTTTGACGTGAACAATCGAGACACAGAAAGGTGAGATTGGCTAGGGGCTGTTCTCATTATCCATTACACACACAGTATAAACCGTAGTCGTGTTATGAGCCCCAACTTCAATAACACAAGCTGTTGTTGCACCATAATTGTCTTGTCCATCTGGAAATGCTTCTCCAACTACTTGAAAACAGTTCACTATCTGAATTTCTCAGAGACTTGCAGAAAAGCATCCCTGAAATAAAATTCAGCCTCTTGTACAGATTCCCAGACTCTGAGACCCAGACATAGAAGACAGCAGTACCACTGAGGAACAACATCGGAAGAGGTTTCCAAATGAGTCTTGGAAAGATCCAACCTTGCCATGATGGTCAGTCTTGATTTGTCACCTAGGGATCAGAGCCACTAAGGAGGCCAGCCTCTGCACATGTCTATAAGGGTGTTTCTAGATTGGGTTAACAGAGATGGGAAGACCCACACTGATGTGACTGGTACTATCACATGGGCTGGAGTCCTTGGCTGAATAAAAAGAAAGTAGTGGAAAACTAGTGTCCTAGTTAGCTTTAATCATCAACTTCACCCAGCCTAGAGCTAGCTACCTGAGAAGGGAGTCTCCATTGAGGGGTTGCCCAGATCTGAGATCACAGGAAGTGTTTTATCACAGTTTAGGGTTCTTTCAACCAAGAGTGGGTCTGGGGTGGCCATATACGTTTGTATGAAAACTACTTTAGTCTAGGGGGTGTAGATCAATGGTAGACAGCTTGTTTACCTAGAACCCAAAGGGTAAAGATACATAAATAAGCATTTTAATCGAATGCTTACATACTTTAGAGACAGATAAACATGAGATTCTCTGCCCATACTTGCATATTAAAGTTTTTTTTTAAAAAAAACAAAAAACAAAACAAAACTACAAATTAGTAGCCATCGAGGATGTTAAGAAAGGCCCAATTCTTCAGAAAGGAGAAAAGGCGGCCTCCTGCCTGCTGAAGATGCAAAATAGATGCTGGCCAAGTGAGTGATTTCAATCCATGGTGGATCTGAAGACCCTGGAGAACTCCAAATGCAGGTAGGCATGTTGGTGCACGCCTGTAACCCAGCACGGAGGAGCAGAGGCAGGAGGACAGCCTGAGCAAGTCAGCCAGAGAGGCTGCCTCAGAATAAAAAGAAAGAGCCTGGGCTAGAACTCCATGACAGAAAAGGCAGTAGGATTCCCAGTGAAAAGAAGGGAGGGAGGGAGGAAGGGGGAGGGGAGAGAGAGAAGGAAGGAGAGAGGGAGAAGGGGAGAAGGGGAAGGAGGGAGGAAGGGAGGAAAGGAGGAAGGGAGGAAAAAAGGAAAGGAAGGAGGATAGAAGGAGGGAGGGAGGGAAGGAGTGAGTGAGGGAAGGAGGGAGACCAATTTGATGTACTCCAAAGTACATGTCATCTTATAAAGCTTACTTTTTCTGTCTTATCAATAATTCTTCCACACCAATAGATTCATTTTGGCAGAAATGTAAATTCTGATTTTGTCTTTAATATCATCTCAAAACCTTTTCATTTTCTAATCATGCTTTATTTTGCATAAATGACGAGTCTCTGACATTTCTGTTTACCTTTTTTTTTCTTTTTTTGGACAGTGCCATGCAGCACAGGTCAGCCTAGAACTCAGTATGTAGCCAATGGCGACCCCGAACTCCTGATCCTTTTGCCTCTGCCTCCCTCGCAAGCGCTGAGACTGCAGGTGTGCACCCGCACACTTCATCTACCTGGTGCTGGTGATCGAACCCGACCCTCGTGGATGCTGGGCAAGTACTCTATATCCCTAGCCCTGTTTTGTTTGTTTGTTTGTTTGTTTTTAATCGACACTATACTTACTGGGAAAAACTTGGAACTATTCTCAAAGTAAATCAGTCATTTCATTACACAGCAGTAAATATTAATGTTTGGGCTCTATTGTGTTTCTCTGGATACATTCCACAGCAGGAGGATGAGAAGGATGTGTGTGTGTGTGTGTGTGTGTGTGTGTGTGTGTGTGTGTGTGTGTCTATGTGTGTGTGTGTGTGTGTGTGTGTGTGTGTGTGTGTCTATATGTGTGTCTGTGTGAGAGGTCTGGTCTATGTGTGTCTGTGGGGGGATCTGTGTGTCTGTCTGTGTGTATATGAGTGTGTATGTGTCTGTGTGTGTCTCTGTGTGTGTGTCTGTGTAACTGTGTGTGTAAGAGCATTGTCGTGAACTTCCAAATTCAGATCAAGATGTCTAGATAGAGTATTTAAGTCAAAATGCAACCTTAAGATAGCCATAACCAAGGGCTAGAGAGTTAAATTCCTACTCTCCTTTCAGAGAAACTCGGGTCAGTTTCCAGCTCCCATGTTGGGCAGCTCACAGCCACCTATAATTCCCACTCCAGGGGTTCAGACACCCTTTCTAGACCCCATAGGCACCTGCACTTGTGTGTACATGTACACAGATCCTGACAAATCTAATTTAATACAAAATAAACCAAAAAATTGTCACAATCAATACTAACTCTAAATTAAATTTCTAACATGCTATGCGAACCATTGACAATGCTCTGTTTATGTTCTAGCATTACAAGATTTAGGTAAGCATTATCCGGCTCTGATGTTTGACTCATAGATAAGTCTTTGTAGCACTTGTACAATTCAACAAAAGACAAAATAACCCCTAAAAATAACACAGATGTTGCTCTAAAGCTGCTTGGTTTTCAATAACTGCAGGCATTTAACAACCACGAGGTCCTAGGCATAGAGCAAAAAGCGGTACATTCATCCGCATATTTTCTGTTTGTTCTTTTTTTTTTTTTTTTTTTTTTTTTTGGTTTTGTGATAAGATCTTGCTATGCAGTCCAGGTTAACAATAAACCCTCCATCCTCCTGCCTCAGCTACCCAAGCGCTGGGACTTCAGGCATGGTCCAATACCCAGCTCACCCTTCACTTTTAATTACTGTAACCAGTTTTGCTGCCTCAGTTTCCCCACTGTGTACCACATCTGGAAATGAGAGAGGTTTGTCCCACTGTTGGGGACCTGAAGACACAGGGCCCTTTGGGATGAGCATATTGGACATCTATTTCTTCTTCTGCTTCTTCCTTCTAACTTCTTCCTCTGCTAGGAACCCAGAGAACTCATTCCAGAGATGACCTTGCACTCCAGACATCTGCCGCCATGTCTAAAGCCTCACAGCCACTGGGGGGTGATGCTGGGACCTACAGTCAAGAAGACACCCAAGCTAGAAATGTTTTAACCTCTATGTGTGTGGTATGTTGTATGTGGGTGGGCAGGGTGCCCATGTGTGTGCTACCGAGTGCACACGAAGGGCAAAGGACGCCTCTAATGTCAGCCTTAGCCTTCTACCTTAAGAAAGGGACTCTTACTTTTTTTTTCCCCGAGACAGGGTTTCTCTGTGTAGTCCTGGCTGTCCTGGAACTCACTCTGTAGACCAGGCTGGCCTCGAACTCAGAAATTCGCCTGCCTCTGCCTCCCAAGTGCTGAGATTACAGGCGTGTGCCTCCACGCCCAGCTCAGGGACTCTTACTTTTATCCTACTATCTCTACCAAGCTATCTGGCCCAGGGCCTTCTGGGTACTCATCATCTCTACCCCATCTCACTATAGAAGCACTGAGATTGCAGATGTGTGCCACCGAACCTGGCTTTCCATGGTTTCTGAAGGCACAAACTCAGGTCTTCACTATCTAGATTCTTTTTTTTCTTTTTCTCCAGCACCTGGCAGTGGAAAAGCTTACTAAAAATATTGTTACCTATAAACAACAAAAATGATCCAAGGAAGAACAACTCTTACAATACCCACAGGCCTTTGCCATCACCTGTGCCACAACCTGTGCTACCACCTGTGCCACCACCTGTGCTACCATCTGTGCCACCACCTGTGCTACCACCTGTGTCACCACCTGTGCCACCACCAGTGCTACCATCTGTGTCACCACCTGTGCTACCACCTGTGCCACCACCTGTGCCACAACCTGTGCTACCACCTGTGCCACAACCTGTGCTACCACCTGTGTCACCACCTGTGCTACCATCTGTGTCACCACCTGTGTCACCACCTGTGCTACCACCTGTTCTACCACCTGTGCCACCACCTGTGTCACCACCTGTGCCACCTAGAGGCATTGTCACATGCCCAGCATTCAGGAGGCAAAGGCAGGTAGATCTCTTGAATTTGAGCTCAGCCTGGTCTGCAGAGCCAGTTTCAGGACAGCCAGGGCTACACATAGAAACCCTGTCTCAAAACAGCAACAACAAAATATACCCATAGGCCTAAGACTGAGGCGCTTTGAGAAAGCCAGACTCCTTGTGTTGTCTTCCAAGGCTGACCTTGCAAAGCACCAGCACAGTCCTCTCTCCAGCTCAGGAGTCAGGCTGGCTCCTTCTTGGCCTAATTTCCCTGAGAATATTTTTTCTTATTATTCAAATTCCACAATTAATCACTCTGCCCTACGTTATACTAAGCACAGAAACAGTGTAAGGTATGTATTCTGAAAAAAATATTTACATGAAATACTGATACAAAATTATCATTAAACTAGGAGTGACTGGGTAGCTGCTACTTATCTATGAGACTCCTTTAAGCTTATCAGACAGTAAGGAACAGGTGCCAGTTGCATCACAGAAATAGAATGTCCCCTCAAGTTATATCACACAGGAGGAGGGGAAAAAACCCAAGCTGAGTAAGAAGTTCAGGTTTATCTCATCTTAAATCGGACCAAAGGGATTTAGGATGCTTTTTTAATCTACTTGTGCATAATGATCTCTCAGATTAATCATACTGTTTAATAGAATATTATTATTAATTAGACATGTCAGTGCTTCAGGCACAGAATTGTTGGGAAGTAGAAAGATCTGTATTCCAAAGGCTTATGAGAGGAGAGATTTCCATTTCTAACCCTGCTCATCTCCCTTCGTTCCAATCCTCAGTGGGAAGCCCTCAACGCATTGACCCCGGGTGACACCAGCGTTTAGAGGTTTCCCATTTAAGAGCCGGCTGAGCAGAGTTGGACATTTGTAAGACATTTTCGGTGTTGTTTATGGCCCAATTACATTGCTTGAGATTTTATTTATTATTTTGCGCGTGAGAGTGTTTGCCTGAACGTTTGTGCACCACGTGTCTGAAGTATCCAGGGAGGCCAGAAGAGGGAGTCAGATCTCGTGGGAACGGAGTTACAGATGGTTGTGAACGACCATTAGTTGCTGGGACGAGAACTGGACCCTCTGGAAGAGCGGCCAGCGCTCTTAATCACTGAGCCATCTCTCTAACCCCGTTTTTCAAAGTTTTTATAAATTTTAATTAACATATTAATTAATTATATTACATTATAATATATTATATTATTAAGCTATATTAATATAAAATGTAAGGTTTAGAAGATATGGATGATTTTTTTACAGCTCTCCCTGATGACTAAAATAATGTTGTATTCTCTTTGTAGTTACATTTTCTATTTTAAAAAAGACAAATCACAGGCTGGAGAAATGGTTCAGTAGTTAAGAACACTGACTGCCTTCCAGAGGTCCTGAGTTCAACTGCCAACAATCACATGGTGGCTCACAACCATCTGAATGGGATCTGATGCCCTCTTCTGGTGTGTCTGAAGATAGCAACAGTATAATCACAGACATAAAATAAATAATTCTTTAATAAAGAAAAGAAAAATCAGCTGGGTGGTGGTGGTGCACACCTTTAATCCAAGCACTCAGAAGGCAGAGGCAGGCAAATCTCTGAGTTTGAGGCCAGCCTAGTCTACAGAGTGAGTTTCAGGACAGCCAGGGCTATACAGAGAAACCCTGTCTCAAAAAAACAAAAGGAAACAAAAATCTCTCAGATGTGATGATGCCCAGCAGATCGCCATGTGTCTGAGGTTAGCCTGGACTACATAGTAAATCCCAGGCCAGCCAAGGCTACACAGTAAGATCCTGTCTCAAAACAAACAGCAAGAACAAAATCTGACTGAGCGTGGTAGCACACCTGAAATCCCATCCTGTGGGAGGTGACGTCGAGGTGATCAGGGGTTCAAGGTCACCTTCAGGTACACACACCAAGCTGAAGACTGGTCTAGAGACAGACTAGAACACTTGATACCCTGTCTCAACATTGAAAAGAAAAATAATTTGTCCTCCATTTACCACCGCAGTCATTCAAGTAAGGATGAAAAGCCTGAGGCTATGGCAGGGGTCTGTGGGCCCTTGCCTCCAATCCCCAAACTGACCCCGAAGTTAAAGTCTGCCTTTTCTGAAGGCCTGGTCGTGTACTGAAGTGATGTAGTAACAGCCTGACTGGTAAAGATTCATCAGGGGTTTGATAGGTAGCCCAGGCTAGCCTCAAGCTTGGGATCTTCCTGCCTTGGTCTACCCAGTACCAAGGTTACAGATGTGCATTACTGTGCCCCGCCTAGAATTTCTAAATGTCATTTTATGTTTATGCTCTGTGATGCAGAAAAACAAAAACAAAAACAAACAAACAAAAAAAAACCTCTGTGGGTAAGAGCTTCCTGTGTAAGCTTAAGACCTAAGACTGGATCCCCAAAGCTACAATCCCAACACTCCTAGAGTGAGGCTACAGAGACAGGAGAATCCCCAGAAACTCATGAGTCAGCTTGTCTGACATATGTACAGGAAAACCAAAAAGGTTGTCTCAGAGAAGGTAGGAGGCGGAACCAACTCCTGAAGTTGTCCTTTGACCGCAAATGCATGCACCACGAGATACACACACCTGCACTCAAACACAAGTGCATATGAGAGAGAGTGAAAGAGAGAGAGAAGAAGAAGAAGAAGAAGAAGAAGAAGAGGAGGAGGAGGAGGAGGAGGAGGAGGAGGAGGAGGAGGACGAGGAGGACGAGGAGGACGAGGAGGACGAGGAGGACGAGGAGGACGAGGAGGACGAGGAGGACGAGGAGGACGAGGAGGAGGACGAGGACGAGGAGAGACTACATAAAATAAATAACCTTATAATAGTGACTTGTGGTATCTTTGTATCTTTACTGTGCATGCATCTGTGTGTGTGTGTGTGTGCATCTGTGCATGTATGTGCGTGTGCGAGTGCATGTGTGTGTGTGCATGTATGTGCGTGTGCGTGTGCGTGTGCGTGTGCGTGTGCGTGTGCGTGTGTGTGTGTGTGTGTGTGTGTGTGTGTGTTAGACACTCTGGAGCTACAGTTATAGGCACCTGTGGGCCACCCAATGAAGATGCTAAGAAAGGAGTTCAAGTCCTCTGCAAGGGCAGTCAGCATTCTTGACTTCTGAGCCATCTCTTCAGATTCTAAGAAACTTTGTAAATCTTGATTTAGGGGCTTGAGAGAGAAGGGAATGGTTGAGAGCCCCATCTGCTCTTGCAGAGAGAATCCAGGTTCAGTTCCCAGCACCTATCTAGTGGTTCACAAGCACTGGTAACCCCTGGGTCCAGTGCCCTTGCCTGACATCTCTAGGTGCTAAGGACACCTGGGGCACACATACATGCATGCAGGCAACACACTCATACACATAAAGTGAAACAAGTAAATCTTTATACATTAGTCTTTATGACTTTAGGTGTGTGCGCATGTGCCTGCGTGTATGTATGTGCCCCACATGCATGCAGATATTGGGGAGACTGGAAGAAGGCAGCAGATATCACAGAACTATAGTCAGTTGTGGCCTCCTGATCCGGTTGCTGGGAAATGAACCCTCTGCAAGAGAAGCAAGTGTTCTTAACCTCTGAGCTATCTCTGCAACCTCCTGGAAAAGCTTTTCTAAAAATTAGACAATCAGCTGGGGGGGGTGGGAGTGGTGCACGCCTTTAATCCCAGCACTTGGGAGGCAGAGGCAGGCGGATTTCTGAGTTCCAGGCCAGCCTGGTCTACAGAGTGAGTTCCAAGACAGCCAGAGCTACAGAGAGAAACCCTGTCTCAAAAAAAATTTTTTTTTAAAAAAAATAGACAATCGTGTTTGGTTTGTATTAAATTGTAAAAAGAACATCTATCCTCGTAAGCCTTGTAGAAGCTTCTAGGGGGGAAAATGACTTAATAAATGTACAAAAGAAACGAATGTGAACTGGTCTATGGCTTTTGGTTTCATACGTGTGTGTAAAAGTTTATACAACATAATGAACATTTTTCTTGTGAAACAGCATAAACCCTAGAAAACAACCTTAATAAAAATTCTCCAACTTTAAAACTAATGCACCCCTCCCACAGAGACCAATATTATCCTAGTGATATTATTTTAACCAATTTTGTGGAAGGTTTCATTAATTGAAAAAAAGAATGATTTTTATAATATCTTTGAGTGACTAGAAGTTGAGTTAAAATGAAATTTTCCTGTAGCCTTAACATTACAATTCATGATTCTAAAAATGTACCTATGTATACTAGGTCAATTTTTTATAAGATTATGCATTCTAAATCATACACAAAATAGACATACGCATATACCCTGCAATTATTAAACTTCACAAATCTACTCAGAATATAGTTTCTTTGCCCTTTCCTCTCTTTTGAAGTCTTGCTAGGTTTGTATTTACTTTACCTGATCGCAAGGTAACCCAAAACACATTGACTTTAATAACTTTTACACATTCATAAATATTCTTAAACCTCATAAATGTTTAACATTTGTATTGTAGATCAAAGTGCCGCTCTTTGCCCTGTAAATAAATCATTTCTAATCTAAAGATGGGGGTGGGGCATGCAGGGAGGAGGGGGTGCTGAACACAGGTCCTCCTGGCCTGTGAATCAAAAGGCATTCCCAGACGTTAACTTTTCTTTCCGAATCTGAGAAACATATTAAATGCATATCTTAAAATAAGATGTTTTCCTCATGTTTCCTGTGGGCCCAGTCCCCTGGTACATTCCTTCCCACACTAAAGCTTTGGAATGAATTCTCAGCTTTGTCATTTCTCCCTCTGCAAGGGAAGGAAACCAAAATGAGTACAATATCCCTTGACCGAGACTCGCCGTGTCAAGCGTAAGCACAATGAGTTATAATGTAAAAGAAAAATGAAAACATATATCATCTACATAGACAGATATCCATACACACAGCCCACTCTGCTGCTTTACAAGTTATTTCCACTGTCTGTGTTTTGGAGACCGTCTGTGAAAAAACACATAAGGCGAGACTGGGGGTGCAGTTGGGTTGGTAGAAGGTTTGTCAAACAAGCCCTAAGCTTCGTAAAGGGGAAGCAGTGGCTGGTGCCGGTAACCCTCCCCCTTGGGCGATATGGGCAGAAAGATCAGAAGTTCAAGCTCATCTCCTGCTCCATAACAAGTTGGAAGCCAGCCTGAACTACATTAAGACCCTGTCTCCAAAAAAAAATACATAAAAAATAAAAAAGTCACAAGGCATTCACAGGAATTGAAAAGAATTTTTAGGACCGCTAAACAGGTCGACAAGCCATCTGGAGTATCATAATAAAGTGTCTTGCAAATCAAGCTTTCCCTACTGCTACGAACTCTTGTGATACTTTAAAGGAACAGGAGCCAAATTAATTGGTAGGTTGCTTGTAACAGGGTAGCCAGGGTCTGTGGCTTTGGGAATTAGCGAGCTCTGTCACACGTGATCAGCAGATCAGAGTCCCTGTGTCCCTGTGATATCTTCCTCACGTGCTCTGGCCATCACTAACTGATTATGCTATGCCAACCCGCTTATGTCCGTAGCTGTCAATAATTCTTCCGAATAAACATCCCTTTTGAGTCGGTTCTTGGCCACCCCAATTGTTCCGCCTTCTTCCTCCCAGCAGCCCCACTTCAAGGGATGAAGCCCTTCTAAAACCTCCGCTCTGCAATCGCTCGGTTCCGTGTGTGCATTTTAATTTCACGCACGACAGGGGGGCATCGCAATCGGCCTTAAACAAAAACTGAATCTTTTAATACTTTATTGTGCCACACCGTTTATCCTTCACATAGCCTATTAGCGCTCTAAAAAATATATAACACGCAAAACAGAAGGCGGGGGTGGGGGCTGGGGGAGGGGGGGAAGAGCCCGTCGACACCAGGCATTCAAGGAACACTCAACTTCCAAATCAAAATCCTCCAAATATTTCACCGAGTGTATTTTTGTCCAAATAAACTGAGTTTGTTAGGCATGGCCCCCTCCGCCTGAGAGTCCCGTGGTTAGTAGGCCTGCTCAGTCCGGCGTCACGCGTTAAGCTCCGTCCCGTGGAGATCGGCAGTAGAGAGAAGCAATCCGTTTTGACTATCACAGATGTAGATTGGTTCTGCAGCGTGGCCTATAATTTAAGTCTCATAGAACAAAAAGGAAGTGGGGCCGGGTAGGGGGCGGCAAAAGAAGTATGGGGTGGTGGGAGCCGAAGGGAAAATGTTAAATTATCTGGAGCTGGAGAAGGAACAAATGGGCCCACACAATCAGGGCTGGTCTCGAGCCTGCTGCATGATTTTTCTTCTTCTTCTTCCTTTAACACGGCTGTCATCCTTGCATTGATAGTAACAGTCTAGTGAAATTCTGGTCTTTTCCTCTCCCCCAAGTACATTTCAAGGGTCAAATCATCATCACCACCACCACCACCACCACCACCACCACCATCATCATCATCATCATCATCATCCCAAATCACTGAGGACAAGTTTGCCTCAGCCGCTGATGGCGGTACAAAGTTTAGATTCGAAATGTGAAGAAGCAAGACGTGGTGGGCTGAGCTGGGCTGGGTCGGAGAACCACAGCCCTGGAAAATCAGAGGCATGTTCAAAACCATCTGCTTGTGGAAACTTTACACCGAGGGAAAGCTGCAGAGTTTGAAAAGCACACATGGAAAGAACAGGGGGCAGGGGGGTGTGCTTCTGAGAAAGACATTGTGGAGAGTTTTATTTACAGCCCAGACTTTCCTGCCCTCTTGTGGAGGAACTCCGGAGCTCTTGAGAAGCATCACTGCGACGGCATTCTTTTTTTTTTCTAATTGCACGTGTTTATACATTCCTGCGTGTTCACATATGTGTGGGCGCACATATTGAGGGATACACGTGGAGGCCAAAGATTGACATCAGGTATGTTCCTGGATGGCTCTCCACATTGTATGTAGAAATGTGTGTCTCTCACTCGAACCCAGAGCTCACCAGCACAGCCAGTCTAAGTACCCACCTTACCCTGGGGATCCCCTGCCTCTCAACTCCTGGGATTACAAACAGGCTGCCGGACACACCCTGCATGTGTGTAGGTGCTGGGGATTTGGACTCAGATCCTCGGATTTACGCAGCAAGCTCTTTTCTCACGGAGCCTCCTCATCTCCCCAGCCCTGGTGACAACTTTGTAAGTGGCTTCTTCCACGTCCACGCGGTCCGCTGTCACAGCTGGGTTTTCAAGTGCTCACAGAACTTTACCAGCTGTGAAAATGCTGTTCCCCAGGTCAAAAGCAGAGCCTGCGGGGTTTCTCTGCTGAGGACACACCAACAATATAAAGAATCAGACTTTAAACTAATCCTAACTGTCATTTAGAATTCACCATCGTAGGAAAATAGGATGTGGATGGTTTTGGGAAAGTGAGCTTTTCTGCAGAGTCTTATTATTCATCACTTGTGTTTTGGCTTTGTGCTGCCTTTTGGTTTTGTTTTTATGGAGAAGAATGCTCACTTTAGGGGCAGCTTAATTAGCTTCGTCTAGTCAAATTGGTGTTTTAAATCATGTTTGCTGTATTGCTCTTACTCCTATGCTTTGGGTACCTGCTGTTCTGGAGTATGTTACATGTTACAAAATAAAGTAAAATAAAGTAAGCCATAGCATTTAAAAGTAAATGAACAGTTAGAATAACCAAGTAAAGCCAAGTCAGGTGTTAAACTGGGAGAAACCATTCAATATGGGGAAAGGGGGAAATCAGAGAGTTTTAATAATAGACACAGAAATGCGAGTTTTGACAATAGACCCATAAATGTATTTTTAAATAATTAGGAAAAGAAAACAAGAGAAAGAAAGCAGGTTTTGCAAGACAGCGCTGGGGTAGCTGTGTTTCTATTTCCCCGCCTAGAGGTGGGGGAGCACTCTCTCTGGGGCGGGGGTGGGGAGCTCCGCTGTCCATTGTCACCATGCCAGCTGCAGCAAAGGACAGGCAAATCCCGTTAGCAACTCCTGCAAAATCGGAGGGCTTCCGAGCTCCTCGGGGTTATTAGTTATTCATTTAAGGGGTGTGTGGAATGGTCGACAGGGAGGTGCAGGTGGCTTCTGAGCAGGCAGCCCAGAGCCCAGCGACTCGACCGCCAGCCAGCGCCATGGCTCAATGCTCAACCCTGCTGTGCCCGTCCTAGACAACATGCAAACTTCTGTCGTCTGTCTGTGAAGCAGGATCTCACGATGTATAGCTCTGGCTAGCACAGAACTTTCAATGTAGACCAGGCTAGCCCGGAAGTCACAGAGCTCCACTTGCCTCGGCTTCCTGAGGGCTGCCCCTAAGCCTGGCTTGAAAACATACTACTGTTTTTATTCAGCACGTGTTCCAGAATTATCGTACAAAGAGGTATCACAGTACAATCCAAAGAGAGTTTTTTTTAACGTTGAAGAAGTTGAGAAGAAAGAAAAAATTAATCATAAAAAAAATAAATCATGAGAATGTGTGAAACTTCTGAAAGGCGAGACAATCTGGTGACAAGAAAACTCTCTCAAAGCTGCAGACATTCAGACGCTCCCAACATATGCCAACCATGGTGCTTAGCGCCAGGACAACACTCAAGAAATACAAAACATAATTCCCACTTCCCACCACAAGTCATCTCTCCAGCTACCAACCATGTGTTCACGCTTGTTCAGAAAGACCAAATACAAACAACAGTTGGCCAACCAGGCCCAAGTAGGCCAAACAGGTCCTCTAAGGAATGAGCTAGAAGGGGAAGGCCGGATGTGGGACTTCCAGGGGAGGAAGTAGACCCAGACGGAAAGTGGACCTGGAGATAGGGGGAAAGGAAGCTGTTCCTAAGAGCGCAAACCTCAGCTGGCTTATCAAGGGTTAACACGCTGGGTTTTGAGGGCTCCCAAGGCAGGTACTCAAAGACCCTGGTTCCGTTCCCAGCCCCCACATGGTGGCCCACAACCAACTGTAACTCCAGTCCCAGGAGATCCGATTCCCGCCTCTGGCCTCTGTGGACTCTGCATGCATGATACACAGACATACATACGAGCAAACTACCCATATGCATTTAAAAAAATAAGTCGATTCCCCCCCCAAAGGTGTATTTAAACACGTGACTGCTGACAAAGAAGATTGCCCAGGTAGAATGACCTGTATTAGCGAGAACACAGACTGGGAAGCCCAGCAGGAGGCACTGAGTCGTGTCTGGCAGGAGCTTGGCGGTGCCATTTCTGCGGGTGAATCTGAAGGGGTTTTCAGTGCCTTAAAAATGGGGGTGAATAAGAAAACAAGCTCATTCGTGGGACATTAAAATATCCAGAGGGAACTAGAGGACAGGGAACCCACAAGCTATGTGCAAAGATTAAATAGAATGGTGAGCATAATGGCAGTCGGGGAAGGGGGGGCGGCCACTGCATGGCCCGCACCTAGGCTGGATGGAGAGGGAACGCGGGTGTTCATGTTCTCAGGTGAGCCTCACACGCTTCCATAAGACTGGTTCAAGTCCAATAAGGGCTACCTAGCAAGATCCCATCTTAAATCTCGGGCCAAAAGGAAAAAAAAAAAACACATTAAACATGCAACAATAACATCTCCATTACATCATCATCTAAGCATTTATTGATCACGTAATAAGCCCAGCACTGTACTAAGGACTATAAGTAAAATTCAGTCCCTGATCCTAATTTTTAAATTCTTTCTTACATTTATTTAGTATGTGGTTCTGTGTCTATGTGAGGGTGGCAGGGAGCACGGGTGCTAAGAGTACACATGAACAAGTCAGAAGACAACTAACTGGAGGGAGACAGTTCTGTCCTACTGGATGGGACCCTGGAGTCAAACTCGGGGCATCAAGCTTAGCAGCGAGTCCCTTTACCCGTCAAACCATCCATTTCTAATCTGTAAGACCTGGAATGAGGCATAACATGGTCATGGACATCTTAAAGGCATTTTAAGTAAAGAGCATAGAAACTCAAAAGGACTCAAGTCCCAAGATTATCTGCACTGTTTTTTGTTTTTGTTTTTGTTTTTTGGTTTTGTTTGTTTATTTGGTTTGTTTGTTTGGTTTGTTTTTTTAATTTTTATTGGATACTTTCTGTACTTACATTTCAAATGTTATCCCTTTCCTGGTTGCCTCCCCCTCCCAAAAAAACCCCTATCCCATCCTCCCTCCCCCTGCTTCTATGAGGATGTTCCTCCACCCACCCCACTCCCACCTCCCCGCCCTCAATTCCCCTACTCTGGGGCATCTATCAAGCCTTCATAGGACCAAGGACCTCTCCTCCCATTGATGCCTGACAAGGCCATCCTCCACTAAATATGCAGCTGGAGCCATGTGTCCCCCTTGGTTGATGGCTTAGTCCCTGGGAGCTCTGGGGGGGTCTGATTGGTTGATATTGTTGTTCTTCCTATGAGGTTGCAAACCTCTTCAGCTCCTTCAGTCCACTGGGGACCCCGCGCTCAGTCCAATGGTTGACCACGAGAATCCGCTGCACTCTTAAAGGGGAAAGCACACCCAAGTTGCGAGAGATGTTTTGTTGGGGGGGGGGTGTCCCCCAAGACAAAGGGACAGAAAAGAAAGCTCCTACTCAGGGCACAGACACTGTACGCAAAGCAGGAGGACAGAGCTCAGTCAGGAGAGAGTTAGCCCGGTTCCCAGAATCCACTTTACACAGCAGAAACACTGACACGCCCCTGTCGTCCCAGCACTGGGGAGGCGAAGCAGACAGGATGACGGGGCTCACCAGCCATTCAGCCAGGGCCATTAATAAACTCCAGGCTAGAGAGTCGCCCTGTCCGGAAGGAGGTGGATGGTGTTCTTAAGGATGACACCTGAGGTTGTCCTCCATCCAAACACATGTGCGCGTACACACACTCACACACACACACACAAACCTGCATGTGTGTGTCCACGTGCATAGACACACACAAACACACAGTAATTATAATTAAAGGGTTTTTTTAAAAAAAAAATGTAAAAAACAAAAGACAAGATAGGCATATGCTGAGTGGCTATCACTGCAGTGGATTTTAACTGGTAAATGGTCACTACATACGTCCACAGGCAAGGTGGCCACTTGAGATTTCCAGCAGGGTTTGGAGTGATGGGCATATAACCTGTCTGTAATCAGAGTAAATGTGATATCCATCGTTACATATAACCTAGTTGTAGCATTCCGGGGATGGAGGCTCAGGACCCACCATCAGTAAACAGAACCCATCCCCAGTAATCACCACCACAGTAGCTTAGAACAGATGTGATCAATAGGCCATCTGTATTTGCTAGATATATGTCAACTTGACACAAGCTGATAGATAGCTCAGATGACAAGAGTCATCTGAGAGAAGGGTACCCTAATAAAGAAAATGCCCCCCAGTAAGATCGGGCTCTGTACAATTAACAAAGATTTATTTTCTTACTTAGTGATTGATAGGAAAGGGCACAGCCCATTGTGGGTGGGGCCAGCCCATTGTGGGTGGGGCCATCCCTGGGCTGGTGGTCCTGGTTCTTCTATCAGAAAGCAGGCTGAGGAAGTCGTGAGGAGCAAGCCAGTTAGCAGCATCCCTCCACGGCCTCTGCATCGGCTCCTGCCTCCAGGTCCCTACCTGGTTTGAATTCCTGTCTTGCTTACCTCAATGGCCTGTGACTCAGGATACACAAGCTAAATGAACCCTTTCCTCCCCGGGTTGCTTTTGGTCATGGTGTTTCATCACAGCAACAGTAACCCTAACTAAGACAGGTCAGGTGTGACAGCGTCTGCCTCTAAATCCCAGGACTTGAGAAGCCGAGCAGGTATACTGCCAATATGAAACCAGCCTGGGCTATGAAATAAAACTCTCTGGAGGGGGAAGGCTGAGAAGGAGATTGATTTTTTTTCAGCCTCCACAGTAAAGAGAGAGGACAGGCCAACTTCCAAGAGCATTTGAATAAGAAGATACAAGCAAGATGTCTCCAGGCTACTGTTTCATTGGAATCCCCAATACCAAGGCTGCTCTTCCACTTAAGCTGGCAAAATTAATTGAAATAGCCTTTAGTAAAATTCAAAATGGCGGCTGGGAGGTCAACTTCCGTTCTCGAGAGTGAACTTTGACTTGCAAGTGCTATGACGCCCTTTCCTTCATTACCACAGCAGCACCCTTTGCAAAAGAATACAAATGCTAGGAAGGGCGCCCTCCCACGCTGCCTTGTGTCCTCCCAACCAAGGACTAAACCAAGAAAATGAAAGCCAGTACCTATTCTTCCTAGCCCAGGCCCAAGGCAACCTAGAGGACCAGACTCATAGGAGAGGTTCATTCTATAAACCCAAAATTAATTTTTAAAGTGTAAATTTTAAAATTAATTATGTACAGGTAAAATCCCACCACAGTGAATCTTGTAAGATGTGGGGAAAGAGCTGTTTCTGGGAAGAGGACTGCCTTGCCAGGCGCAGCTTTGAGGATGTCCACTGAAATGCTGTTAGTAACAAAATTACAAGTCTGGGCTGTAGACTGGCGTTAGGACACTCATCCAGAATACAGGAGGTCCTAGGGAAACACGCACATAGAAGGCTGAGCATGATAATACAAGCTTACCTTTCCCAGGGTTGGGTGGTGGAGACAGGCAGATCCCTTGGGCTCACTGGCCAACCCACCTAATGTAATCAGCAAGTTCCAGATCAATGAGAGGTCCCCGACCCAAAACTCAAAGTGGACAGCCCCGGAGAAGAACGCTCAAGGTTGACTTCTGGCCTCTACACCTGTGCACATGCGCTCTTGAAATGAGTTTGAAAGTTCAACCATCAAATTGCAACTGAGTATCCAAATATCTCAATGCTTAAATGAACGAGAAGACATCCGCGGAGCTACTTTGTAGCTGCCTTTTTCCCTTCAACTTTTGAAGCAAACACAATTCTCAAACTACAAAAAAAGGAAGGAAAGAAAGAAGAAAAGAAAGAAAGAGGGGAGAGAGGGAAGGAAGGAGGAAGGGAAGGAAGAGGGAAAACAAAGAAACAAAGAGAGAAGAAGGTAACAAAGAAACAAAGAAAGGCGGAAATCAAAGGGCTGGAGAGATGGCCCAGCAGTTAAGAACACTTGTTCCTTAGTTCCCAGCAGCCTGGAGGGTCACAAACATCTGTGACTTCAATTCCAGGGTGTCTAGCACCCTCTTCTGGCCTCTGTGGGCCCCTGGTGTGCAGACATATGGTGCACACTCCCATACATAAAATACATCTTTAAAAACTCAAAACAAAGGCAAAGGTATCGCAAGAGAAGTCTCTGTGTCATTTGTCCTCTCCCATTCAGTAAACAGCAACTGCTTTCCCTACTTACTCGCCCCTGAAGTTTTGTGTTTTGTTGTTTTTGAAACAGAGTATGTAGCACAGGTGGCTTCAAACTCCTGGTGCACTTTCCCCAGCCTGAGTGCTGTGGTCTAACTTGTGTCCCACCACATCTGGTCCTGAGTCTCTGCTCTCCATGGCTAAGACAGTACACTCTGGACATGGGCCATGAAGCATGGTGTGTGTGTGTGTGTGTGTGTGTGTGTGTGTGTCCGTCCAAGGCTGGCCTCAAATGTACTATGTAGATGAGGATGACCTTCATTTCTGTTGCTTCTACCTTCTAAAAGCTTAGGACACAGGAATGCACCATTATACCTGGTTTATGCAACTCTGAGGCCTGACCCTGGAAACGCATACGTGCTGAGCAAGCCCCCGCCAACTGAACCACATGCCCAGCCCTGGATGTCCATGCCTAACAAACATTATTAAAACATTAACTACTTATAGAAACTGCCCTCTATTATTATTTGCCTCTTAAATATAGATATACAGAGGGGGGAGACCAATGGAATAACATTGTAAATTTTGCCTGGCAGATAATTGGAAATAGCAACAAAAAAAAAATTTTTTTTTCGAGACCATGAGTTTCTTCTCTCAGACTTTTAATCCACCGAGCTCATCCTAATGATGCCCCTGGTGGCAGGTAACATTTAATTTTTCTGTGTCATTGAAAGAGAATTAGATGTAAAACTCAGGTAAGAGATTAATATTTCACACCCCGAGGCTAAGTACTTCAACATGAATATTCATAAAGACCTATTCTGAGTAAAATCTCATGTGAGCGTAGATTTAAACCCACTTCAATCTTTTACATAGTTCAGAGCCTGGGCGTTCCAGAGAGAACGACATTTGGTCAGCTAGCAAGCTGTTCACTGCAGGTCTCAACATGTGAGTGTGGCGAAGGAAGCGGTCAGTACAAAGGGCGCATGCCTGCAATCCCAGAACTGAGGAATTACAGGCAAGCTCGTCACCGGGTCAAGGTCGTTCCTAGCTATCGAATGACTTTGAGTGCAGCCGAGAAAGTAAGTTAATTTTTTAAACGAAATAGAAAAAAAAAAAAGAGCATTTGCAAGCATGTATGTGCTCTAACAGCCTTCCTCTGGGATGAAAACTAAGTCTTCTTCCTTTTTCCTTGCGTCTGCTAGGGAGGAGGCTAACAGAAGACAGGGGTTGCACCTTGAGGCTTCACAGGTCCACTTAAGTATCTGCTCCTAAGTTCCCAGAGGGCCAGGGTGGGGAGGGCTATGATTTGAATGTGTACCTTCCAAAAGTCCGGTGCTAGCAGTATGACTGGGGGCAGGGCCAGTGGGGGCAGGGCCAGTGGGGGCAGGGCCACTGGGGGCAGGGCCAGTGGAGGCAGGGCCAGTGGGGTCAGAGCCCTATTAGCCAGAGCTTCTTAGAGGTAGTTGAGTCTTAAAGGTTCTCCCATCACAAATGGCACTCAATGGCCTTCTGAAAGAAAGCACTCCCTGGGGACACAACCTTCTAGGTGACATCTTGGAAGCAGGGAGCAGGCTCGCATAACCAACATCCTGATCTTAAACTTGCAAATTTCTGTAACTGTGAGACAGGAAGTTCTGTTCTTTGCAAATGACCCAGCCTCCTGCACATTCCATTGCAACAGCCCACAATGAACCCAGAGCAAAGGCAGGAAAGGCAACAGGTGGGACGATCTGAGCTGGTTAAACTTGCTGTACTGCGGGGATTCCCACCAAAACATGGCGGCTGCAGGGTGCCTCCCCCCACCCCTCCCCCGGGAACAATTTTGATGCTAGAGGTCCCTGGACCTAATTCATACCTAAAAAATAAATAAAAATAAAAAGAGTTGATATGATCGGCATGTCTGGGGCCCTTCAAACCTCATATGTTGAAAATTAATCACCAAGATGATGACGTTAGAAGGTGGGGCCTTTGCGAAGTGGTTGGCTGGGGAAGAACGGGCTCTAGCCAATGGGATCCATGCTCTTATCAAACAGGCCGGCCTGGTTGATCCTTTCACCCAATGAGAAGCACGGACACTAGCGAAAGGTGCCATCCAAGCTGTGAGCTGGCCTGAATCTACCATCCCCCCTGGACCGTGGAATTCTGAGTCTCCAAACGTGTAAGGAATCAAACTCTAGTGCCAGGGAAATGTTAGTGATCCCTCCAAAACACAGACAGGAGCCGATCTGATGCAACTCACAGCAAGGTCTTTATTCTATTTGAGCTAGCTCGCCCTCCCCCAAACCCCCAATGCATCACCATCATGAAGGACGGTTTTGGTGGTGGGAGAGCCCCGAATGTCTATAGGGGGCAAGGCTTCATAGCAAGCAGCAAGTCGGAAGTACGTGTGCAAGGATCTATTGGAAAGCTACTGTGGCCTTTAACATAATTGGCTGGTGCTTGGAGTCATATCATAAACTTAATTTCTGCTCCCCTCTGCATTGGTGATCTTTAGGCAGGGGGTGGGCTTGTAAGTGGGGGTACAGGTTTGTTGGGGGAATAACCTGGAGACAATGGTCTTGTTGGGGATTAGCCTAGAGACTGGAGCTAGGCTTGGGTTTTGTTGGGGGAAGGGAGGGCAACTTGGAAACTAATGCTAGGTACCAGTCAGTCTACCTGAGTTCAAACTCAGGCCAGGTTCTCTAAAATGGAGTCTGAGTTTAAAAGATTTAACATCTCAAAACAAAAGCCCAAATGGACTAAGACTTGCACAGGGAGCACTTAAGCACGGTGGAACAGGAGTCTGGAGCGGAAAAGCAGAAATAAGGGTGGAGCCATGGAGGGGGAGGAAGAGAAGAAGAAACCACGTGGCCAGACAGACAAGGCAGTATTAAAAAATATTAAATGTCGGCCTTCCCTCCCAGCCTGCTCCCAAACGACAATGACTCTGAGACTAAATATTTATTAAGAAATGCCTAGGCCATAAACTTTGGCTCGTTCCCCGACTAGCTCTTAATTTATTTAACCCGTTTAAACTATTCTATGTCTGCTGTGGTTAGCCACCTCTCCTCCAGGCCTGACCCTCCCCTCAGTGTCTCTCCAAGTTCCTCTACCCGCTGGTTTCTGACTATCTCCTCTCTCCCCCTCCCTTCTCAGCTCTCCAGTCTCTCCTTTTAGACTCACGCTATTTCCCAGCATCCTCTCTTCCTGCCAGTGCCCCGCCTCCTATTTCCTGCCGCGACTTATTGGCCATTGGCTTTTTTTTATTGGCAGGTGATGCTTATGAGAGATTCTCTAAGGTTAGGGAGTCACCATCATTGCCCCTGGTATCTTTAATAGACAAATGAAGAGACAAGTCATTGAAGGTGTCACCCCACCTAAAAAAGTAACAAATGAACTTAAACAGGGCAGAATAAGTGTAGGCTTCTGGACACATCTAGGCTTCTGAAGAATAGTCTCCTCTTTCTCCTCCTCCTTCTCTTCCACCTCCTCCTCTTCCTCCTCCTCCTCCTCCTCCTCCTCCTCCTCCTCCTCCTCCTCCCCCCTCCTCCTCCTCCTCCACCACCATCATCCCCCCCCCCCGGGGAGAAAGTGTACCACTCCATAGATGACATTCTTAATAGAGTGACCCTGCCTCTTGTCCTATATTCAGATTCTGAATGAACACAGGAACTGCCCTGAGATGCAAGATTGCCTCTGTTCTCACACCTGGCAAGGAGCATAACTGCCCCTCCCCTCACGCTTCTGTCCCCTCTGCCACCCCAGCCATAGCCCTGT
This sequence comes from Apodemus agrarius, assembly GCA_964023405.1. Lineage (NCBI taxonomy): Eukaryota > Metazoa > Chordata > Mammalia > Rodentia > Muridae > Apodemus > Apodemus agrarius. The sequence goes on from OZ030024.1 coordinate 22,015,161, forward strand.
GCATCTCCAGCAATGGGTCAGAAGCCGCCTTTCAGGAGACAGTGCTCAAGGCCCGAGAATCCATTCTCTTCCCTGCTTTTGCTGACGCTCACCATGGTGTCACACAGGACAGCTATGTCACTCTGGGGCCGGTAAAGTGTAGACCAGTAGGAATAAGATCCCTTGGAAACAGAAAGAGCCAGCCAAACATGGTGACGCTCACGGACGGTAGGTTCAAGACCAGACTAATCTACACAGACATAGCTCGCTATCCTACTCCAACGGTAGGGAGGCCAAGTGACACCGATCAAGTATTAGCCCCGTGCTTTTGCTTTATTGGGGTTTCTGCATTTCAGCGAGGGTCTTGCTTTATATAGCCATGGCTGGCCTGGAATTTGAGTGATGGGGTTCGAGGCACTTGCCACCATACCCGGTTCACTCTTGTATTTCAATATTGCATTTCCAAACAACCAAAAAGGCTTAAGTAGATATTCCCTTTTATGATTCAGACCTTTTATCAAAGAAGAGCTCATCGCATCCACAAAAGTGCCTTCTAAAATGCATTACGTCAAGGCTGGAGAGATGGCTCAGCAGTTAAAGAGCACTTACTGGGTTTGCAGAGGACCAGTCGGTCCCAGCACCCACATCAGACAGCCTGCGATCGCCTGTAATTCCAGCTCTAGAAGATGTAATGCCTCTTCTTGCCTCCATAAACATCTGCATGCACATATGCACAAAGAGAAATAAATCTGATTTTTTAAAAAAAAACATTATGTCATGATTTAAACACTCACCAAAAAAAATGCATAAGCATTTTATTCACAATCCAGAGAGGCTTCCCCCGCCCTTGTTTTATTTTCTGTATATGTGTGCTTTGTCTGCATGTACATTTGGACACCACTTGCATGCAGTGCCAGCAGACTCAGAGCAACTGGAGTTCCATTGTGTGGGTGATGGGAATTGAACCCAGGTCTCTAGAAGAGTAGCCAGTACTCCTAGCCACTGGGAGTCATAACAACCTAGCTCTAACACCATGGCAACCATGACATCACTTCTCTTATGCACATCCTCACTTTGGTTGTCCTTTGTTGTTGTTGTTGTTGTTGTTGTTGTTTTTGAAACACACAATCCATAAGAGGTTTCCCTTTTCAATTCTGTAATAGCCAAATAGTTATAGGGATGCCAGGGGCAAGAGAGTAACTAAAATAAAATACATAAAATATTTGCATCTAAACTATGGGTTTTATAAATGTGGACCCACTGAAAGGTAAACGCCTCTGCACGTGTACAGAGGCGGAGGGTAACTAGTGGTTACCCTTACCCTGCTGCTCTCACCTTATGTTTTATTTTGTTTTTAAAGTATTTATTTATCTTATGTATATGAGTACACTGTCACTACTGTCTTCACACACACCAGAAGAGGGCATCAGATCCCATTACAGATGGCTGTGAGCCACCTGTGAGCTCCTGTGAGCTGGGAATTGAACTCAGGACCTCTGGAAGAGCAGCCGGTGCTCTTACCCACTGAGCCGTCTCCCCAGTCCTCACCTTATGCTTTTAAGGCAGGGTCTCTCGATGCTCCTGGAGTGCATTGCCATGCTCTGTCTGCGCTGGGTGCTGGGGATCCAGACTCAGGTCCTCATGCTCCCACACTAAGCACTTTGTCCACTAAGCTAGACCCACAGACCAAACTGAGGTATACAACCTTTATTCATAAAATTGCTATGATCCCTGACCTTACCTGTTAATACCACTTGCGCTGAAGCCAAGGAATATACAGCGTGGTTATAGGGTGCATGGTGCCCACCCATACTCTAATCAGATCTGCAGATGTGGCTAACTGGGGTGACCCTAAAACTTTTGGGTCTGGAATCTGCGAACATGTATTTATTTGACTGACTGGTACAAGAGGTGTACCAGTGCAATCTAAGAAACACAGATCAAGACCTCTGACTTGGGCTGGACACAGAGTTCAGGTAGTAGCATGTTTGCTTATTGTGCATGAAACCCTGAGTTTGATTGTCAGCACCCTAATGAGTGTGATACTGTGCATCTATAATCCCAACAGTCAGGAAGTGGAGACAGGAGGATTATAAATTTAAGATTACCTTGAACTATGCAGCAAGTTCTTGGCCAGCCTTGTTGAAGGGCAAGCAGACAGGGAAGGAGGGAGAGAGGGAAGGAAGAAGGGAGGGAGGAAGAGAGAGAAGAAAGAAGGGAGGGAGGGAAGGAAGGAAAAAGGGAGAGAGGCAGAGAGAGAATAGAATGAACCCTTGTTCCATTTGCCTGCCCACCCAGCCAGTCACACTTGCAAATTACTGTATCATTTGGAAGATGCTGGGACTCATTTTCCTAACTCTGGGTGGCCCTGCCCCTCCCGCAGTGCCGCTCTTCTCTGTAGCACTGAGGACCAGAGCCTGGGTTTTACTCATTGTCAGGCAAAGAATCTAGGACTGGGCTACGGCCAAGCCCTTTCTGTTTTGAGACAAGGTCTCTCTAGGTTATTTGGAATGACCTTAAACTCATAATTCTCCTGCCTCAAACACTCTACCAGCTAGGCCTCCATTCCCAAGCCTAACAGGGTGACATTTTCATACCCATGAGTCTATATAGAGAAGTCAATCTAAGAATGGTAGTAGTTGAATCTTGAAGGATATTTTAATGCAGGATTTTTATTATTATTATTATTATTATTATTATTATTACTCCATTCTAAACTGATTATAACCAAGCTAAAAGTATGTACATTTCTTGTAGGACATGGTAACACACACACCTTTAATCCCAGCACTGAGGAAACAAAAAACAGGTAGATCTCTATGAATGAGACCCAGGCCAGCCAGCCAGGGCAACATGCTGAGAGCTCTGTCTTTTGGGGTTCTGTTGTTTTGTTTTGTTTTGTTTTGTTTTGTTTTGTTTTGTTTTGTTTGTTCATTCGAGTGGGGGTTTTGTGAGGCAGGGAGTGATTTTTTTCTTTTCTTCTTTTGATTTTTAGGGTTTTTTTTAATTTTGTTTTTCAACACAAGAGTTTCTCTGTATAGGTCTAGCTGTCCTAGAACTCTGTAAACCAGGCTGGTCTTGAACTCACAGAGTGATCCTCCTGTCTGTATCTCCAGAATGCTGGGATTAAAAGTGTGTACCACTGCTACCACCAGGCAAGAACCCTGACTTTAAGTATATACAGATGTAGATAAAGACATAGATAAAGATAGCTTAATGGCCAAATGAAGGGAACGTTTAAGTAACAAGTAACCATACATTATGAACATTTCACTTCTCTTAGAATATAAATATCCATTCATTTTAACAGTCTAATGTATCACTAGGGGATGGAATGCTGTCATTCATTGACATTTTCCCGTTGTTTCATGACCATGGTCCTGTATATGCTCTATAGGCGGTGGTGGTGGCAGTGGAGGTGATGATGGTGGTGTCAGTGGTGATATCGGTGGTGGTGGCAGTGGTGGTGGTGGTGGTGGTGATGGTGGTGTCAGTGGTGGTGATGGTGGTGTCAGTGGTGGTGATGGTGGTGTCAGTGGTGGTGGTAGTGGCAGTGGCAGTGGTGGTAGCGGTGGTGGTGGCAGTGGTGGTGGTGGTGGTGGTGGCGGTGGTGGTGGTGGTGGCAGTGGTGGTGGTGGTGACAATGGTGGTGGTGGCGGTGGTGGTGGCTGTGGTGGTGGTGGCAGTTGGTTTGTTTTGTTTTGTGCCTTCCTTGCCGTCTCTGACTTTTCTTCCTATGGCATATGTGATTTCTGAATCTCTCCCAATCTCATTTTCCAATAGTTTGCCAGTCCCCATCCTTTGTTATAAACAATCATCCCAAGAGAAAGAATAAATCAAATCACTAATTTATTTGCAGCCAGCCGGCAAATAAACAGTGCCCTCTCTTTCTTTCTTCCGGACTTTCTGCAGGGGTTGCTTTGGGGCCAGTCTTCCAGAGTCCCTGTGGGCAGAACAGGGAACACTTCCCACCCAGCTCTGGACCTGTGAACGGTGTTGACTTCAGGGCGGGTTCTTGGAAGCCTGAGCTTCTTACTAGTACAGAAATAATGTCTGATGTTCTCTTGATGATTCTATAAACACTTCCGGGTTCCTCGACCCACTGGCTAGATCCAAAACATTGCAGTTACTAGAGATACAGATGACAAGTTTTCCCCCTTCAGGGTCCTCGAGGGAGAATTAGAATCAAGTCCATCCTCCATCATATATCAATTAGATAGCCGGGACTACTGAAACCAAGGAGGAGGAGGAGGAAGGAAGAGGAGGGGGAAGAGGGAGGGGAAGAGGAAAAGAAGGGGGAGGGGAAGAGGGAGAGAAGGGGGAGGGGAGGAAGGAGAGAAGGGGGAGGGGAAGAGGGGAAGAAGGGGGAAGGAGGGGCAAAAAGAAAATTTGCAACTTAGCAAAAACAAAGTTCTTTGTCCAGAGTTTCCCCCCCCCCCCGACTTGCTAGGTGAATTGGCACACTTCATCTGGGGTAAACAGGGAAAGACAGCAGTTCCCACGGTTCAGCGTGGTGGGGTTTATCCGGTGACCAATAACCTCCCGTGGTCGCTTTTTTAAGCTCCTGCAGCAAGGATGCTGGCCACTGCTGCGATGTCTCTGCGCCCCAGTTGATGCACTGCTGTCTTCCTGCTGCTTATGCCTCCCGCCCAGGCCCTCCTGCCTGTCAGTCAATATTGTAAATATTTGCCAATCAGCTACTCCGGAGAGTGGCTGATCACCTGTACCCTTTGACAAATGGACTGCTCTCCCCTGCTGCCCATGTGGGGACAGCTTGATTTTTTTTTTTAACCACCACCCAGGACGTCTGCACCTGCATTGTGCACTCACTCACCCACATATCACACCACGCCACACACCACAAACACATAGCAAAAATATAGAAAGGATAAAGAATGAAAGAAGAAGAAAAAAAAAAGGAGATAAATAAAAAGGGAAAAACCAAAATGGGCTAGCTCAAGTATGCGCCGAAATAGTAGTCGGACGGACCCACAGTTCAAGCAGTTTTGGAAGGAGCGCTGACGCTGAGATGGCAATTTGAAGAGCGCTCCTGCTTCAGGTGTTTGAGAAGCTGAAATGAATTAGCAGCCACAGGCCAGTGCACTAAATTCAAGAAGGAACTCAATTCAAGCCAGCATCTCCAGGCCACACTGCCCCAGGAATGAGATCCAGCCTCCCATGAACAGAAGGGAGACTCCTCCTACTTAGCTGACTTCAGATTCCTCTTCTTAAGTTTGAATGTTCAGAACACCACAATAGATAGATGGTAGGTAGATAGATGGATGGATGGATAGATGGATGGATGGATGGACGGACGGGTGGATGGATGGATGGATGGATGGATGGATGGGTGGGTGGATGGATGGATGGATGGATGGATGGATGGGTGGATGGGTGGGTGGATGGATAGGTGGATGGATGGATGGGTAAGTGGATGGGTGGGTGGATGGATGGGTGGATGGATGGATGGATGGATGGATGGGTGGGTGGATGGGTGGGTGGATGGATAGGTGGATGGATGGATGGGTAGGTGGATGGGTGGGTGAATGGGTGGATGGATGGATGGATGGATGGATGGATGGATGGATGGATGGGTAGGTGGATGGGTGGATAGGTGGATGGATGGGTGGGTGGGTGGGTCGGTGGGTGGATGGATGGATGGATGGATGGATGGATGGATGGATGGGTGGGTAGGTGAGTGGACAGATGGACGTACAGACAGACAGACAGATCACAGGCCCTGCATTTCATGCTTCATGGGCACTAGTTCAGTCAACACCCCGTGACTCTGCAAAATGGGTTTCCTAGATGAGAGCCAAACATTTTCTGAGTGAGCTCAGTTAGAGCAGGTTAACCCTTCACATGAAAAGTGAAGGATGCATTGACAGCTCGTTTGGTAAAGGGCTTGTCATGCAAGCCTGAGGACCCGGGTTCAATCCCCAAGCCCCTGTAAAAGCTAAGCAGGCGCCCAGTCCAAGATGCAAAGCATCTTTCTGTCTCACTCGAAACTTCTTTTCATCATCGCCAGTGAAGAAACATCAAACCATGCCAACCCCTCACAAGAGTCAGGGCACTCCCCACAGGCATGATCCATTTCCACTATTTGCCAAGTGGAAACTCCTGGAAGATAAATTTAGCTTCAAAATGTTGAGCAAGGGCCGGGCGTTGGTGGTGCACGCCTTTAATCCCAGCACTTGGGAGGCAGAGGCAGGTGGATTTCTGAGTTCGAGGCCAGCCTGGTCTACAGAGTGAGTTCCAGGATAGCCAGGACTACACAGAGAAACCCTGTCTCGAAAAAACCAAAAAAAAAAAAAAAAAAAAAAAATGTTGAGCAAGGACGGTAAGACCAACATGCAAATGAGCCATCTCTGTCCAAGTCTACTGGCACATGCCTGTGACCCAGCTTTTGGGACACTAAAGCAGAAGATGGTGTAGTAGGAGCTACGGGAGATAAAGTTCTCTAAAGGAAGTAGAGTGGGGAGGAGCACAAGCCTGTGCAGCACTTTGGGACTTAGAAGCGGGAGGATCTTCAGTTTGTGGATAGCCTGGGCTATATTCTGAGACCATGTCCAAACAAAAACACAGCGAACACACAAATAAAAAAAAATATGTTTTCCAAAAACATACAAGAAATCAAACCAACAGGAAATCATAACACAACATCTCTCCTATAGCCCAGGAGGGGGTGAGTCTAACTCCTGGTCATTTTCTCACCTAAGCAGAATAAGGTGTTATCACTATACACTAATGCTACAGCACCTATGGAAATTTCTAGGAAGCCTTATTGGTTTACTTTCATGGCCAAGGACCAGAATAATTTGGAATACTTGCAAAGCATATTAAAGGGGGCAGGGCTAAAATATCCAAAAGCTGGCAAAGAAAAAAAATAATCCTCCTAGTACCCCTTTCCTCTCCCATTTTTCCCCACAAATAAAACAAAGCAAGAAAACACCATACTATAGAAGTAAAGAAGTATCAGTATACTCAGTAAAGAAGTATCTAATTCATCTCACGTCTCTTATTTGCAAAGAATTCAAAGGGAAGATGTTTCTTTATTTTATTGAAAAAAACCTCCCATGCAATATCCCTGGTTCCCCCAAAAGACACTCCTTGGAAAGGCTGCCAGTGCTTTGGCCAAGCGACACCCCAGATTCACTGAGGGTGTACCCATGTGCAGGTCACCTCCAGACATGCCAAGCATGGCCTGATGGGAACCTCGGGGACACGCCCAGTGTGCCGATTGGAACTGGCACAGACAGCTGAGGCCAAAGACATGAGGCATTTATCCAGCCATCTCCTAAATCCCAACGGGCTGAGGCTGGAGCCTGACGGACTCTTCTCTACACAGCTTCTCATGGGACGCTCTTCCTCAGCTCCTCTAGGAGAAGCAGGCAAGGACTGGGTGAGCCTTGCACCTACCCCAACTGGGGGCAATACAGGCAGACTGGGGGAACACAATAGGGAAGGGATTGAAAGTGCCTGCTGTAACTATAATGGGGTTTTCTTGAGTTTCCCCATCTCTTACATGGGATGTTTTTCTGCTGCCCATCACAGCCCAAACCATTTATGAACAACTGATAAATCAGACTCTGGGGCCAGCAAGACGACCCCTTATGCATGAAGGCTCTTGCTGCATAAGCCTAGCAAGCTAAGTCTGATCCCTAGAACACACATAGAAGCGGAGGCAAAAACTGACTCCACAGAGTTAACCCCTGACCTCCACCTGAGCATGTGTGCCCATGTGTGTATACACCATACATCATACTAATTAATTACTTGAAATTTTAAAATAAATCAGACTCTCTGTCCATAGAAGACACTAAATATATCTTGGTTAGGATTGCTATCGCTGTGCTAAAACACCATGACCAAAGGCAACCTGGGAAGGAAAGGGTTTATCAGGCTTAGACTTCCACAACAGTGTTCATCATCGACGGAAGTCAGGACAGGAACTCAAAGGGGGCAGGAACCTGGAGGCGGGGGCCGATGGAGAGACCATGGAGGGGTGCTGCTTACTGCCTTGCTCAACATGACTTGCTCATCCTGCTGTCTTAGAGAATGCAGGACCTTCAACCCAGGGCTGGCCCCACTCATCATGGACTAAGCCCAAACGATCACTAATTAAGAAAATGCCCTTCGGGTTTGCCTTATAGCCTGATCGTATGGAAGAGCATTCTCAGCTGAAATCCTGACTAACTTGTGTGAAGTCAACATAAAAACTAGCCAGTACAGATGGGCTGGGATGTACGTCAGTTGGCATGGTGTTTACTCCTGTGCTCAGAGTCCTGAGTCAGCTCCACAGCCCCAGGCGGAGTATCAGACACCTCTCATCCCAACACTCAGAAGACGGAGGCAGGAGATAAAAAGCTCAAGGTCATCCTGGACTACGTAGCAAGTTAGAGGCTAGCCCGGACTACAGGAAACCCTGTCTCAAAATAGGAAGAAACACTAGAGACTCTGAGGAACTGTCCCTCTGCAGGCAAATAAAAATGCTGCATTTAATAATTTATATAAGTCAGCTCGCAGCTTACTGGATACAGAATTCTAGTGTCTAAATCGGCTTCTCTGAGTCTTTAGAATAATATATCATTCCCTTTTCCAGCTCCCAAGGGTGTGTGGCTAAAAGCCCTTCTGAGTCTCTATTTACCTATGTTCTCTTAATTTTTAAAGTTACATTGTGTGCGTGTGTGTGTGTGTGTGTGTGTGTGTGTGTGTCTTCTAGATCCACTGAGTCCTTTTTTTACCGCAGATTCATTTTCTCCCATTGTGCGCATTCTTAAGCATCTGAAGATTGTCAGCCACCCACTCACGCGGCAGAGTGAGACCAGCTGATGGATGAGCCTGTGAGAAAGCCTGACTGACCCCAAGGAGGGTTAAATGGTGCTTTCGCCCTTACATTGACTTGAATACCATTATTTCCAGGGCTTTTCTCTGTGGCCATCTCCCCAGGGGAGGCTCCTCTGTGTTCTCACTAGGAGCATAGAACCCTGCCCCGGGCTTTCTGGAGGCTGCAACGGGAAACAGGGTACTTCGCCCATTCAGCATTCAGGATTCATCGCATCTCCTCTTTAAGCCATGCGTCATTGCCCCGCACCAACGGAGCCTGGATCCCTGTTTGCTTACCTTTTTGACAACCATCCCAGAGAAGGGGCCATCCCAGGGACACCTTGGGGAGAAGAGAGTCTTCCTACTTTCTTTAAGGGCCTTCAACCCATCCAAGGTCTTCTCTCACACTCGGGTCTTGGCTGACGCTAAGGCCCGGTGCTGTCCTCTGATGCCTCTTTTGCTCCACCTCTGTCTGGTCTGCAGAACGGATCGCTGCCCTTCAATGTGTGTTTTAGTCTCAAGGTCAGAATGGCAACTCGGTGGGTAGAGGTGCTTGCTGCCAACCAAGCCTGACGACCTCAACCCACACATTGAGTCACCTGAATGGAACTGGAGAGGAACCAACAACCCACAAACCTGGATTCCAAAACTCACCCAGACCCAAGAAAGAAATCTGTAGCACACAGTTAAAAAAAAAAAAAAAAAAAAAAAAAAAAAAAAGCCCTTCCTTCCAAAGCTCCCACGAACCCCGTAAGTAAATATCCACCAAACGAAGTCACAGGCAAGACTGCAATCCTTCCAGATGCAAAGGGTTTTGTTTTTGTTTGTTTGTTGCCTCAGAATCAAGATGGAAGCCAATGTCGTTTACAAATAAAATATATATATATTTGAATTTTCGATTCCCAGTTTTCTTGTTCTGAGACGTAGGTCTGAAACCGTTGTTGTTCCCCCTCAGAAGTCAGCAGAGACTAGCCAAGCTCACAGAAGCAAGAGCAGCTTCTGCGAGAACTGAGAAGCAGAAGGTTCCGTCCGGCCGGTGAGGCAGGATGCTCTCCGGGAGCTGTCATGAGTGCTGAAATTCACTCCAGGTAACAGCCGCTGTTGGGTTGCTGGAAGCAGCCTTGTCTGTTGTGTGTGCTAGCCTGCCATGCTCTCGGACACCGAGGGGAAACTGAGAATGGGTTAAATATATATATGCTCTACTGCCTCAGCAATGAACTTCATCCCCCGGCCCCCAACCTCTCTTATATGAGGATAGGAGGCAGAGGGGAATATTTAATAGAAAATTTCCATTAAAAGTCTTACTGTTGGGGCAGGAGAGATGGGTGGGTAGCTTAAGAGCACTTGCTACTCTTGCAGAAGACCTGAGTCTGGCTCCCAGCACCTACACAGGCAGGTTAACAACCACCTATAACTCCAGCTCCAGGGAACCCGACGCCCTCTTCTGGCCTCTGAGAATACCTGCACACACATGCACACACGCATACATAAAAGTAGATTTTGTCTAAAAATCACACATTTTACAGGAGTTCCTATAGTGTAAAGGTGATATCTTAGATGATTTATAATACTTTCTTTGTGAAATAAATCCCTAAAAAGTGGCTTTGTTTCACCCTAAGGGAAGGGGGAGTCATTCTACATTTCTGTAAAAAGTATAATTCATCATTACTCAATTACCAGATTACATGCACAATTAAACTTATTTATTAAACAAGACATATGCCAACAACTTTCAATAATCCTCTAAACCATAATAGCAGATTTTCAACTTTAATAACAACATCATGCAGCTAATACTCAAAGGACTAATTTTAAAAGTGAGGGCGTCTGGTAATTGAAACTGAAATTATACAATTAAGCACTTGAGTAATTTAAACATGAACATAAATATCGTGACTGTTGCTCTTGGCTTTTAGTCAAATGTACGCGTGCCAGTTAGACGCTATCGCTCTAATTACGTCTGCTCTCTACCAGGGCTTGCTAATGAGAAATTGAGAATTATTTGAAGTATTTCTTATTCCTGTGACTTCTCTGCTTCAGATATATATTACTCTTTCCTCTAATTAAGGCTTCACGGGGACACTCTGGAATAACGGGTGATAATCAGGACTTGATGGAAATGCAAAGGGGTATTTTTTATGTGTATACTTAGTCCTAGAGGGAGATTCAAGGGAGCACATTTTAACATTAACATAAAAGTTAGCCAGTGAGGAGGCCGGGGGTGTGGCTATGGGGGTAGAGTACTTGACTCTCAAGGACGAGGTAGATTCCCCGGCACCCACATAAAATCCTGGAAAGGCCGTGTATATCTATGATCTCAGCCCTGGGGACGCAGACTGGGGGATCTCTGAAGCACAAGCCAAGTTGATAAACCCTAGGTTCAATGAGAGATTCTTGTCCAAAAAAATGAAGTAGAGGGCAGGTGAGATGACTTAGTGGGTAAAGGCATTGCTTGCAAGTCTGATAACCTGAGTTCAATCCTTGGGACCCCATGAGGTAGAAGGGGAAAATGGACACCTGTACGATGTTCTCTCACCTGTACATGTGTATCACACATGCACACACACACACATACACACACATATACCTATAGTTCCTTCATTGATATAATCACTTTCGATGATTTCAGATTTCACAACAAAACTGTTCATCCAAGAAGGACCAAGAAACTCAGACGTATTGCCAAGCAAAGTTGTAGAATTCCAGAGACACAGTCCAATGAAAAAGTCTTTTAAAATCAATTAAACAAGCTTTCAAAAGAAAACCCCTTCCAAAATTAGCATACCATTTTCTGGGTTGTAACACTTTAAAAAAAAAAAAAGACCTAAAAGCTTGATCCTGGTCCTGGGGAGTATTTAGAGAGGAAGCCAGAGCGTCCATTTATTTTATGATCCCAGCTCAAGATCCACCCAATCGGATGTACACTCTATCATTCAAAGGTGGCTGTTGGCTGAGAAGCAGGTCAGACATCCACTGCTTCCTCTAAAGAATGTTGAATTTTAAACCCAATAAGTCCAAATGTAGCTCTAATGTAATCTGCAAATGACCTTACTAAGTCTTTCTACATCTCATAAAAGTATATTAATTGTATCATTTTATTTAAGTCCCCAACTTGCTATGATGTATTAGCATATTAAAATTAACTCTGCAGGCTCTAATCATTTTACCTTCTGAGCCAACTTGCCAGGACAAATTTGATAAAATTATAGTTCCCCCTTGTGGTGTTACCTTCATACCCAATGAGGACATCTTGTAATAGTCTATATATTTTTTTAAAAATCTTCTTTCCCCCCAGAGATCAGTGGTTGCCTAATTAACCTTTTATAAACTCTAATAAAAATGGTAAGGAAAATTAAAAGGACTATCTCTAGATTTTTGAGGACCTATGAGATGGTATGTCATTGGACTAGAAGGTCAAACATTTGAAGCCCTTATATACTATTATGAACAGAGAAAACAGTGTTCTCTCGAGACTGATCTATATAGTAAATTACAGTATACAACTCTAAAATTACTCACTGGGCTTCCATCTATTTTCTCAGAAAATTCAAATAACTGACAAGGGGAGAATCTGGTGATTCCTGAGCAGTAAGCCAGTGTAAATTCTCCTCCAATCAAGAAGGAAAAAGAAAGCTGCTCAACTCTAAACATTTATTCTAATTTGCTAAATTATGTTTCCTGACTAACTGTGGTGGCACACACCTTTAATCCTGGCACTCAGGAGACAGAGGCAGGTGAATATTGGTGAGTTTAGACCAGAAAGGCATACATACGGATACTCTGTCTCAGGGGGAAAAAAGCCAAAAAATAAAAATAAATGAGATTCTAGTGTAAGTTCTTTGCCAGTGGGAAAGAAGTCATTAAGGGGAAGACTGAGAGGAGAACTATATTTAGAGATGGCGCCTTTAAAGAGCCGATTAAGTAAAAATGAGACTGATAGATTGGGCTCTACATCAAACAGAGCGATGTCCTTGTAAGAGATTTAAACAGTGAGACATCAGGACCATCCAGGCATGGAAGAAGGAAGGAAAAAAAAGAACAGGAGAGGGCACAGCAAGAAGGCAAGACGGTGGCCATTTGCAAGCTGAGGTAAGAGGGCAGATGAAATAAATAGATAAATAGCAAACAAACAAATAGTCCATGGGCTGGGAATGTAACCCAATTGATCCAGTGTTTGCCTAATATACTCGTGTCCCTAGGGTTTGATTCAGCTCTGCAGAGAAACCAGGCATGGTAGTACACAGCTATGACCTCAGCCCTAAGCACTAAGGCTAAAGCAGGAGAATCAGGGCTTTAAAGTCATCCTCAGCTACACAGGGAACTCCAGGTCAGTCTGAGATAAGTGAGACACTGTTTCAACAACAAAAAAAGTAACACCTTGGGAACTGTCTTAGGGTTTCTATTCCTGCACAAACATCATGACCAAGAAGCAAGTTGGGGAGGAAAGGGTTTATTCAGCTTACACTTCCACACAGCTGTTCATTACCAAAGGAAGTCAGGACTGGAACTCAAGCAGGTCAGAAGCAGGAGCTGATGCAGAGGCCATGGAGGGATGTTCCTTACTGGCTTGCTTCCCCTGGCTTGCTCAGCCTGCTTTCTTATAGAACCCAAGACTACCAGCCCAGGGATGACACCACCCACAAGGGGCTCTCCCCCACTTGATCACTAATTGAGAAAATGCCCACAGCTGGATTTCATGGAGGCACTTCCCCAACTGAAGGTCCTTTTCCTATGATAACTCCAGCCTGTGTCAAGTTGACACACCAAACTAGCCAGTACAATTGACCCCTTGTCAACTTGACACACCAACATATCACTATTAAACCTCAACCCTTACTTTCTTATTCATCCCCAAGATGTAAATAATGTAAAAAGTCCCACAGTCTTTACATATTAAAAGTTCAACCCCTTTAAAATGTCCAATATCTTAAAATTCAAAGTCTTTTAAAAATTCAAGTCTCTGAACTGTGGGCTCCACTAAAATACCTTCTTTCAAGAGGGAAAAATATCAGGGCACAGTCACAATCAAAAGCAAAACTCAAACTCCAATGGTTCAATGTCTGGGATCCAACTCACGATCTTCTGGGCTCCTCCAAGGGCTTGAGTCACTTCTCCAGCTCTGCCCTTTGTAGCACACACCTTGTCTTCTAGGCTCCAGCTGCCTGTACTCCACTGCTGCTGCTGTCCTTGGTGGTCATTGCATAGTACTGGCATCTCCAAGCCTCAACTCTTTTGCATGACCCCTCCAGTCCTGGGCCATCAATTACAACTGAGGGTACACTTTCACCAATGGCCTTCCATGGCCTCTCACTGTACCAAGCCTCAGCTGTTCTTCATGATGCCTTCATGCCTTCAAAAGGAGTACCACCTGGGTGACTCTTACACAGTACCAAGTCCTGCTACAGCACGAGGCACAACCTTGGCTATCTGGAACACACCCTCTGTGCTCTCAGAAAACACTTTCCAGAAGATTTCACCTCAGTGATACTGGTTTCTTCTTAATCACCGCTAATTTCTTAGCTCCAGCTAACCAGCATCAATAGTCCCAGTAACACAAAGGTTGACTTTAATGGTTTTGGTATCTTGTTACTCACAGCTGATTCTTCAGCTCCAGCTAACCAAAACCACAGAGTCTTCATGGCCCTGATAAGAGTCTTTAATTTTCCCTCTGAAACTTCACAAACCAGGCCTCCATCTTCTCCACTGTTCTCAACATAATCTTCCAAGCTCCTACACATCTCACAGAGGTCTCAACACTGAATGGACCATCTAATCCAAAGTTCCAAAGTCCTTCCACAGTCCTCCCCAAAACATGGTCAGGTTGTCACAGAAATACCCCACTACGCTGGTACCAATTTGTCTTAGGGTTTCTATTCCTGCACAAACATCATGACCAAGAAGCAAGTTGGGGAGGAAAGGGTTTATTCAGCTTACACTTCCACACAGCTGTTCATTACCAAAGGAAGTCAGGACTGGAACTCAAGCAGGTCAGAAGCAGGAGCTGATGCAGAGGCCATGGAGGGATGTTCCTTACTGGCTTGCTTCCCCTGGCTTGCTCAGCCTGCTCTCTTATAGAACCCAAGACTACCAGCCCAGGGATGACACCACCCACAAGGGGCTCTCCCCCACTTGATCACTAATTGAGAAAATGCCCACAGCTGGATTTCATGGAGGCACTTCCCCAACTGAAGGTCCTTTTCCTATGATAACTCCAGCCTGTGTCAAGTTGACACACCAAACTAGCCAGTACAGGAACTGCAGGTCAGTCTGAGATAAGTGAGACACTGTTTCAACAACAAAAAAAGTAACACCTTGATCTTCTGAAGAAAAAAAAAATCTGCTATTTAAGTAGCCCAGTGTTTGGAATTTTATTACAGTAGCCCCCAGCTGACTAATACATATATGGAAGACTTCTGTCTTGGTTTAGGTTAAATTGCTGTGAAGAGACACCATGACCAGAGTAACTTTTAAAAAGGACAACCTTTAATTGGGGCTGGCTTACAATTTCAGAGGTTCAGTCCATTACCATGGCAGGAAGCATGGCAGCATCCAGGCAGACATGGTGCTGTAAAAGGAAGTAAGAGTTCTACATCTTGATCCTGTGGCAGCCAGGGGAAGAGATTTATGCAATCTCAGAATCTAACTCTAATCCCCTATAAAATCAAAAGGCAGATCACATACTTCCAACATTTCATGGTGCAGAATATACATTATCATTCCAAAATGTCACAGTGGTAAAATACTAATCTAAAGCAAGACCAAAAACTAGGTGGGTAAACTCCAAACTCTGTATCTCCACGTCTGATGCCCAACCCCTTTCAGCTCTGATGACTGCAACACACTTCTTTCTCTTGGGCTGTTTCCACTCCCTGTTAGCTTTCCTTAACAGGTAGCCCACGGTTCTGGCATCTCTAACATCTTGGAGTCTCCAAGGCATCTTCAATTTCACAGCTTCTTGTTCCAGTGTCTGGGTCCACACATGAGCTTCTGCTATCCTCCAAAGGGCTGGTGTCACTTCCCCAGCTCTGCCCTCTATGCTCTGGTTGACTTCACTTCACTGCTGCTGCTGTTCTTGGTGATCATCCCATGGTACTGGCATCCTCAATATGCTAAGGTCTTCTACCATAACTAGGCTTCATCAATAGCCTCTCATTGGCTCTCTTCATGTTGCCAAACCTCAACTTCTTTGCATGACCCCTTCAGTCCTGTGCTGTGAACTGCAATTGAGGCTGCACCTTCACCAATGGCTTTCCTTGACCTTTCACAGTGTCAAGGCTCAGCTGTTCTCCGTGACCCCTTCATTCCTTCAAAACAAGTACCGCCTAGGTCATTCTTACACATTACCAAGTCCAGCTGTAACATGTGGTCCAACCTTGACTATCTCTAGAACACAGCCTCTTTGTGCTCTCAGAGAACACTTCTCAGATTATTTCACCTCAGCAATGCTGGTTTTAATCACCAATAATCTCTTAGCTCCAGCTAACCCACCCACATCAATTGTCCCAGTAGTCCCTTCTATTCTTGATTCTAAAGCTAGAGCCACAAGGCTGAAGCTGTAGAGTTCTGCTGCTTGATCCAATTGCAGCCAGAAGAGACCGTCTCACAGGCAGCCAGGAGTGTCCCTTCTGCACTGGGCAGAGCTTGAGCACTTAAAGTCCACTCCCACAGTGATGCATTTCCACCAACAAGGACACGCCTACTCCGGCAAGGCCACACTGCTTAATAGTGCCACTTCCCATGGGCCAAGCATATTCAAACCACCACAATATCTGAACTCAACTCAAATCTAAAGCAGAGTTTCCTCACCCAGAAAACTAGTGTTGGTTGCTGTAAAGCACTGACATTTCAGAGTTGCTTGTTAAACACCATCACTGTAGCAAAACCTGACTAATATGCTTTCATTTGTTACCTCACAGTCCTTTGTTTCTGAGTATATCATAGAGTTGTTCTTACTGAAGGCCACCAGTGTTTTTGTCCAGATACACTTAAAATAAATTAGATAGGTAGATAGATAGATAGATAGATAGATAGATAGATAGATAGATAGATATTTGGATGGATAGATAGATATTTGGATGGATAGATAGATAGATAGATAGATAGATAGATAGATAGAAAGATAGAAAGAAAGAAAGAAAGAAAGAAAGAAAGAAAGAAAGAAAGATAGATAGATAGATAGATAGATAGATAGATATTTGGATGGATGGATAGATAGATAGATAGATAGATAGATAGATGATAGATAGATAGATATTTGGATAGACAGACAGACAGATAGATATTTGGATAGACAGACAGACAGACAGACAGATAATTTGGATGGATGGATAGATAGATAGATAGATAGATAGATAGATAGATAGATAGATAATAAATTCATAAATAAATAAAAACAGAGATATCAGTAGTCCAAATATCAATGAAGACACTGCCTCATCTTGCCTGGTTCAGATTCTCTGCCTTTATTATTCACTGGGTTTATAATGTTGCTTCTCCATGCACTAGTGTTCACACCTGAAAGATGGGCACACAGACCTAAGTGCTGCTGGGAAACCAAAGGGATTAGTACACGTTTAAAACACTGGAGTATAGTAGGCTTTCTTTTTCACTTTTTGATTTAGTGTTTTTTGTTTGGCTGGTGGGGTTTGTTTTTGTTTTTGTTTTTGCTTTGGGGTTTGTTTGTTTTTTGTTTTGTTTTTTGGTTTGTTAGTTGAGGTTTGGGGGGGATTGTTTAGTTTTCATAGGGAGCCACACATATGCCTGTGGGTGGAAATCTGAGGATAATCTTTGGGAGTTAGTTCTGTCTTCCCACCCAATGGGACCCAGAAATCTAACTCAGGCCTTCAAGTACCCTGCCACCTCCCTGGCCCACAGAATGCTTTCAAGTCTCACAGTGATAATATCTGCTGACTCATTTCCCTCTGGCTTTCTAACCCATTCTAAAGTCCCAGTCATCTTCAAAGTTGACGTGCCAAAGTGGAGAGTCTCTCAAGGCCCCACCCTAGAGGAAGATAGGCAATGAATGGATTCTGAGGGAAAAATTGTTGCTTTCCAGAAACCAGGCCCCAATCACAAATGGTTAGCCCCAAACACACACAGGTACAGGCAACAATAAATGGACTCTGTAGGCTTGGAGTGTTTATGTGTGCACACACACATACATACCTGCGTATATGTAACAATGATAATCAAAGAAAAAGAGGTCAATAATTTGAGAGGAAGTCAGGGGCACAGAGAAAGACTTAGAGGGGTAAGAGAGGAAAATTTTTTTAAAAAGATGTAAATGCAGTTCTTATGTATCAGATGCTAAAATAAAGCCACCTATGCAGAGGACTTTCTATCTTGAACATCCCCTAAAGCACGGTTCTCAACCTGTGCGCAGAGCTCCTTAAAATCCTTCAGAGAGTTCAATGACCCTTTCACAGGGATGACTGAAACCCACCAGAAAACACAGATATTTACATTATGACTCATAACAGTAGCAAAATTACAATACACGAAGTAGTAATAAAGATAATTTTATGGTCCCGGTGTCACCACAGCATGGAGAACTGTATTGAAGGGTCACAGCGTTAGAAAGAGTTGAGAACCAGTGCCCTGAGGTGATCTCTCCTGCGCCTGTGGATCCTGTCATGCCTATTCAAACTAACAACTTTTAATCCTGGGCTCTTTGCCCAAACTCCAGTATCACGCTGTGCACTGCCCACTTCACATCGCCCCCCTATTCTTCATGTTTTGCGGTGAGCCTGACCCATCAGAAAAATGAGCACCTTTGTGGGCCAGCAGGATGTCTCAGCAAGCCTGGTAACCTGAGTTCCACCTCTCCCCCATGTAACGGTTGGGGGAGAGGACCCACACCATACAGTTGTCCTCTGACCTCAGCACAAGTATATGCACACCACGCACACACATACACACATGGGGGGGGGAGAAAGGACAGAGATATAGAAAGAGATCATATACACGATGACAAATAACTTTAAAAATGACCATCAGCTCTCCCCAAAGAACAGGACAACATCAACAACAAAACAAAACAAAACAAAAAAAAACGTTTTTTCAGATATTTTCCTTGCTTATTCAGTTGGTCAGCTGATTGGTTGGTTTAGCTTGATACGGTGCGTTTTTGTTTTGTTTGGGAGGGGTTAATTAATATATTTTTTTTTATTCAGGACTTCTTAAAGTCTAGGCTGGCCTCCAACTTACTACATAGTTGAGAGTGTCCTTGAACTTCTTGTCCTCCTGCTCAGCGTCCAGCTGAGAGGTCCCCTAAGAAATAAGAACCATGGGACTGGAAAAGTTTCAGTTTCCAAGGGAAGCAGATTGGGCTCCTCAGAGGGAGCTACTGCCCATGAGCTGCTAATCCTGGATGGTTTTGACAAAGGGAGGATAAGCTCAGAGCTGAGTCAGCTCCTGGGACATCAGGCTGGAGGAGATGAGGCTGGAGCTGAGTCGGTTACTTGGATTTACTCCAGGCCTCACCAATAATAAAGTGAAACTAACATAACAGTCAACCAGAAACCGACCCTTGTGACTTCCCCAGTGTCTTAGTTAGGGTTTCACTGCTGTGAACAGACACCATGATCAATGCAAGTTTTATAAAAGACAACATTTAATTGGGGCTGGCTTACAGGTTCAGAGGTTCAGTCCATTGTCATCAAGGCAGAAGCATGGCAGCATCCAGGCAGATATGGTGCAGGAGGAGCTGAGAGTTCGACATCTTCATCTGAAGGCTGCTAGTAGAAGACTGACTTCCAGGCAGCCAGGGTAAGGGTCTTAAGCCCACACCCACAGTGGCACACCTACTCCAACAAGGCCATACCTCCTAATAGGGTCACTTCCTGTGCCAATCATATACAAACCATCACACCCAGACCCCACCAGTGAAGTTTTAGATTACCTAACTTTTGCTACAATTCACCTTGCTTCCTTTAAAAAGGCTTGCGCACGCCGGGCGGTGGTGGCGCACACCTTTAATCCCAGCACTCTGGGAGGCAGAGGCAGGTGGATTTCTGAGTTCGAGGCCAGCCTGGTCTACAGAGTGAATTCCAGGACAGCCAGGGCTACACAGAGAAACCCTGTCTCAAAAAAACAAACAAACAAACAAACAAAAAAACAAAATCCAAAAAGGCTTGCGCACCTTTGTCTGGGGTCGTTATTCTGATGAATAGTCAACCCCATCCCCCCCTCCCCACCCTCCCATCCCCCGAGTGCTGGTAATTTCTACAGAATAAGAGCTCTTGACCTTTGAATACTCTTTGAGTCTGGGGTCTCCCCTCAGTGATTCTTGGACCCTAACACAGCATCCGAGAGCTGAGATTATAGGCATACATCGTCATGTCCAACTTTATGCACCATTGGGAATTTAGCTGAAGGCTTCATGCATACTGTCTTAGTTAGGGTTTCACTGCTGTGAACAGACACCATGACCAATGCAAATTCTATAAAAGACAACATTTAATTGGGGTTGACTTACAGGCTCAGTGGTTCAGTTTATTGTCATCAAGGCAGAAACATGGCAGCATCCAGGCAGATATGGTGCAGGAGGAGCTGAGAGTTCTACATCTTCATCTGAAGGCTGCTAGTGGAAGACTGACTTCCAGGCAGCCAGGGGGAGGGTCTTAAGCCCACGCCCACAGTGACACACCTACTCCAACAAGGCCACACCTCCTAATAGGTTCACTTCCTGGGCCAATCATATACAAACCATCACACATACCAAGAAGAGCACTCTGCCAACTGTTTTCTGTAGCTTCAGGAAGGCAGTATGATCCACTGAGAACCCAACGGTGTGCTAATGTACAGAATAGTTGTTGAGATCTTGTCTATACAACTTCTTTGAGAAAACATTCAACAGATCTTAATTCACTTAATCCTCAAAGAAGTTCTCTGTGGCAGGTGTCCCTGCTGTCCCCGTCTCATAAATAAGAGAACAAGGCCTGAGAAGCTCATATAATCTGTGTCACATACCTAGAAATGGTGGGGTTAGAAACAAGGAGGCTTTGCCAGGAATGATGGTGCACACTTTCAATCCTGGCACTCTGGGGGCAGAAAAAGACATCTCTATGAGTTTGAGGCCAGCCTGATCTACAGAGAGAGTTTTAGGTTAGCCAGGGATATACAAAGAAACCCAGTCTAAAAAAAAGGGGGGGGAGAAAGAAAGAAAGAAAGAAAGAAAGAAAGAAAGAAAGAAAGGAAGGAAGGAAGGATGAGAAGAGAAGAGAAGAGAAGAGAAGAGAAGAGAAGAGAAGAGAAGAGAAGAGAAGAGAAGAGAAGAGAGGAAGAGGAAAAGGAAGAGGAAGGGAGGAAGGAAGGGGGTTCAGAACTCTACTATATTTTACTTTGTCTCAAAGTTTGTATCATTTTCTCAAAATTTAAACAAAGCACAGCTATTTTTTAATTGTGTGTGTGCACAAGCAGGTTGACTGCAGTGTCTTCCTCAACACCCTCCATCATATTTTTTTGGCATTCTCACTGAACCTGGGGTTTGCCAGTTTGGCCAGCCTCCCTAGCCAGCAAGTCTGAGGGAGCCTCCTATCTCTCTGTCCTCGGGGCTGAGAGTACGGCACGGTACCTGCTGCCAAGAGGGTTTTTAGCCCGGGTCCTGGGGATCCAAACTCACGTCTTGTACTGCAAGCACTTCACCAGCCGAACCACCTCCCCAGCTAGTTTTCAAATGGTGATATTAGCTAATGTTTTGGGGACCTGTAATGTCTTTCAGGAGAAATGCTATGATTAAATTAATATGACAGATCCCTTAATAGCCTTAGGATTAGGTTTTAGGACTGTGCCCAATCCACATAGGAGAGACTACCATACAGCAATGGTATATACCAGCTATGCCACCCCTGAGCTTCGCCCACCCAAAGGACTCCTGACACAGAGGCACTTGCAAATCTGTGGCACTTGCAGATCTATATTCAATGCCCCTCTATTGACAACAGCCAGGAAATGGACCCAGCCTGGCTGTTTATCCACAGAGGAACATGGTATATATAACAGAATTTGTATTCGGCCATAAGGAATAATTAAATTATGACATTTGCTGCCATTGTATTTTGTTGTACACATGTATAAAATTCTCAAGAATAAAGTTCTTTTTAAAGAGATACAAAACTATTATTTAAGAAACTTGAAGCCGGGCGTGGTGGCACACGCCTGTAATCCCAGCACTTGGGAGGCAGAGGCAGGAGGATTTCTGAGTTCGAGGCCAGCCTAGTCTACAGAGTGAGCCCCAGGACAGCCAGGACTACACAGAGAAACCCTGTCTTGAGAAACCAAAAAAAAAAAAAAAAAAAAAAAAAAAGAAAGAAAGAAAGAAAGAAGGAAAGAAACTTGAAGGGAAATGAAGGGAACTGAAAAATATTATATTAAGTTAGATAGCCCAGGTTCAGAAAGACAAATTCTGCATGTTCTCCCACAGACAAGTCCTAGCTTCTAATTTTTATGTACTTGTATAAAATATGCCATTTGTGTGGGACTTCAGTGTAAAAAGGCCAGAAAAGTAGAAAGAGGCACTCGAGAAAGGGAAAGACACTTTGATGCAAGGGGGGAGGGGGGTTGTAATGAAACAGATGTGATATAGAAGTAATAAGGAAAATGCAGGGGTGGGGAAGGGTAGGGGGTGGGAACAGGGAGACAGAGGATAAGTGAGTGGGGGAAGATCATCCAAAATAAAACAAAATGTAAATTGCTAATAATACTTTGTGGGTTCTCCTATTCTAAGATAGGGCATCTCAAGCTTTTTCTACTCCCGACTCCTGTGTGCTACAAAAATGTTTTACGACCCTGGCAAATAGGTATGTAATGTAAGCCTGCAGATCAAACATTTACTGGTAATAAAGCATGAATTTATTTCGAAACAATTCTTTGGTTCACACGTGATTTTACCATTTATCGAAGACAAAATGAGATGGGACGCAACTGCTTCGTTTCTTACGATGCAATCCAACGACATAAGACTTGATACGCTCTGAGAGATGGCGGCGGGAAACGATTAAGACCCTAGATTCCATAATTAAACCATTATGTTTCTGAAAGAGCAGGAAACTGTGTGTGTACTGTAAAAAAAAAAAAAAAAAAACCTGCAGTTTGTGACATGCGACATCTGGAGTCTGAGCCAAGGCGCTGCAGGCAGCCCTTGGTGGCACAGTGCGGCTTGATGGCTTGTGTGCTGTCAAGTGCTCAAGCGCGTTCCAGTAAAGGCTGCAGTAAAGTCGTGTAGCGTGGCAAGCATTCCAGAAACACCTCAGGTTCATTACGCAATTCATTTTGAAAGCCTGTTCTCGTTTTTAATTATGTGTATGGTATGTGTATCAGTGTGAAAAATTATATGCACATGTATATGTGTATACGCATGCGCGCACATGCGCAGGAACTCATAGAAGGCGGAAGTGGGTGCCATATCTCTTAGAGCTGGAGTTCCAGTTGAGATCGGGCTACCTGACGTGGCTGAACCCCTGAACCATTTTTCCAGCCCTGAGTTTCATTTCTAATTAATTTTTGGCCTGGTGTTCAGAAATCTTTTGCCATCGTCAAATTTTCCATGACCCTCCTATTCAGTTATGTGACCCCCATGTGGGATTGTCACCCACATATTTTTTTTAAGGCAGCTTTTTCTTCTTCTCTGAAGGATTATCAGCAGTCACCTGCAGTTGAACGCTGGTCACTGAAAATTAATGTACAACTCGTAACCACATTAGGGGCTCTGCCAGAACCTTTTTGAGGTTAAAAAAAAAAAAAAACAGGGCTCACAATCTCTGGAATGAGAGTGGTTCATTCACAAGTCATAACCTGCAATGCCAGAGGAATAAAGAGAAGCCTACTCCACGGACTGAGAGACAGGCCCTAGGGACCCATAGTCTGAAATGATAACAGTATGGCCTGGACTTTAGGGATGTTGAATGCTGGTATTTCACAGCACCAACCTAGGTGTAAGGCAAACTAGAGGATACCAATGGAGAACAGCCGTATGGCAAGTCTAGGAAATGACATATAGAGGAAGAGGAACAGGGTAGAAAGACTGCCGGATATACATGTGGGGGTGAAGACCTGAGGAGTATTGACTTCAAAATAATCTAAAATGAGACTCAGCAGGTCAAGTACTTGCTGAGCCAGGACCAGAGTTCAGCTTCCTAGAAACCACAGGAAAGCCAGGTAAACCAGGCAACCGGCCATAATCTCAGCCCAAGGAAGGCGCAAACTGTTGTTCCCCAGAGCTGGGTGGCCAGCCTGTCTAGCAGAACCAGGGAGTTCTGGGTGCTAGTGGGAGACCCTGTCCCAGAGTATGAGGTGCTGAGAGATCAAGGAAGACGCCTAACATCAAATGCTGGCCTCCACACAAGCGCACATGTCACACACACACACACATGACTGTGCGAGCACATACATTAAAAAGTATATAACTGGTGGTGGTGCATGCCTGTAATCCCAGCACTTGGGAGGCAGAGGCAGGTGGATTTCTGAGTTCGAGGCCAGCCTGGTCTACAGAGTGAGTTCCAGGACAGCCAGGGCTATACAGAGAAACCCTGTCTCAAAAAAAAGTATATAATTAAATGTGAAAAGCCTCTATTCATAACAATGGATTTCAAAGCAGCGCTACTAACCATTAAAGTTTGCAAGTGCTAATGAGCAGTACTGTGCCCAGTATCTGGTTTCAATGATAGACTCAAGGGTACCAAGCACAACCCCTGAACGAGCGCATCCCTGCCTCCAAATGCACCACACAGCATCCTTGGGAGAAGACTGGAAAGTGGAGCATCCCAGTTAAAAGCAAAATCTTAAGCACACTTTTTCTGGCCATAGCCAAGGCCATCATTTGGGAATGTGTGTGTGTGTGTGTGTGTGTGTGTGTGTGTGTTTGTAAGCACAACAAAAAAAAATTCTCAAACGGTTTCCCCAACTCCATGTGTGACCTGACCCTAAAATAGGGGCCTCTCTGTCCATCCCCCTGCCCCAGTCACGATAAAAATGCTGTGCCCATCACACAGCACATTGCTTTCGGCTGTTGCTCATTAATCTGCCTCTCATTTCCCTACCACTTTCCTGAAATTCCAGAGGCCGAGGTGATTGTTCCACACAGCAAATACTGCCCTCCGAACAGCACACATTAATAATAGTTCTATGTGGTGTCATGGGAGCCCACAGGCTCTTAGATAAATTTATTGGAAAAATTAAGTTGGTAGGGTTTCCCAACACCCCGCCCCCCCCACCATCGCCCCACCCCAAAGATCTTTACTTAAGTCCGCATGGAACTTTTGTAAGGATGAGTCACAGCTACCCAAGGACCAGCCTTGGGTTGTTTTTTTTTTTTTTTTTTTTTCAATTCGCTGCTCACCAAGACAACATAATCGCAAACGCCATAGCTCCCTCCTCATGGTGCTTCCAGGCATAAACAGCAGCTCCTTTTCTGTATTCTCTGAAATTCTAGTCAAACACCCATTTTCCACTACAAGCTGCGTGGAGCCAGGCGAGCAAAGTTTATTCCATAATCCACTAATAATCACTGAGCTTTTTAACAACAACAACAACAAATAATAACGGCAAACGATTGAGGCAGGGGGGCTTCGACATCTGTTTCCTCTGCTTTTTGTTTGGGGCGCTGTGAGATGTCCTTATGCCCTTTCATAAGTGACTAATAGGAAAGATACAAAACTAATAGGAAACACAACTTGACGCAACTTCATTGACGGTTGGTTCCAGTTAGCAGCCGCTCTTTAAACTGCCCGACATGAAAGCATACGTTTTAGGGGGGAAAAGTTGACCCCAAAACCGCTTCATAAAATAAAGCATTTCATTTTTCAAAGCGTCGGGATTATTTGAGAAGCCCTTGTACTAAAAAGCCCCACGAGTTCTGTTGTGTGTGTGTGTCTGTGTCTGTCTGTGCATGTATGTGTGTGCGTGTGTTTAAAGAGAGAAAGTTAAAAGTTTCCACCTTAACTATCAGAGACTAGAGACTTTATAGTACAATAAGTGTCAGAAATAAAATGTAACTCCTTTCAAAGTCATATAAAAAGCAAGTCTCTGTATAAAGTTTTTCTTTCCAACAGGGAAGCGTGAAGTTCAAACCAGAGCAAATGGTTATGATGGGATTTCTCTAAAGGTGACCAGACAGCCACAGAAGCCAAGACACCGGACTTTCCTCTGGGTGCCCTCGCTGACAAGGGCAAGTCCTCAGCTACCCAGCAGGCATTCACTCTATTTGGTTAAGGCCATCTTAGAAGGTTTGAAACAAGATAACAAATTCAAGAGACTAGTGAAAACAACTCCGTTTTTAATATTCCATTCTGCAGAAAAGGATAACCCAGAGAAAAGGCAAAAGTGGCCAGCAGTGCTGACTTGACACGGGACGGTAGGTGTTTAAGTCCCCCATCATAAGACATTCCTGTCCCCTTCTCTGAGTTTCCCAAATCCCCCTATCACCTCGGTTTCGTATTCAAAGCCTTAAATGGATCATTCTTTTTCTGAGCTTGGCCTCAGTTCATAACAGACAACCTGGAACTTTCCAATTCTCAGAGTTTGGGGACACACAAGCAAGTACCAGTCAGCCACCAGCCACAGGAGACGGGCCTGTGCCTCCTGCCTATCCGGAACTCTGATGCGAACCTCATGCTGACAATGGTCCGGAACAACCTATTGCTTACAGAAACATGTCATGGGGGATAGGGTGCAGCCTTCCATCATTAGCACTGGGTACTGTGTGGCACGAGCCTGTAGTTCCGGAGGCTGGGGAGGCTGAGAGAGAAGATCCTTTGGGCCTAGGAGCAAAGTGAGACCTTATCCTCAAAGGGAAACACACACACACACACACACACACACTCACAACACACACTCACACATACACACATATATTCACACCAGACACACATTCATATACACACATACACTCACACACACACATACACACACACCAGACACAATGCACATATACACATACACTCCCCCCACACACACCAGACACACATACACATACTACATACACACTCATACAATACACACAGACTCACACAACACATACATATACTCCCACAAAACACACACTCCAACACAACATACATATTCACACAAAACACACACAATACACATACAACACACTCACACAATACACACACAGAACTCACAATACACACAACACACACACAACACACACACACACACATAGGAAGGTTTGGTTTGAAGACTGACTTATTTCCTTCTCCATACCTATCATCATCTTCCTCTTCCTCTTCTTCCTCCTCCTCCTCTTCTTCTTCTCCTCCTCTTCTTCCTCCTCCTCCTTCTCCTTTCCCTTCTTCTTTTCCTTCTTTTTTGTTATTTTATTCATCACTGGGAAGTGTAAACACACCTGAATACCACAAAGCAAATATGGAGGTCAGGGGACCCAACATCTGCTCTGCCCTTCTCCCGTCTGGGAACCAAGGACTGCACTCAGGTTGTTCTGCTCAGCTGCACGTCCCCTCACCCACTGACTCATCGCCCCAGTCCTCCAGCCCATGTTTTCTATAGCAACAACTTTCTTCTAAAACCAGGGAGGGTGTGGTGGCACATATTGGAGATTGTAGCACTGAGGCAGCAGAAATAGGCAGATCCCGGGGGTGAGGACTACCTGCCTTTGGAGCCCTGGCCTGCTTGTCCGGTGATTATGCTAGTCCTGGGTCCCTGCCTGCGCAAATAAACTCATTTAATTTAAAAAAAAAAAAAAAAAGTAACTGACATCCCACACACACCCCGAGAAACCACACCCGCAATTGTCTCTAGCCTCCATGCACTTGAGAAAGAAAGAAACGAAGAAGAAAACCAGTCAACGGTATGGATGGGAAATGCCTGATCCAATCTGGAAACCTGAGGTGAGCTCAGCGCGAATGGCTGGCGCTCAGTACCTCAGAGAGCAGAGCCCCAGCTGCGGCTCAAGCCTGCCCGGACACTGCGAAGCCACGTCCTCACACGCCAGGGCGGCTCGCCTTCTCTCCTAGGGAGATAATGGGCTTTTCAGCACTTTTGCCAATTACTGACAGAAGGACCTATTTCCCCTTCCCGTGAAAGCAACCGATAGTGACAGAGGCAAGAATCGCTTTAACCACTAAATTATACATCGAAGAGGACGAAGGGTTACACGAAACTCCTGCAGAATTCCATTGCAAAGTCCTTCCCCGCTCAAACTTTGTACGAATGGGCTGACAAACGTATCTGACCTGGAATTTTCCTTCCTGGGTCTTTTTGTGGTTTCTACCTCAGTACAACTGCCCTGGACAGAGAACCCCTGTCCTTAAATAAAAAAAAAAAAGAAAAGAAAAGAAAAGAAAAGAAAAAAAAGGAATAATGTTCCTGTTTTAAGATTGGTGTATGCACATTACCATATGACCACAGTGTCTAGTTCCAAACTATTGCCATTTTCCCGGGTAATCTTTGTGCCCAGCTCACAGCCATGCACAAGTGGAAGCTTAACAAATACTATTAGGCCGGGTGGTGGTGGCGGCGCACGCCTGTAATCCCAGCACTTGGGAGGCAGAGACAGACGGATTTCTGAGTTCAAGGCCAGCCTGGTCTACAGAGTGAGTTCCAGGACAGCCAGGGTTACACAGAGAAACCCTGTCTCAAAAAACCAAATCCAAAAAAAAGAAAAAAAAAAAAAACAAATATTCTCAGGTGATGGGTGTCCTCCGTTACAGAATAATCAAAACTGCCCTATTTTTAAGTCTCTCAAACAGCAAAACTATTGCAGCCTGTACGTACATCTTAGCTCAGCACCCAACAGGTCCATTTGAGAAGCACACAAATGTGCAATCGAAGCTCAGAAAGCGGTTGAAAACTATCTCCCCTCTCGTGGAACATCCCTGTCTTCTCAGAACACCAAACACAAAGTCAGCATCCACTACCAAGTGAATTAAAAACTACGGTGTCCTGAAACTCGCGGCGCTTTCCGGCATCAAAACTTAGACAAGCTCCAAAATCCAAATCCTAGGACGATTGCTGGGCAAAAGGAAAGAACCCACATTATTTAAGGGGATCATCCAGCTCTTCCAAGATGAAAGATAGCACGCAGAGACGCATGCACTTGCATATCTATGTGCATGAGTGTGTAAGTGTGCATGCAAGCACACACACATATGCACGTGCATGCATGTGCACACACACACACACATTATTCAAAGTAAACCAAGAATTAAAGTTATAACTATGTTGCCAGGTAAATCTCATAATTGTTACCCCTGGCTACATATTCTAAGTGTTCCCTCAGCATTTTCATGCTCACAGTTTATCATGAAGCAGGAACAGGGTAACGGCCTGCCACCAGTGTCGCCTGGTGTGCCCAAACGGGAGAAGAGGGGACGGGGGATATGTGTGCTGCTTTAGAACAAAAGAATTCATTTCATCTCTCGCCTTTAACCGCCGGACAAAATGGCTTCTGGTGTGGAACTGTGTGATAAATGTACCCCCCTCCAGTTCTTTATTGCCTCTGTAAATCACAGGACTGACAGCAGTTAATAAGAAAAGCTTTTGAGTGGTTTTGAAGTTTGGCTTTGTACAAATAAAGTCTCATATTAAAGATTTTGCTAGTCTTCAAGGTGTACAGAAAGCAGTGTGCACAGCCTTTCCGGGCTTTTAACCACGGGTCTCCTTTTTCCCCCCCTTTGGATTTTTGTACTTCGGGGAGAAAAAGAAAGAAAGAAAGAAAGAAAGAAAGAAAGAAAGAAAGAAAGAAAGAAAGAAAGAAGCCCTTCCATACACACGCGTCAGAAAAATACAAACAAATTCAAGTTTAAACAGCCCTCCCTAGGCTTGGGGTGTTGCTGGTGCCACCGAAATGACAAACTTGTATATTGCATAATCTGGATCTTCAGCCAAATACTAGAAAAGATACGTGGAAAATAGGTTGTTACAAGAGATTTATTAGTATGTGTCTGGACATAATTGTACCTTTACCTCATTTAGCCAAAGCAAACTTTGGGTCCAGTGTCTAGATGGACAACTCTAAATCCTGCTGAATTGATCAGCTGCCAGCTCAGCCTCAAGTCCCGGGCGCTGGAATTCTGAAAACATATTTCAGAGCATAATTGACAATAAAGGGAGTGGAGGTGGGTACTTCCTCGCTGAGTGGCCCCTTTATCCGTGGAGCTCCAGATGCCTTCCCCCAAGCAAGCGTTAGACTCCTAAAGGACAGATTCTATTATCTGAGAGGTTATAGGGACAAAGCTAAGACACAAAAGGTAAGTCATGTCCTTCCCTGATTATCACCCAATGGGGCTCTGTGGAGCCCCAAACAGAAACAGACTCATTCTTCTTGAAAGACCGCACTCACTTTATGGTGCAGAGACATATGATTTTTGAATGCATTTTTCCCTGGCAGAGAACTGAGGAGCTTGGAACCCATGCACACAGCCGAGCAGCTGTCTGGACAGTAGAAGCTGGGTAGCTTACAATCTGGGTTCTCTGTTGCTTTGGAACAAGCAACAGGAACAAATAGAAATCTGATTTTTCATGTTTTCTACCTGGGGCTGAGTTGGCTTCTTTTTTTTTTTTTTTCCGATTTATTTATTTATTATATGTGAGTACACTATAGCTGTCTTCTTCACACACACCAGAAGAGGGCGTCAGATCTTATTATAGATGGTTGTGAGCCACCATGTGTTTGCTGGGATTTGAACTCAGGACCTTTGGAAGAGCACTCAGTGCTCTCAATCGCTGAGCTATCTCTCCAGCCTGAGTTGGCTTCAGTTACAGGAGCAAGACACTTGCTAGCTTTACTGAGGGGTATGGAGGGGGTATGTATGTCTGCTCACATCCATGTGCATATATGCAAGAGCATGCGTGCACACCATGCATACATGCATGTAGAAGCCACATTTCAGAGCAACACACCTCCAGATTCCGCACTTTGACAATGGGATCTTATTAAGTGGCATTTTACTGAAACAAATAATGCCTAGCGTTCCAGTTTGGCTGTGCTCTCTTTCCATGGTGTCCCTCTCTCTAGTCTAATTCTGGGCAATGCTTTCCACATTCGCTTTTCTTAACCCATCATCTAATGTGAATAAGAATGAACAGGCAAGCCATATTCTTCTAGACCTCTCTACGGAGATTTCTGACCTCAGAAGACTGTGACTAGAGTCACCGAGGCTCTCAACAGGACAGGAGCCCCAGTAGCTCAAATCAGTGTCATCTAACTATCTTGACCTTCACTACAGAGGGGAATGGTCACCCAAGTTCCAGACCAGCATGTGCACCGTGTACGCCAGACATTGCTTTAACAGGGGGAGCCACTCTCTATCTGAATTTTTACCAAGAATGCCCTTGACTCTCTAATGGAGTCCATTAATAAAAAAACGTGCCAGGGTCTCCGACGAAACAGGGCACATAAGGAGAATATTAGGTCTATCTAAGTGCCGCAAGGGTGCAGGCAGGTGAAATGTCCAAGAGACCACACACACACACACACACACACACACACATTCATAGACAGCACACTTGACATTCAAGAACCTGAGAACGGCAAGTGGGGTGACACGCACCTGTAATCCCAGAATTCTGAAAAGCCTAGAGGCAGGCGGGTCAAAAGTTGGCAGGCCAGCCTGAGCTACATAGTGAACGGGCGACATGATGAGAACCTATCTCAAAAAAAAAAAAAAAAAAAAAAAAAAGTTCTTTTAATTAAATATATTAAACACTTTGTAACAAAAATGAAAAAAAAGAAAAGAAAAAGAAACAGGGCAAACAAGATTTTATTTTTGAGGAGCTTCCTTCGATTTCCCCCGTAAGCACATAGTGCTGTGTGTGTTGCTGGTCTAGCGAATGCCATGGACCGATGTCTGAGGCTCTTCACTGACGCCAGCTCCCCGTGCCTTTGCCTGGCATTTCCCTGTCCCATGGTCCCCATCCCTATCCCAACCCTCCCACGGGGCAGGAGCTGTACCCGTCACTTTCACAGAGGAGAACCTAGACTTGACATTCTCTATATTTGAGACACCTTCAAGAACGTTTTGCATACTCAATATTTACTCAGTGCGGTTTAGCATTATGTATTTATCCAATTTATGAGTTAATAGAGGCTAAACATGCACATTTCAGCCAAATCTGGCTTGCAGCCCCCAGTGGATGAATTCTTCGAGGGCGCACTGAACCACACTGACGTTGTAAGTGATGCCCACCAGGGTCTGAGCTAGTTTTCCCTCCCGGCCCGTGAATGATTGCCACACCTAGAGACAGTAGCTCGTTTGCAGGAATGAAATGAGCTCACCGAACGATCATTTAACAGACCGCGGATAATTATCAATTTCCTCTCGAAGCTAACATTTGCTGAAAGAAAAGGGGGAGATTCTATTAATAATCAAAACACTTGACTTTCTGGATCCATTCCACTTAATGAGGAGACCTGCGTTCTCCGGGCTTGGGTTACAGCCAGGTGGTCTCCTACCAGGAATGGTTTTCAACTTCTAATCACAGTTCAACGACTTCGCTCTAAATCGTATACAAGTATTGATATTTGCAGTTAAATTATATCAAACGTCAATGCAATCAACTCATTAGCAGGCTTAGAGAGAGGAGGCTCTGTGCCCGCTACCTGCTTCTGCCTCTCTTTGATGAAGCAGTCAGTATGTGGGCCATAGTCCCTGCCTCTCTCCCGGCTAACCCACTCCCTAATACCACTAATATGAAATCAAATGAATATAAGAAGAAAACAGTTAAAAGAGAAGAAAAAGAAAACCTATGAGTACATCACTTCCACGTTATTCAGATTATCAACATGCTAGAGTCTAGCAAGAAAGGCAAATGAGATTCCCAAAGAGAATCATTTTAACTGAGGACCACAGGAGGTCATTAAGAAAGTCTCTGATTGTCCAGAATCATCCCGTCTTGCTACCATCCCTCCAACTTCCTGGCTGCCTGGGATTCTAAATCTCTCTGGATGCTTGTGAAAGCCACGAGCAATCCCGTAGTGCGACTGGTATGTGTGGGATCTACAGGCGCAAGGTCAGTGGGGCTTACGGGTATGCTGGCCCACTGCTCCAAACTTTATATCTCTTCTGTCCCTCCGTTATTGCCTGACATGATTTAACAACTGTAATTCCTTATTTAATGATGTCAAAGGTTTTTAGGAAATTGACCGTATTTCACCAACGATATATTTCTTCTTGATTACGGAGTGGTTAAAATGATTTTAAACCAAGACAGCAAAATAAAGCAGTAATAAAATCAATAAAAGGTGCTTAAAACATTCCTTCTATTAGGTAATGGCATTTAAAATATCCGTAGCTTGTAATGGCACTTAGGATATGCCCAAAAATCAATGAGCTAAATTACTTATTGAACTAGTTAATTTGAACATTGAGTTTTTTATGTATATTGATAAAATGGGCCACAGGATACTGGCAAGTAGCGATACCGCGTCCATGGTCGCATGGCGCCCTCTGCTGGAAATACTTGTTAAACAATTTGTTTTCCAGTTGTGGAACAAAGATTTAAAAAAAAAAAAAACTTAAATATATAACTCCAAAATATTACCAAGAAAACTACTAAAATTCATCAAAATAGTACAAAATTATTCATCCATATACTCTTTTAAATGGTATCTAAGCTGGGCATGGTGACACACACATGTAATTCTTTAGATACTGAAGCAGAAGACTTAAAAGCCAGCCTGAGCCATATACATAATGAGTCCCTGGCTCAAAAAAAGAAAAAGAAAAAGAAGAAAGAAAGAAATCTTTCTTGCAGAATACGACATTGTACATTCAGTATCAAATAACAGATAAAAGCCAAACTTTAACTATTTCAATTTTTCCTTCCTCATTTCCCAAATATTATCCTAGGGCTTCGGTATATTAAAAATGAGATTCTAAAAGCCGGCACTTCTTCTCTTTGATGTCCGAGGGAAGCAGTTTAAATTTTAAAGGTGAAAGCTTAAGTCTACGCTCAAGGAAAAGTCTCCATTCCTGGTCGTTTAATTGATCAAAATCAGGCTCGAACTATCTTGGGAAAGGCAGTTTGAGCAGCTGAGTTATCAGTGCAGGAAAGAGCCTCGTTCCCGGCCGGGAGTTATAGAAGAGTCCCCAAAGCTATCGCTGTCCCTCTCCTTCTAACATCTTCTATGTAAAACGCTGAGTGTTGTAGGGAAACCCACGGCTCTGCACCTCCCCCGCTAAGCCTTCCGCTGGCGTGGCGGTCCGAACCGCTCGCCTCTTTCGACTACAAAGGGGAGCTTCGGAAATTATGATAAAGGAGTTATTTGACAATAACCAAAAATGGCTTATAGTCCCTTTGAGAAAATGGCCCAAAATGTATCGTTTTGGTTTCGGAGGATGTCATTAGTTGGTCTAGACATCCCACACACTTTTGGACAGGTCAATTTGGCTCAAAATAACGGATCTATTAGGAAAAAACTTGTATGTAGTAACGAAGGAAAGTTTGAGTTTGGGTTTTGATCTTTGTTTAGTTTTGGGGGGCAGGCTCTCGCCCTGTGGTTTATGTGTGAACCCACATTCTTCTTGACTCAAGCTCCCAACAGGGGTGTCACAGGGTGCACGGCTGTGCCCAAGCTAAAGGAAATGTAATCGGAGAGCTTTGCATGTGTGCATTCAGATGTTATCCTATAAGCATTGGAAAGGGCTTGGTAAGTTTATTTTTGATATATTAGTGTATGTGCGTGTGAGTGTGTGTTTGTGTCTGACTGGATATGTGTCTGTGTGTGTATGTGTGCATGATGAATGTGTGTGCCTATGTGTGTGTCTCTGTGTGTCTGTGTGTTTCTGTGTATGTCTGTGTGTGTGTATGTCTGCATCTCTGTGTGTGTCTGTGTGTATGTGTGTGTCTCTCTGTGTGTCTATGTGTGTCTGTGTGTGGTTTGTCTATATGTATATTTCTGCATAAGTGTGTATATGATGTGTGGTGTGTGTGTGTGTGTGTGTGTGTGTGTGTGTGATACGTGTGAGTGCAGGTGGCATTGCACACATTTAAAGGCCAGAGAATTGCTTTGTCGAGCTGATTTTCTCCTTCCATTACTTGGGTCCCAAAAATTGAATTCAGATCATCGGGTTTTGTGGCAAGCGTCTCTACCTACTGAACTATATTCTTACTAGGCCTATTTGATAGTCATTTCACTTTGACAGGCAAACACAACACCTTAACTGAATCAAATAGTAGCGCACACAGGTAGAGTCAGTGACCAAAGAGCTGAAGCAGAAGAATCGGGAGTTCAAGGCCAGCCCAGGTATATAAGAAGACTTGTTGAAAGAAAAGGAAGGAAAGAAGGAGAGATGGGCTTGGTGGCACACACCAGCATCTGGAAAGTGAGGTGGGAAGATCAAAGTTTCAGGGTTAGCTAGCTATAGAATGAATGTGAGGCTAACCTGGGCTACATGAAACATCGCCTTAAGAAAAAAATAAGAAAGCCAGGCGTGGTGGCGCATGCCTGTAGTCCCAGCACTTGGGAGGCAGAGGCAGGCAGATTTCTGAGTTCGAGGCCAGCCTGGTCTACAGAGTGAGTTCCAGTACAGCCAGGACTACACAGAGAAACCCTGTCTCAAAAAGAAAAGAAAAGAAAAGAAAAGAAAAGGAAAGGAAAGGAAAGGAAAGGAAAGGAAAGGAAAGGAAAGGAAAGGAAAGAAAAAAGAAAAGAAAAGAAAAAAAAAGAAAAAAATAAGAGAGACAGAGGAAGCAGGAGGGAGAGGAGGATAGGAAGAAGAGAAAAGAAGGTAGAAGGCAAATCCTACTGGTGTGGCACCGCTAGGCCGTAGCCACAGTTCTACGGGCTGCACACTGGCCAGTCACAGCAGCCCTGGGCAAGCAGGGGGCCAGGACGCAAGGCTTACCTCCCTGCTCGCACCAATCAGCTCAGTTCTCCATCTTAAACCCAAGCCATTTGCTCTTTGGGATTCACTCTTGGTCTTATCCAAATTAGTATCTCCTAAACCATAATCCCCCACACCCCCCAGATAAAGCTGCTTCATGCTTAACTGGCCTGATACCGATTATCAGCATGTAACAGGTGCCAAGACCTTAGCACAACTGACACCATGTTAGAGACACCATCTGACCGGGAAACCTCAGCACGCAGGCCTCAACACCCGCCAAAACTAGAACAAAGACCTCGTCCGTAGTTCCAGGAGAGTACCTAAGTGAACTAACCTCGCCTTTTGACTTCTGTAGTTCTGCTTCTTGCTAACTGAAGGTGACAACCGGGATATGGGTTTTGTGCAAAAAAAAGGACTGTATTGCCCAGGAGAACTTGATTTAGGCAAGTTCCCCTGCAGCTGCCAACTGGCAATAAAGACTTTCTTTTCGGCTTTTAAGAGTGTCCATCTGTGGCCTCCTCCATCTCTAACCTCACACCAAGCTGACAGTGCTCTGATGGTCTTGATGAAGCTATATAAGACAGAGAAGATGAGGTTTAATCTGCAGAGACGGGAATGCAGGGGTGACTGGTCATCACCACAAAACCTTCCAGGGCCTCTTTGTCTTCTGACTGCCATGTCAAACGAAAGAAATTGCCAAAGTTCAGTGGACAATGTACTGGTTTCTAAGGTTTGACCCATCCAATTCTTTCTGGAACAACAAAAAAATATATATGTAAAGCTTAATTTCAACAAGCAGTTTTCCCCTGACGTACTATATAAACAACAAATAAAATTATATAGACTTCCAGTATTTGCTGTTAGGTTTTGTGCGTGCGTGTGCACGCGCGCGCGCGCGCGACACACACACACACACACACACACACACACACACACATACACACACACAGAGACACTACACACACATGCATACACATTGTAAAAAATAGACTGCTATCAATTAATTCACACATCCAATACTAATTGTGTCTGATGAGCACATTCCAGAGCTAAACCCACCCCCACCCCCACCCCCACCCCCACTCCCTTTGAGGTAGGGTCTTAAGCTGGAAATTAAAAGCATGAGTCCTGCAATAGAATATATCATGTGAGCCAGGCGGTGGTGGCCGCACGCCTGTAATCCCAGCACTCTGGAAGGCAGAGGCAGGTGGATTTCTGAGTTCGAGGCCAGCCTGGTCTACAGAGTTCAACCCCTGGGACTCACACCTCAGCAGAGGGACCCGACTCCCAAAAGTTGTCTTCTGATCTCTGCACAGGAGCTGGTGGCGTTTGTGCCCATACATACATGCACGCGGACAAAATGAGAAAAATGCGATATACAATCTTTAGGCAAAGACAATGTCAGAATGACAACAACAACAACAACAACAACAAAGTGGGTTTAAGGCACTCAAGAATGTAAAGGAGATTAATTTACAGACCCAGGAGTGAGCTCAGCAGCAGAGTGCTCGCCCAGCGTGGACAAAACCCAAAATGTAAAAAGCAGTTCTCGTTTGTTTATTTCATGTTAATTTAATGAGTTGTTTTTATTAAAATTGGCACCATGTTTAACCAAAGGAAGAGAGAAATTCGAAATGAAGCTCTAACGAGACCCCAGCTGAAGCAGCTCCCCAAGCCGCCTGTGAGCCCCTGGGTTCTCCTCATAATCTCTGCCGAAAGTACTCCGTTCGCAAGCTTAGTGCCTCGTTTGAATCACAGCAGCCTCCAACACCGAGACTGCAAGAAAATGAGCTTTTCAGCCGGGCAGTTTCCGACGCTCTGCGCACCGAGGGCTCTCTGGGCTCCATCCAAGAGAGGTGAGCCGTGCTTCGCCCTGAGAACCTCGCAGGCCGTCACAGCACAATTCGAAATGATTTTCTAACTCATGCAAAGGTTCCTGCGGAGAGTTCTATTTCCTGGGTATGAACAGAAATTGCTGTAATTTTGTTCGGTTCCTTTTTTTTTTTTTTTTTAATTTGCAGTTAAAGGAAATTTGACAACAAGATGAATAACAGTCGCGTCAGGATCCAAAGCCGACACACGGGGACATCGCCTGTGCAGAACCAGAAACAACAACAACAAAACAAAAACAAAAAACAGAGAGACCTCCTTAAAACAAATTGAATTTTGCTGCAACAATCAGCCACTGGAAAGATCAAAATGGTCACAGGTGCAATCTTGGTAAAAAGGATTCTTAAAAAAAGAAAAACTATTTTTCAAAATAAAAATACATTAGGCAAAAGAAATATCTGATAAAGGCAAAAATGTGTGTCACCTCTTTTTCTTCTGGGCTCCCTAAAATGTAAATACTAACTATATAAATAAAAATATAAAATTCTAAAGCAAGAGAGAGAGAGAGAGAGAGAGAGAGAGAGAGAGAGAGAGAATATGGGGCTAGAGAGATGGCTCAGTGGTTAAGAGCACTGACTGCTCTTCCAAAGGTCCTGAGTTCAAATCCCAGCAACCACATGGTGGCTCACAACCATCCGTAATGAGATCTGACACCTTCTTCTAGTGTGTCTGAAGACAGCTAGAGTGGACTTATTTATAATAATAAGTAAATCTTTAAAAAAAGAAAAGAAAAAAAAAAGAAAAATCCAAAACACAATTTATTCTTTAAAAAAAGAAAATATAGCCGGGCGGTGGTGGCGCACGCCTTTAATCCCAGCACTTGGGAGGCAGAGGCAGGCGGATTTCTGAGTTTGAGGCCAGCCTGGTCTACAGAGTGAGTTCCAGGACAGCCAGGACTACACAGAGAAACCCTGTCTCGAAAAACCAAAAAAAAAAAAAAAAAAAGAAAGAAAATATATAATACAAATAACATATACAATACATATGTATATATTTATATGTGTGCATATATAAATATATATAATTTTATATATGTATATATAATATATGTTTATTTTATTTATATATATGCATATATATGCATATATATGATTCTTGTTCC
Organism: Apodemus agrarius; assembly: GCA_964023405.1. Classification (NCBI taxonomy): domain Eukaryota; kingdom Metazoa; phylum Chordata; class Mammalia; order Rodentia; family Muridae; genus Apodemus; species Apodemus agrarius. The sequence continues at coordinate 22,053,744 of OZ030024.1, forward strand.
CTGCCATAAGATAGATGGATGATAACACATCTCCACTCTAACTATGGCTGTGTTTACCAACATCTAGCAGGCTCTTAGCAACGCTCCTAAAGCTGTGCTGAGTTCTATACTGTCATGCCAGGGACCTGGTGTGACTACCTGAACCCATCCCTGCTCCTGAGATCCATGCCCTTGCAGCACAGGAGAGTGCTCACTCGGCCTGACCAAGGCCGTAGGTTCTGTCCCCCAGTACCACCTGCACCAGGCATGGTCATGCTTGCCTACAATCCCAGCACCTGGGAAGCAGAGGCAGGAGTATGAGTTCAAGGTCACCCTCAGCTACACAGTGAGTTTGACACCTATACAAAACTGTCTCCCAAAAATAAATAAATAAGAGAAGTGGTTGAGTACTTACAAGCAGTTGGTTCACAATCATGAGGACCAGAGTTCGAATCCCAGCCCACCCACAAAACCTGAGGCATGGTGGTGAGGTTGTGGGAGACCATAAAAACCTGCTTGACTTTTTTATGGCTTTTATCTCCCCTCATTCGGGTCTGTCTCTGTACTGTTATACAAAAAGGTCAGAGGAGATTGGGGTAAGTGCACTCTTACCCAGCTAATCAAGACTTCTAGAGATAGAGACCCCAATCCCTGCACCAGAAGGACCACGTAGACACCTTTAGTGTCAGAGAACATGTGGAGAGGAAATCACTGGATGGGATATCCTAACCCCAAATAAAACCCCACAGTTCCTTATTGCTAATGGTCTCCTCCACCCAAGATATCTGTAAGACTTGTCAGTAAACTACGCTGAGCCATTTCCCTGTCTTTTAATTCGTTAATTGGTGGAGGAAAATAACCCACAAGCTAGCCATTATTTGCGGGGTGCTCCTAGAATGCTAGGGCTAAAGAAGAGAGACAAGAGGCTCTCTGCAGCTCACTGGCCAACTAGTCTCACCTCATGGGTGAACTCTGGGCTCAGTGAGAGACCCTGTCTCAAAGGGTAGAGAGAGTGGAGAAGTGGCTTAGCAGTTAAGAGATAGCAGCCACCACGTGGGGCTCCCTTAGTGAGCAGACACCATGACCAAGGCAACTCTTACAAGGACAACATTTAATTGGTGCTGGCTTACAGGTTCCTCTGAGGTTCAGTCCATTAGCATCAAGGCGGGAGCATGGCAACATCCAGGCAGGCATGGTACAGGAGGAGCTGAGAGTTCTACATCTTCATCTGAAGGCTGCTGGAAGACTGGCTCCTGTGTGGTTAGGAGGAGGGTCTCATTACCCACTCCCACAATGATTCACTTCCTCAAACAAGACCACACCTACTTCAACAAGGCCACATCTCCCAATAGGCTACTCGCTGGGCCAAGCATATTCAAACCACCACAGGGCGGTTCACAACTGCCTGCAACAGGAGTTCCAGGGGGATCTGAAGCTTTCTCCCAACCTCTGAGGGCATTACTCTCAAGTGCACAAACACTCAGGTACACACATATACACATCATAGTTTTTAAAATGTTTAATAAAATTATTTTAAAATGGAGGCTGGGCAAGGTGTGGTACCTGCCTTTAATCCCAGTACTCAGGAGGCAGAAGCAGATAAATCTTTGTGAGTTCAAGACCATCCTGGTCTACATAGTAAGTTCCAGGACAGCCAGAGTAATACAGTGAGATCTGTCTCCAATAAAATAAAATAAGATGTGGGGTGGTGCTGTACAACTTTAATCCCAGCACTCGGGAGGCTGAAGCAGGTGGATCTCTGGAAGTTCAAGGCCAGCCTGGTCTACAGAGCTAGTTCCAGGACAACCAGGGCTACACAGAGAAAGTCTGTCTTGAGAAAAATAAAAAATAAAAAAAAAATATGATGAAACAAAATAAATAAGATGGAGAGCAACAGACGAAGATACCTGGATTGACCTCTGACCTCCATACAGATGCACATAACATAATGTTCACCCATGTACACCCGTACTTACACAAAGAAAGGAAGAAAGGAAGAAAATACTCACTCATTATCAGCCATTTAGTATATTTCTTCCTTTCGGGATTTTCTTTCTGAAGTGTGATCTATTAATATTTCATATTAATATTTGAACATTTATGCAATATCATTTTAAGACAAGAACCTGGTGTTTGCAGCATCATTAAGAGCCCCCACATTGCCGGGGGGTGGTGGTTGCACGCCTTTAATCCCAGCACTTGGGAGGCAGAGGCAGGTGGATTTCTGAGTTTGAGGCCAGCCTGGTCTAGAGAGTGAGTTCCAGGACAGCCCGGGATACACAGAGAAACCCTGTCTCAAAAACAAACAAACAAACAAAAAACAAAAAAGAGCCCCCACATCACTGGAAAGCACCATGTGCAGCCAAGCAGGAGCCCAGGGGAGTCAGCCACAGGCCACCTGAAGGCCAGGTGTGTGCTCGCTCAGACTGCCTCAAACAGATGACTTCAGAGCCAACCTAAAGACCAGCATGGCTTACACAAAAACTCTTCACCGTGCTAATATTCATTTACCAACACTCCTGGAAAGACTCGAAACTGAAACATAAATTTATTAAAGGTTTCTGAAACCATAGCGTTGAATTACACCCAGTCAACAAGCACCTGTGACTGAGAGATCTGTGCCTCGTGCCAGCCTGCCTTGAGATATGTCTCAGTCTATTTTCTGTTCCTATCACAAAACATCAGAGTCCAGGTTCTTTACAAAGAAAAGAGGTGGGCTGGGGAGATGTCATCACGGGTAAAGCGCTTGTTGTACAAGCACCAGATCATGAATTTAGACCCCCATATATAAAGCCAGCTGATTAATCCCAGCACTGGGAGGCAGAAAGAGGAGGAGCCCAGGAGAACTGGCCTAACCAATGAGCGAGTTCCAGGTTCAGTGAGAAATGTTATCTCATAAAACAAAACAGAGGGCTGGAGAGATGGTTCGGCAGTTTTGAGCACTTTGACTGTTCTCCCCTGCCCCCCCCTGCCCCACCGCCCCCCCTCCCGAGATAGGGTTTCTCTGTGTAGTCTACTCACTCTGTAGACCAGGCTGGCCTCGAACTCAGAAATCTGCCTGCCTCTGCCTCCCAACACTTTGACTGTTCTTGCAGAGGACCCCAGTCCAGCTCCTAGCACACACATCAGGCCCAGGAGACCTGGCACCCTCTTCTGGCCTTCCTGGGTAACTGCACACATGCAGTGCAGGTTAAGAAAGGAAGGGACAGACATATACACATGAAATAAAAGTAAATCTTTACAATGGGGACTGAAGAGATGGGTCGGTAGTTAAGAACATTTGTTGAGACTCTCTCGGTCCAGGGGATCCAACACACTCTTCTGGCCTCTGGGGCACCAGGCATGAATGTGATACACACATACACACACACACACACACACACACACACACACACACTCACACTAAGACAGGGCCTCTCACTGAGTCTGGGGCTCACTAATTAGGTAAGACTAGCTGACCGGTAAGCTTCAGAGAGCCTCTTGTCTCTGCCACCAAGTCTGACGACCTGGGTTTGACTCCAAACCCAGGGGGAACTCAAATGGTGCAAGAAGAGAAAATCAACTCACTGAAATTATCCAATGACCTCCACATACATACTGTGGCGTGTACACACACACACACACACACACACACACACATTAAATAAAGAAGATGCATTGTGCTAAGTACTTGAATATACTTATATAATCGTGCTTGGGCCCTGGTCCTTGAGAAGGTTCCTGAGCTGAGACTTGTTCCCACAAGTCTAGGAGTTCTCTAGAGGAAAGCAGAGCAACACGCTAATGTACCAAAGCGTGAGTGAGAACTCACAGTGATGGAGCTCCCAGCATGCTTGTTCACACGCTAGCCCAAACGCCAAACGCCCATCCTCCTCCTAAATCCAGCCTGTCTGCTTGGAAACGATAGTCCCATCTGGGCACGTTGACTGCTGCTGATCCCTTCTAGATGTAAGGGTGGGGAAGAGTCATCACATCCTCATCTGAGTATTCCTCCACTCTTCCCAGGCAGATGTAGGCAATTCTTCCCTAATTGCGCCTGGTTCCAGAGATCTCACGAAAAGGATAGGGCATATAGGCTGGGAGGGCCTAGAGAAGGGGTCTCCATCCATTCAACTATAGGGAACCCAGCATCCTTGCTGGGCAAAGATTTTTCCAGTATGGTTGATTTGGGGTAACCCATGATCCTGTCAGAAACCCTTCACCCCAGGCCGGATAACCTCATTGGTTCCCTTGAGGGAACTCTAGTGAAAATGAACAATTTGGTTGGTCATTGGGACCTTGGAGAAGGATTGACAGTACCTAATCCCCTCCAGGGAAAAACTCTCTCCACATAGATAGTACATAAAGAAGCTAGTGCGGGCTGGGACCGGAGAGTCACGAAGGTCTTAAAACATCCCCAGCAGAAGCTCATAGACCAACTAGTGATCTATGAAAAAAAGTAGCAGAAAGTCGAGAAGCACTTCCATCTTTCCAACAAGACTACTGGATGAGACTCTAGATGGGACTGGCTCAGGCATCCGATGCTATGAAGGTCCAACCTTGCCAGGACCATCACCTCTAGTTGTTTATGTGCCTTTATGTGCCCTGTGAGATCACTGGTGGCTCTGACAGTCAAATCTGAAAGCCTTTAGTCTCCTGGCCGCTCTGTGCCATGTGCCCATGTAGACTCAGAGCAATCCGAGATCATCCAAAGCTTCGCCATACAGACAGAACCTTCCCAGCCCGCTGGTGCTCTCACTCATTCATGCAGCACACCTCCTACTGACTGAGGCAAAGCCAGAGGAGAAACACCTTGACCTTGTCTACAGCCTACAGCCCGCATATCCCTTACAACACACCTTCGTTCTTCCTGACTTTACCTAAGGCTTGGTGGTAGGTAAGGTAATTCTTTGTTTTGTTTTGTTTTTTTAATTCTGCGGATAAGTGATCGCCTGTATGTTGATATCTGTACCACATACATAACTCGTGCCCAAAAGGCCAGAGGAGGGTGTCAGGTCACCTAGAACTAGAGGTACACATGGCTCTGGGCTGGCAGGTGGGGGCTGTGAACAGAAGCAAGGTCCTCCTCGGAGCGAGTGCTCTTACAGCTGAGCTGTCTCTCTGGACCCCAGCAGGGCTGTTCTTTAAACTGCAGGAGGATCCTACAAGCCGAGAGCCCCGGGGCCTAGGCTAGAAATAAGAAAAATCAGAAAACAAAATGTCAGAGCCAGAGCTGTGTGTGGTGGTCCAGGGCTTTGATCACGATGGGGGGAGGGGGGCAAAAATGTCAGAATTCAGAGTTCCAGGTCATCAAAGTCACCAAGCCTCAAGCGACTTGAGGCCAGTCTGGACTCCATGATATCGTGTCTCAAAACAACAAAACCCAATATGGAAAACTCTCTCCTCAAGACAGTGTCCCAGCACGCAGAGCTATCGCTGTCGCTGTCACTCACGGAACAGTTTCTCTGTTCCTATTGGCGAGCTAAACATTTTTCTGCCTCCCTTTGTCACGGCCTGCGCCCTCCTCACAGACGGATGCCACCCAGAAACCAGAGTTAAATGTTTTGCATGAGAAAAGCAAGAGGCAGGAAGCCCATTAACAGTCTTCCAAAGACGACCTCCATTACGGCAGATAGACAGGCCCATTATGGCATTAGCACAGCCCGGTGCACACAGACACAGTTATGCCCAGAAGTGCTTTGTATTGTTACAGACTACCAAGGGGTTACTTTTCATTTCTGGGTATTTTCTTGTATGCCAATAAGTTTGATTGCTAAAAGATAAAAATGTTTCAATTGTTTCCTTACTTTGATTATAAGGTAATAGAAAAATCTAAAGGATTCATCCTAAGAAAAACATACATTAAAAAAAAAACAAAAAACAAAAAACAGCTGACAGATACTTTGAGGCACTGTTTTGTATATACATGTAACTGGGTTGTACATCCACATAACTGGTGTTTCATTAACCAGTGCCTTCTTCCTGGGTCAGGGTTATTATTGTCAATGTGACAAGATCTAGAGTCAACTAGGAGACAAATCTCTGGGCATCTATGTGGGAGGTTATCTAGGTGAGGCTAACGGAGCTGGGAAGACTCACCCTAACCATGGGCAGCAAGATTCCCTCCCTCTCCCTCTCCCCTCCCCCATCTCTCTCTATCTCTATCTCTCTCTCTTTCTCTCTCTCCCTCTCTCTTTCTCTCTCTCTCCCTCCCTCCCTCTCTCTCTTTCTCTCCCTCCCCCCTCCTTTCCTCTCTCTCCTCTCTCCCTCCCCCCTCTCTTGTCCCCTCTCTCTTTTCTCCTCTCTCTCCTCTCTCTCTCCTCCCCCCACCCCCATGCCCCCACCCCCTTCCTGACTTCATGAAGACTTACAAACAGCTGCCTCAAGCCGCCCCCCACGCCTTCCATTCCAGAATGAACTTTGAACAAATTAACCCCTTCCGTCTAGATCTCGTGAAGCTGAGAATTAAAACTGGCATACCTTTCTCTTTTTTTTTTCCACATATTTATTTAATCTGTGTGGGTGTTTGTTTGCCTCTATGTCCCTGTCTGGTGCCCAATGAGGCCGAAAGAGGGCACTAGATTCCCTCAGACATAATAGTTGTGGTCTAGCATGTGCTTGCTGGGGACTGAACTCAGGACCTTTGGCAAAGCAGCTAGTGCTCTTAACCACTGAGCCATCTCTCCGGCCCTCATAACTTCCTTTTGTAAATTGCTTTTGTTACAGCAATGGCTAAATAATACAGCCCCACCCCCACCCCATGTGACTATTGCTTGTCTTGTCTCCAGATCCCACAGGCCTGCTGGCGTTGCCAGACACCAACCATTCCTACAGATACTAGTCTCCGGCTGTACCCAAGGCCACAGTGCTTGGCGCCTTGAGCAGCCAAACTTCCTAAGTGAGGAGACATTTGTTGTCATTTCTGGGCTATGTTAGCTAGAGAAATATTGTGAGCCGTACCCATACTAGGGTCTGGTTATCTCTCAGCGTGTTCCTGAAAGAGTTCTAGTTTCCTCTCACGGCTTAGCGACCTGGCGCTCCGAATTCAGACCTAAGGTCTTGAGGGGCGGAGCTAAGAAGACAAGGCTGGGTGCAAATCCCTACTGTCTCCACGATTGTTTTTTTTTTTTTTTCCTCCCCCAAATCTGAGGCTGTATAACTGGGCCAAACCAAACTACCTCTTTAGGGTGGGTCCATCCTGTATCTTGGGCAAATGTACTTCTGAAGAGTCTAAATTACCAGGTGTTCACAAGGATGGCCATCTCTGAAACCTGGCAATGGACACAGACTTGGGCCAGGGGTAATCTCTTGTTACTGCTGTTGCCCTCTTCTTTTTCTCCTTCTCCTCCTCCTCTCCTTCTTCTTCATCTTCCTCCTGCTCCTCCTCCTCCTCTCCCTCCTCCTCCTGTGCCTCCTTCTCTCCTTCCTCCTCATCTTCCTCCTGCTCCTCCTCTTCCTCCTCCTCCTCTTTAGCCTCCTTCTCCGTCTCCTCCTATTTCTTCTAAATTTCCTCCTAAATTCAATAAGATGAAAACTCGAGGCCCCAAAACTCAAGGCATTGCTAGAATATTTATAAGACCATTATTCCTTTGAGAACTCTTTCAAGATCCTGGGTCCAGGAGACTAACTCCCTAAACTAAAGGCAGAAATGATCAAAGGAGAGAAAACCAGATTATCCTTAAAATCTCATCAGGTCCCCCAAAAGTTAAGTCCAGAATCTGCTGAACAAAAGACAGCAGGTTTCCTAGAGCTGCCGCCTGGCCTGCTTTACCGGGAGGGACTCCAGCCGCTGGGAGGGGCGCCAAAGTCAGGGATTATTTCAAAAGTCATTTCCATATTTTAAAAATCAGGGAGCGGCATGAAAAAAAAAAGCCTTCCTTATTATTTCAAGTGGTCTTCTTTAGAGTCACTCTATGTATTCATCAAAAAGATGTTTCCTTTGGACTCCCATCTTAAGCTTTATTTGACACATAAGAAAAATTAAATCAGCCTTTGATCACTTGATAGTCATCAAATCTCCCGGGACAGAATTAGAAGGGGAATCTGCCCAAACTCTTTCTATACCAAACGCATCTCTCCTGTGCTGAATACCGTCATGTAAGACGTGACCTGAAGAAGTCCACCCCAAGCCAGCCGCCACACACCATCGAGCCTGCTTGAACACGCTGTTTAATGAAGGCTGACAACACAAATTTTCTCGCTGAGCGTGGTGGTCCCAGTGCTCAGGAGGCAGACACCAGGGGACCTCTGTGGGGTTTGAGGTCATCCTGGTTTACACAGCAAGTTCCAGGACAACCAGGGCTACACAGTGAAACACTGTCATTAGGGATTTTTTTCCCCGTTTGTAAAAAAAAAAAAAAAAAAAAAAAAAAAAAAAAAAATTCTGTGTGAATGTGTGTGTGGTGTACATGTGAGTGCATAGTTATGTGTGCGCATGTGTTTGTATACATAAACATACAGGTATGCATGCATGGATGTGAATGTACAGGGGCCAGAGGTCTATGCAGTGTCTTTCTCCGCCTTATTTTTGAGATGGACTCTATCACTGAGCCAAAAGTTTACTGGTTGGCTAGGCTGACCGGTCAGCAAACTCCAGGGATCTCCCTGCGTCCAGCCCTCCATTCTGAGGTTGCAGACAATACCCACACAGCTGCCTGTTCAGAGGCATGCTGGGAACCCAGTTTCAGGTCCTCATGTCTACACGGCACGAACACTCCCGACTGAGCCATCTTCCCGGCCCCACATTTTCTTAATCTAAAAGTTCTGTTATCTTAGGAAGTAGAAGTCATCTGATTTGTGTCAAATACAAATATTAAGGGGGGGAGGTGGGCAGCAAGATGGGTCAGTGGGTAAAGGTGCCTGCCACCAGGCTTGACAGCCTGGTTCTGATACCCAGGAACCACATGGTGGAAGGAGAGAGCCAGCTCCTGAAAACACACCACACACATACATATAAACACACCACACACACACACACTACACATATACAAACACACCACACACACTGTACACATACAAACACACCACACACATGCAAACACACATACTACACACAAACACCACACACCACACCACACACACATACATACTACACATATACAAACACACCACACACATACACTGCACACATATAACACCGCACACACCACACACACCACACACACACATACACACACACTACACACATACAAATACCACATACCACACACACACACACACACACACACACACACACACATACTATGGCATGAATGCCCCCCACACACAAAACTACATTAATAAATATAAAAAAACCTAAAAAGCATGAAAAAGGCCCAAAGCAAGGTTCTCCAAAGTGAGCAAACCATGTAACAAAAGGGTCAGGCAGACCCAGGAAGGATATCAAAAGGTTCCCTAGCCACATTAAAGGGAGATTACAAGTACAAGAACCCCAATTCTTGAGAGATACAAGGATCAGGCGTCCTCACAACCAAGAGACTTAACCACAAAATACACAAATCATTCTTCCTACCATCCATGAGGCAGGAATGAAAAGCTAGAAGTGCTGGGGCCATGCGGGGGCTGTGCGGGCGGGGAGGGGGGGGGAGAATCGGGTCGGGTCCGCTAGCCCCAAAACAAACAGACATGGCAGACCCTGGCAGACTCTGACATCTGAGCTCTTCACAACTTTTAAATATTTCCTCCAGAGCATTGGTCACATCCCAGGGTAAGACCATGGGGAATCTTTACTCTGCTTTATGTCTCGGCCCCGCCCGCTGTTCTAACAAGGTGACTAGAGCCAGAGAATGTAGTCTTCAAGCTTATTTTGAGGGCATGAGGTGCTCACACCTGTAATCCCAGAAGAGGCAAGTTTGGTCTACATAGTGAGTTTCAGACTAGCCAGGACTATACAATAAGACCCTGTCTCAGAACAAAGGGGGGAAAGTAGAAATTAAATACAGCTTTGATAAATGTATTATTTTTTCTGTTTGGGGGCTAAATCCAGGTCTTCGTGTGTGCTAGGCAAACCCTCCATACTGACTGGGCTTCATCTCCTCCCCATTCCAGGGTCTGGACAGCATCGGCTATCACAGGCTGGCCAGAAACTTGCTCTGCAGATCAGGCTGGCCTGGAACTCAAAGAGCTCCACCTATCTCCACTGGGATCAAAGGCACGCGCCATCACGCCTGGCTACGTTAACATTTTCAAAACAAAAATCAAACAATAGCTATGAACTGGCAAAGCTTTAATCCAAAATGTGTGATAAGGTTTCCCCAGACCAGCTCAGGAAAAAAATCAGCGGCCCTCTCCCACTTTTCTTTACATCTCCGTCATAAATAAGGGACCTTATACAATAAGTACCTGCGATCATCGCGTTAAGGAAAGTCACAGCCCTGCCTGCTTCCATTAAAAGTTTTGTGGGGTTTGGTTTGGTTTGGTGTTTGGTCTTGGATTTTCAAGATGGACATTTCTCCATAGCCCTGGCTGTCCTGGAACCCACTCTGTAGACTAGAGTAGTGAATTCAGAGAGCCACCTGCCTCTGCCTCCTGCGTGCTGGGGTTAAAGGTGTGCGCCACCACCATGGCTAGCTTTGTGTATTTTAATGGAGATGATGACGCCTCAAATAATAAGCATGAGATTTAAGGAAGAATCCAAGGGAAGCAATGAGGGCAGGGGGCCATGACAACATCTTTAACACGCTGCTCCATGACAACGTCTTTAACACGCTGCTGGAGAGACGGCTCAGAGGTTAAGGGGCTCTTAACTGCTCTTCCAAAGAACCTGAGTTTGGGTCTTGAAACCGACAGGGTATGAACAGCCTGTTTAGCTCCAGAATTGGAGCTACACTCTTCTGGCCTCTGTGGGCACCTGAATATATGTGGTACACAGAGGTATGCGCGTGCGCACACACACGCACCCCCCCACACACACATACAAACACCACACACCACACCACACACACACCACACCACACACACACACACACCACACCACACACACACCACACACACCCCACACACACACCGCGCACACACACACCACACACACACACCACACACACACACACACCACACACACACCACACACACACCACTCACACACCCCACACACACACACACCACACACACACCACACACACACCACTCACACACCCCACACACACACACACCACACACACACCACACACATACACACACCCCACACACACACACCCACACACACACACCACACACACACAACACACACACACAAACAAACACCACACACCACACCACACACACGCACACACACACACACACACCACACACACACCCTACACACACACACACACACACACACACGCACACACACACGCACACACGCACACCCCTACCCCCCCACACACACCGCACACACACACACACGCACACACACACATACAAACACCACACACCACACCACACACACACACACACACATACACGCACACGCACACACTAATGAAAACAGCTTGCCTGTGTCCCTTAACACTGAACTGTTTCCCTTTAGAACTGAAGAATCTCTTTTACAGGCTGAGGAGACGGGTCTGTGGGTAAAGCCTAAATATCTGAGTCTAATCCTTCAAATCCACATGGAAGGAAACAGAGAGCTGACACCTCAAAGTTGTCACCTGCTCTCCATCTGCATGTCCACGTACACACATCACACACGTGCAATAGTCATGGTGAAACACAGCATCATTGTTCTTGGGGAGGGGACGAGGGAGAGGTTTCGAGACAGGGTTTCTCTATGTAGTCCTGGCTGTCCTGGAACTCCCTCTGTAGACCAGGCTGGTCTCAAACTCAAAGATCCACCCGCCTCCCCCTCCCAAGTGCTGGGACTAAAGGTATGTGCCGCCACAACCCAGGTAAACAAAATCTTAACAATGAGACAAAGAATGAGCCTGAGTGAATTTTGATCTACTTTGCCACCTATAACCGAGCCGAGGTCTGTCTCCCGCTATTTTCTATTATAGCCTTCCCTTTTCTCGTTCCTAGTTAATACCAAAATACACTTTCTTCTCTTTAGCCCTTAAGTTTAAATGTATAAAACTGGTACGGATGACTTTGTTCTAGATCAGGTTATATAATTAGTATCATAAAGACAGGGAGAAACTGATGAATTGGCCTAACTCCATCTTAGCCTTAAAAGCTCTCATATAAGAAAGACAAAGCGGGTTCATCTCTGCTTCTGACTGGGCTACCTTAACTACAAATGGCTCTGTACTGCCTGGTCCAACCTTCTTGCAACCTAACTTTGTTTCAAAAGGTTGTATGACTACCTTGGTCCCCGCTACCTTGTTAAGTTGGTGTTAGGCCTATCTTGTTGAGACCACCTTGCACTCGTCTTTGTTTCAGGGGGTCTTTGCCACTGAGGTCTTATGTGTGTGCTCTGCTCCTGGAAACCTGCCTATTTTGAGCACCAAAACCCCTATTTGAAAATCCCCAAGCCGGGCGTGGTGGCACACGCCTGTAATCCCAGCACTTGGGAGGCAGAGGCAGGCGGATTTCTGAGTTCGAGGCCAGCCTGGTCTACAGAGTGAGTTCCAGGACAGCCAGGGCTACACAGAGAAACCCTGTCTCGAAAAAACAAAAAACAAACAAAAAAAAAAAAAAAAAAGAAAGAAAGAAAGAAAGAAAGAAAGAAAGAAAATCCCCTACCCCTGAGCTATAAAAACCTTGTCTTTCTCATGTCCAATGCTGATTTCTTAAACCCTCTCCCTTTCCCTACCCTCGTTTTTAGGAAGAGATAGCCGGTGTACACAAATAAAAGAGGCTATGATATATTTACAGATGGGAGCCTGGCATGGGTGTCCTCAAGAAGGCCCTACCAGCTGCTAACTGAGACAGGAGCAGATACTTACACCTAGGCGTTGGACTGAAATTGGGGACCCCTATAAAAATTAAGTTAAATGAAATGCTTGGTTTAATTAATTTAGTCACTGTGTTTTGCATTGATGGTCTTTCTCCTCAAATCTTTGGGATTAACAAAACCTGAACGTTATTGCATTCATTTTATAACAGTGAGCATTAAGGAAAATTCCCAGAAATAAAAAACTATAGATTAAAGTATCCAATCTTACACCCAAAGTGTGTTCTTGGTGTTAGAGACTGAGTGCTCCTCTACACCAGGTGTGGTCGCATAATTTGGTCACCTTTGTACTTAGGACGTAGAGCGCAGGGAATCATCCTGCGCTATAAAACAATTTCCATGCTAGTCAATGCTATAGAAGGCCCAATTTCAAGAGTAATGAAATAAAACATTAAAAAAAATAAAAACCAGGCATGGTGGCACATTCCTTTAATCCCAGCACTAGGGGCAGAGACAGGTGGAGGCCAGCCTGGTCTACAAAGTGAGTTCTAGGACAGCTAGGGCTGTTACAAACAGAAACACTGTCTCAAAAAACAAACAAACAAAGCTAAATAAATAAATGAAACTCCTCTGCGAAATCTTGAAACAGTGCTGACCTGAAGTGAAAATTAAGCATGTTATATGCTACTGGGATTTGAACTCAGGACCTTCAGAAGAGCAGTCAGTGCTCTTACCTGCTGAGCCATCTCTCCAGCCCTGAAAGTTAAGTATGTTATTAACTATTTGATTAGTAGATGTATAAGCTGTTACTAATTATGTTTATCTGCCATTCTCTACAATTTTCCAGAGAAGAGTAGTGGTGAGCTGAGAAACAACTGAGGCAAAAATCTAGGGCAAGGCCCAATGCCAAGTCAAGCTTCTTCAATAGCCTAAGTCCCAAAGAAGGCAAGGTGGCCTTTTCCCTTTCTCAAGATGGCGCCCCTGGCGACAGTACGGGTACGCGCGCGAAGCGCTCTGGGAGCGGAAGTCGACTGTGTGGCGGCGGTCAAACCGGAAGGGGAGGTGCTGGGGCCTGGAGGAGCGGCCTGTGTCGCTGCGGTTGCCGGTGTTTGCGGGTTGCAGGGAGCCGGGCCGGCGGTCGGGCTGTGTCGCGATGCCGGAGCTGGCGGTGCAGAAGGTGGTGGTCCACCCCCTGGTGCTGCTCAGTGTGGTGGATCATTTCAACCGGTGAGCAGGTGGCGCGTGGCGGCCACACGGCGCAGGGCTGCTGAGTCACGGGCGCGCCGGGCAGAAACGCGGCGGCCGGGGACACGGGTGGGGGGCAAGAGACCCCAGCGGGTCCACACGGCGATGCTCGGAACCCATTGACAGCCTCGCACCCCCGCCAAGGCCGCCACTCCTGAGCCTGGCCCGCCTGTTGAGTGCCCGGAATCGGGACGGTGCTACCCGCCGAGGCCGCGCCTTTTACCAGAATGACTGGGCGCCGTTTCACACAGTGCTTCAGTCTCGTGTGTCCGTGTCTGTAAAAGATGTCACCGAAATTCTGGTCTCGGTATCCCCGATGAACGATTTTCTGGATGAGGCAGTGATCGTAACCAAGATTCTAATTGGGATTCTCGTTGGATGGTACCTTTAAAATGTGACTAAGGTGCCAGCTTTCTCTTCTAAAACTAAGGCAGGTGCAAATTGGGGCCAGCCTACAGTTCACTTGGTTAGCTCACTGCCACCCTTGCCTTCTCCAGCCGTTCATCCTGCCAGACCTGTTGCACGTGTTCGGAAGTTTTACAAGATAATTAGTTGAGTTAATATGAAGATCCAGTAGGGAGTCTGTAAAGTCGCGCCAGTGCCTGATCCGAACCAGACTTTGTGCATCTAACTCAACCAGAGCCAAAACCAATCTCAAGACGGGGGCTTTTGATTCTGAGTATTGCTCAGGATGCCTTGGTCTTAACAGGCTCCGTGGGCTTTTCTACAGTAGATACAGTTTTACTCCCGTGTGATACTAGGACCCCGAATGGGCTGAGCACTGTTTCAGTTTTAACACTTGGCAAGAATCAAGTGGGAACAGACGGAGGGGCTTTAAAGACCCATGGGTGAAGTTTCCATTGGCATGTAGAAACTCATTGTTTGAAGTCTTTTCAGTGCATTAAAGAAAGGAAAAAACAAAAACCATAGCCATCAATAATACAGAATCCCTTATTTCATTCCGCCTGTACCATAATTTTAGGGTACAGGCTCCAGGTTAAGTAAAACACTATAGTTAAGCTAACATGAATCTTGGGACTGTTAAAGAGGTGTGCTGTTTGTTTTACTGTGGCTTGTGTGTTTCCTTAGCAGAGAATTAAGTTGTTTCCAAATAACGCAGTTTGCTAAAGGAAATAATTCTATGCACAGCAATACGCTTGCTGCTGCTTAGCTGAAAAGTCACACAGGAGGTTTGAGATGGGAGTTGTAAAGCAGAAACCTTCTCATCTGTCCAGCCTTTCTCAGTGTAGACTGACTCTCCCTGAGCCCCCAGGCTATCCAGCAGATGCAGTCCATCTGGTTGGCACTGTGCAGATGTTGTAGAGATGGATTGGCGCTTCTCTAGGTCGTCTTCCCTGGAGAGATTTCAATGTAGAGAGGAGGGAGAGAGTTTAAAGGACAACGGAAAACTGAGGAAGGAAAATCGGCGTGGCTTTTTCCTCCAAGCGACTACCTGCAATCTTTAGAAAGTATGGCTTCCAGTGTGAGTTGGGCTGTTTCCTTCTCTTTCTTACCAGGAACTAACCTGTTACATTTGTTTATGGATCTTAGTTCCCACATAAAGTAAATTGTATCTTTGATGTTGTTGATACTTGCTACTCAGTATCTGCTCTTTCCACTGAGTGTCTCTGACTAACCGCCTGTTTTTCTCATTCAGAATTGGCAAGGTTGGAAACCAGAAGCGGGTAGTTGGTGTGCTTTTGGGATCATGGCAAAAGAAAGTACTTGATGTATCCAACAGTTTTGCAGGTAAAGGATAAGCTTTTGATTTTGCTGAGCATGGTTAGAATGTCTGTTTACTTACAAAAAATTGAACATTTTTTACTAGAGCCTGAAGATCCTATTTCAGAATTGCTGACAGGTAGGAAAGGGGGCCAGTGGCCAGTCCCGAGAGTGAATATTTTCACCCACAGCTTCTGCTGGAGCGCCTCAGCTCAGCTGTTGGGGCGCAGGGGCTGCTACAGGCTGTGCCAGGGTAGTGCGGCTGCGTCACAAGCCACCCGGCAGCCTGTCAGCGCCAACACTAAACATTTGAAGCAAGGAGAGAAGGGGCCCTGTGACGGATCTTTACCAGAACATTACATTTATGGTCCATGTATTATTGCCGGCGGGATCAGTGATCTTTAAAAGGACCATGCAGGAATTGAGCCTTTAGCAAGTCAGAGAGTGTCCTCCCTTTTTAAGGCTCTTCCTTGGAGTACCTGGTCTTAGCGTTTTAGGAGACGCTGGAAATGTGGAGTTCCGAATGAAGGTGAAGCTGCGCTGCACGACAGTTCACATAGCGAGGCTGCACCGCTGAGCGGCCACACTGTGAACTGACCGAGCTCCTATGCGACATCTTCACATAGCGAGGCTGCACCGCAGAGCGGCCACACTGTGAACTGACCGAGCTCCTAGGCGACGTCTTATTTCCTCTTTTCCCTTTCTCTCTTTAGTACCTTTTGATGAAGATGACAAAGATGATTCTGTCTGGTTTTTAGACCATGATTATTTGGAAAACATGTATGGGATGTTTAAGAAGGTCAATGGTAAGTCTGAGTTTCTAAGTGTGTGTGTATGTGTGTGTGTTTAAACCTGGTCTCTTTGTATATTGTCAAGGATTGATTCACTTAGCTGGACCAACTGAAAATGGACTAGTAGTAGTAGAAGTGAGAATAAACCACAGTCCTAGTCTAAGGCCGCGTAGACCACCCAGGCTGGAGGCTGGGCTGGCCCTCGCAGCTGCCTGCCCTAGAGCCTTAGTACTAACAAAATGCATTGATGTTATTTGAGTGCAGCTATCATCTCTGGGCCCGCCCACACCCCACACCCCACACCGCTGCTCTCTCACTTCCATTTATTCATTTATTGCTCTGGAACTGATCTGTCACTTCACATGTGAATGGTTCTTAATCAAGTCTAGGAGACAGATGTGTCTGGGCTGCCCAATGCTTACTCTCTTAGAATTCTGTTTTGGAGTTTTAGATTTCTCAAATGTGTCAAGATTTATTTTTGTCTGGAATTCTCAAAAAGGTAGAAAGCCAAGCCAGGTGTGGTGGCGCACACCTGTAATCCCAGCACTTGGGAGGCAGAGGCAGGCGGATTTCTGAGTTCGAGGCCAGCCTGGTCTACAAAGTGAGTTCCAGGACAGCCAGGGCTACACAGAGAAACCCTGTCTTGAAAAACCAAAAAAAGGTAGAAAGCCTAAGTAAGGGCTGGTGTTCTTATTGTTTGTGAGTCAGTTGCACAAATCTTGATGAAATAATTAAAACTTACTAAGATTTTGCTTCCCAGCCAGAGAAAGAATAGTTGGGTGGTACCACACAGGCCCCAAACTGCACAAGAACGATATCGCCATCAATGAACTCATGAAGAGATACTGCCCCAACTCGGTAAGTCCACTGTCGTCAGAGTACTGTGTGGTGCTCCCTGCCCCTGCTCAAGTAAGAGCCCCCTCAGAAGACCGGGGCAGCAGAGCATTCTGCTGCTTCCCCAAAGCCTTAGGCAGTAACGTGTAGCTCTGTGTTAATTTGCCGTGACCGAGTGTCTTTAACGGTACCTGCTGGCGCCGTGGTGTAACACTCAGGCCTCTCAGAAAGTGGGTGTGGTCTTTATAAAGGAGGGAACCGAAGTGAGGGATGGCTAGTGAGGGCCAGCAAGATGGCCGCGGGTGTGAGGAAAGGCCCTGTCGCCAAACCTCACAAGTCCTTTCTGCCTGGACCCACACCGGGAAGAGAATAGACTTCTGCAATTCTGTATGTTTCTTTCTTTCTTTCTTTCTCTCTCTCTCTCTCTCTCTCTCTCTCTCTCTCTCTCTCTCTCAAAATGCAATGTTTAAGTATACATTGTTTTAAAAAGGTTTAAAAAGTGTCCGTTTGAAAAAAGATCTGGGAGTAAAGCAGAAGTGGAAATTTGGGCAGAGGTGACATGCCCGGATTGGGGGGGTGCTGAGCATCTGGCTTGTTTCTTTTCTTCTTCTTCTTTTTTTAAGATTTATTGTATGTGAGTACACTGCAGCCGTCTTCAGACACTCCAGAAGAGGGCATAGGATCCCATTACAGATGGTGGTGAGCCACCATGTGGTTGCTGGGATTTGAACTCAGGACCTTCAGAAGAGCAGTCAGTGCTCTTAACCACAGAGCCATCTCTCCAGCCCCTTTTTTTTTTCTTTTCTTTTTTCCCTCAATTTTTTTCTTAATTATTTTTATACACTCCATATTTTATTCCCCACCCCGCCAACTCCTGACCACCTTCAGACTTCCACATCCCATACCACCTCCCTCCCCCTGTCTCCATGTGGATGTCCCTACCCCCGCCCCAACCACTCTGGCTTGTTTCTAATTGAATGAAGGAAACCGTCTGAGTCAGAAGAGGGCTTGTAGTTGTTCCGTGTGTGGAGAGGGGAGGCGCGTGCTAAGCCCTGTTTTTCTGCCAGGTATTGGTCATTATCGACGTGAAGCCAAAGGACCTGGGGCTCCCCACCGAAGCCTACATCTCCGTGGAGGAGGTGCATGACGTAAGTCACCGCTTTGGGCTGGAGAGTGGGTGAGCAGGTTCTCGGGTGAGTGGGGGGCTCTTTGGTTTTGGTTTGGTTTCATTTCCATGTTTAACTCAACAAATCTCTCTCCATAACGAAGAGAAGGTTGAGCCCTGCTAGCAGACCAGCCTTAGAAAAGGACTGAGAAACCTGCAATCCTTTTTCACTAAAGAAACTGGGGAGGTGAGGTCATCATGGAGACCAAGCAGCTCAGTGGTTACACAGACGTTCACAGCATGGGAAAGGCCGGGCCTGGTGTAGTGTACAGTGTCCTGAGACTCAGTCCCTTCAGACAGGCCCTGCACGACAGCAGTCAAGCGCCAGGTGCAAAGCCTGTGACCTGTGAGGCTGAGCAGTGCTGTGCAGTGCTAGCCTTTCTATCTGTCCTCGGGGAAGCTGGCTGGGCGCTCGCAGGACCTGATGTGACAGGGTTGGGAGGATGCACACAGAGTGTTTATCGGGGTGTCCAAGGAGCCAGTCTTCGGAGTCAAGAGCGATTAAGAGTGTACTATTTCTCACTATATGGTTTTAGAATTTGAAGAGGGATGTTCTAGGGTGGGGGCCCTCCCAGCCTTCACTGAGCCTTGTCCTGTTCTTTTGCAACCTCGAGGAACTTAGATCCAGATGTTGTTTAGTTGCAGTAAAGCTTTTATCTCCTGACCTGTTGTCTCCTGGCCAGTTGTCATGGAGTTCTAGAAGCCTGGAAGGCTCGGGCCACCCTAGTGTCCAAAGACTACAGTGACCTTGAGGGAAGCCTCACCATCCTGAGAGATGTGAGAGCCAGCCGCACTTGCAGCAGGTCCAGTGTGTAATGTGACTGAGAGGCTTGCCCAAGGCCCTGTGGCCCACTTAGCACGAGAAGGGCATGGCCTGTGCTGGCAACAGGGCTAGTGTCTTCTCAAGTTCCACCATTGAGTCACCAGAGGTCAAGGGAGCCAGTCCCTCAGGGGATGCTCTCATTCAAACCACTAGTTACTCTTTATCACATCAGAGCTCCTGGGTCCCGTGACCCAGGGGACAGTGCATGGTTAACGTGAATGGGTTGGCATGAGTGTGCGGGTATTCTGTACTTCCCATTCTAGAAATAACCAGCCTCTTAGGCTGTCTTCCAAGCATTGCCCCACCCCCAGCAGTGTGGGCTTGAGGGAATACCACAACTTTCCTTGACAAGAAAACTTTCTTCAGAGAACACTGCAGTGACAGCACCATGCAAACAAGCTAGCAGCACTGTCCTGCAGACCTGTCTTAGCCTTGAGGGCTTATTGGTCAAAGTGAACCTGAGCCCACCATGGCTGTGGAAGTCTTTGTCATCGGCCCTGGAGGCCTGACTGGCCGCAAAGGATTCAGGTGTGAGAAAGGAAAGCGCCGGTCGGCTTGTGGGAAATAAGTAACAGCATTTAAGACTTCTTGCAGGACGGGACACCAACATCAAAAACGTTTGAGCACGTGACCAGTGAGATTGGAGCAGAGGAAGCCGAGGAGGTCGGCGTGGAGCACCTGCTGAGGTGAGTCTGCTGGACCCAGGCTCGGGCCGCTCACGGCACCTGTGACTCCAGTTCCAAGGGATCTATCTCACGCCCTCTTCTAACCTCCATGGGCTAGGGACGTGTGATGTACATGTGGAAAAGCAGACATGCACGCAGGGACAAACTAAGAAATAAGTCAGGCCGGGCGTGGTGGTGCACACTTCCAATCCTAGTACTTGGGAGGTGGAAGCTGGTGGATCTCTGAATTTAAGGCCAACTTGGAAGGGGTGGGGTGGGGTACCAGGTCATCAGCAGCTGTGACCTCAGGGTCAGGTGTCGTCCTGTCACGTGCCATGCTGCTCTTGGTCTGGGCCTTAAACTGGTTTAAGTTGCTCAGCATTGTAGCCAGGCGGGTGGGAAAATGTCATCCAGGGCACTCCATAGGGCCGCAGAGCCGGGGGGCTGTCGGACTGAGAACCCGGGCTCAGTCCCTGCAGCCCTGTCAGGTGACCGACCAGCTCCAGGGGAGTCTGATGTCTTCCGGCCTCTGAGAATATTGCACTCACACACACATGTACAAAAGTAGAAGTTGCCAAAGACCCAGGTCCCCAGGAAGCTGTAGATCTGAACTGCTGTCCCAGAGGGTCCTTGGGTTTGTGGGCAGTGTTGGCTGATGCCTCTGCCTTTCTTGGGGTTGTTGCAGAGACATCAAGGACACTACAGTGGGGACTCTCTCCCAGCGGATCACAAACCAGGTGCATGGTTTGAAGGGACTGAACTCGAAGCTCCTGGACATCAGGAGCTACCTGGAGAAGGTAGCCAGCGGCAAGCTGCCCATCAACCACCAGATCATCTACCAGCTGCAGGACGTCTTCAACCTGCTGCCGGACGCCAGCCTGCAGGAGTTCGTCAAGGCCTTCTACCTGAAGACCAACGACCAGATGGTGGTGGTGTACCTGGCCTCGCTCATCCGCTCCGTGGTCGCCCTGCACAACCTCATCAACAACAAGATTGCCAACCGGGATGCGGAGAAGAAGGAGGGACAGGAGAAGGAGGAGAGCAAGAAGGAGAGGAAAGACGACAAGGAGAAGGAGAAGAGCGATGCGAAGAAAGAAGAGAAAAAGGAGAAAAAGTAAATCGTGTAGTTTTTTTTAATTGGTAAATTAAAATCTTACAAACTTAACTCCGTGTGCCACTAGAGGGTCCTTTGTCACATTCAGTGCTTGGTGACAAGCACTCTGACCTGGCCACCCTTGCTGTGGCATTTTGTGGAGATGAGTGGACAGAAGGACCGACCTCAGCCTATGCTACAGCTTCAGTTGCATGAGTGGGGGCGTGGTGGCTCAGGTGCCCCAGTCCGTGAGGAGAACAACCTAACCTCGGGCGCTCTTCCTTTTATCCTTAAAAGGGATTTTTTTTTTCCTATTTTATAAGATCCATGGGATCTGATGGTAATTTTCATGATTGCTAAATGGGATTCACGGATCCCACACGATGCCACCCAACACCCGAGCTCCAACCCTTCTGAACTCTGAAGACCACGCCACATTTTGGACCTGTAACTAGCATTCTTAGGGCTTGGGGTCCAAGACCATGTATTGTTTACCTTCAAAGATACAATTAAATGGCTTGGTTTTTACGTCTGTGTCCTAGTGGTTTGTGTTATCTTCAGAAGCAGGGGAATGCTCTCCAGTTGCTGCTTCAGGGGGTCCTAAGAACGCAGGGCATGGGTTAACAGTTACCCAGGAACGGGGTGCTGGAAGCTGGGCCCACCCCAGGGAGTGTATACAGTAAGGGATGTGACACAGGCCGTTCCCACTGTCCGTTCCCACTGTGTGTGTGTGTGTGTGTGTGTGTGTGTGTGTGTGTGTGCGCGCGCGCGCGCGCGCGCGCGAGAGAGAGAGAGAGAGAGAGAGAGAGAGAGAGAGAGAGAGAGAGCATGCAGTGTTTGCAGAGACAAAGCTTGACTGTAACCCTGGCTGTCCTCCCAAGTACCCCACCACCTGTCCTCCCCACCAGGGTGACTCAGCCTGTCACGCCTTCCTTGGACACCTGCAATAGCCTTGAGAATTTGCGGAGTGTACTCCTTGGGTCAAAATGTTGACAAATTTTAAAATACTATAACAAAAAGTCAGCTAGATCATGGTCAAATAAATGGGATTAAGCCTCAAAGTAGAAGCATAAATTACCCATAGACCTGCCAAAGAGCCAGTCAGTGCACACGTGGGCACACACTCAAATGTAAAGGGCTGTAGGTAAAGCCTGTGTTGGGGTCACTGAAGGTCATTGAGACTCTGAGATGAAGAGCAGATGACAGTTTCATCTAGTCTAGGATCCAGATGTCTGCCCCCTGGTAACTGGATAAGAACTGTGGAGGACATAATTTACATTTGAGACTGGGAGGGGCTCACAAGGACCTACTCCTGCCTACTCCAGGCCTGGATCGCCTGGCCTCCGCTGGGTTCTCTCAGTAGGACAGCTGCTGGTATGCAGCTATAAGTAACCCTGAGTCAACTCACTACTGGGTCACACGCCTGCAAGAGGAAGGGGGATAATGGGTGGATACCACCAAAGTGCAGACATGTAAAGACATGCTAGTAAGAAACTGAAGATGAAATAGGCCCCAAATCAGAGGAAGGTTTGACACAGGGTAGCCATGTTCAGAACATGCAGATGGAGAGGAGACTGGATAGTTAACTTCTTCAGGGAATGAACAAAAATAACCAGGATGCTGTGGTCCTGAAACAGGGCAGGAAGGTGGAGGGTCGTGCAAAGCGTGGGTCCCCTGCAGAAGTGAAGGGCGTGTGAGCTGAGCTGAGCCCAGGCAAAGCAGACTCGACGCTCTCCCAGTGTGGTGAGACAGCACCAGGCTGAAAGCATTAAGCTCATCCCATTCTGATGAACTGGATACTTACTGAATAAGGGAAGAGCTGTCTTGATTTATTCTGTTTAATAGTTTGGCCCACATGTGGGCACTAGGGACTGTTCCCTAGCAGGGTTTTCAACTTCTGAAGAAGAGAAACTAGTCAGCACTAGTTTCTCTTCTCAATGAAAGTTTGCTTGCCTAGTAGGGGGGAGACCCTGCATTCATCTCCAGCACAGCATAAAGAAAATATAGTATATTTAATAGGGACAGAGAGATCTCTGTGAGTTCAAGGCCAGCCTGGTCTACACAGCAAGTTCTGCAACAGCCAGGGCTTTGAAGAAAACGCCAAAAGAGGGTGAAAACACTTGAATCCATTTCCTCAAGCCAAGCCGCTGCCATCCCGTAGGAGAGGGTGAGCCCAGAAGGTTCTGATGAAGCTGCCTGCACAGCCGGGCATGGTGGGCACGCCCGTAATCCCAGCACTTGGGAGGCAGAGGCAGGCGGATTTGAGTTCGAGGCCAGCCTGGTCTACAGAGTGAGTTCCAGGACAGCTAGGGCTATACAGAGAGACCCTGTCTCGAAAAAACCAAAATAAAAATAAAAAAATAAAAAAAAAGTTGCCTGTACAAGTGACCATGGATTTGACTGCCAAGCCGTGGGCTGGGCATAAAGCAAAGCATTGTCTCAAGATTTCTGAATCAATTGTTCTTTGGGAGCATTGAAAAGAAGGATCGGGGCTGGAGAGATGGCTCAGCGATTAAGAGCGCTGACTGCTCTTCTGAAGGTCCTGAGTTCAAATCCCAGCACCCACATGGTGGCTCACAACCATCGGTTATGGGATCCGATGCCTCTTCTGGTATGTCCGAAGACAGCTACAGTGTACTCACATATCATAAATAAATAAATCTTTTTAAAAAAAGAAAGAGAAAAGAGGAAAAGAGAAAAGAGAAGAGGGGTCCTTGAGGAAGCGAGGTCTGGCTGGGTCTGGCCGGCGTGGCTCTCTCCCACACAGACACATTGTAGGTTCCCCTCGGCATCACAGCCCAGCCTGTGCTGACGCCTCAGGTAGAGAGCACTATCCCTTGGCAGGATTCTGTTTGACACCATCTGAAATGTCCCTATGATGGCGAACTGGCTGAGTAGTGTCTGCCTGCGTCCGAGGCATCTAGACGGGCAAGATTTAGCTGTGTCCTTACTGGAGGAGGAGTGACGCTGTGGAGGACTTCGAGGTTTCAAAAGTCACATCCTGTTCCCAGTCTGTTATCTCAACCCTGGTTCAAGATGTGAGCCCCTAGCTCTCAGCCTCTGACTGCCCCTTCCGTGTCTGCCACCTGCTCACCCTGCCGTTATGGACCCTAACCCTCTGAAACCCCAAGCCCAGAGTGAACATCTAAAATTGCTTCCGTGGGGATGTTTTATCCCAGTGGTAGAAAAATAACAGATTTTTGTTTTGGTTTGGTTCTTGTTTTCGTTGTCATTTTTTTCAAGACACGGTGTCTCTATGTAGCCCTGGCTGTCCTGGACTTGCTTTGTAGACCAGGCTGGCCTCGAACTCACAGAGCTCCTCCTTCCTCTGCCTCCCAAGTGCTGGGATTAAAGTCATATGCCAACACTGCCTGCCAGGAACAGACATTTTAAATGAGAAATGACCCTCAAAGGCTCAGACGTTTGAACACTCGGTCCTCAGTTGTTGGTACCATTTGGGGAGGTGCCGCAGACCTTGCCTGAGGAAGTATGTCCCTGGGGTGGGGCGATCTGAGAGCTCGTAGCCTTGCCCGACTTCCAGTCCCCAGTCTCTGCTTTGTGCCTGCCATTGAAGATGTGCTCTCTCAGGTCCTCTGCCACCGCCTTGCCCCACTGCCGTGACGGGTTCACAGCCCTGCCACCGTGCCCAATGCCATGGTGGGTTCTTAGCCCTCTGGAATCCTAAGTCCGATTAACCCCTTCCTTCTGTAAGTTGCTTTTGGCCATGTCTTCTTTTCATAGCAACAGACAGTAACTGATAAATAACAACCCTTGAGTTTTTTTTTTTTTTTTTTTTTTTTTTTTTGAGACAGGGTTTCTCTGTGTAGTCCTGGCTGCCCTGGAACTCACTCTGTAGACCAGGCTGGCCTCGAACTCAGAAATCCACCTGCCTCTGCCTCCCAAGTGCTGGGATTAAAGGCGTGCGCCACCACGCCCGGCCCTTGAGTTTATTCTGATTGAAAAGATGGAAGTTGTTAGGACTGGAAAAGGGATGCCAAGCCTCCTTCATCCCAGCTCAGACTGAAGGGCAAAGGTGTTCATTTTCAAGGAGGGCTTCCTGGAGTTTTCAGTGTGCGAGATGCAAAGTAAATCTTTCAAGAAATTGGAGACTCTGGATTTTACTCCAGCTCCTAGAAGCCTCTTCAATTGAGAGTTCAATTATACACAATTATTTCTCTTCAAATAAATGGCACTGACCCTGATGAAAATAAAATCTGGCGACCCATTAACTGCCCTAGCAGGGTGGGTGGAGTGGGGGGGAGTGTGTCGGGTGGAGGGGCATATACTTGGAGGCAGGGGGTGAGAGGAGGGGTTGGGGGTCTTTGGGGAGGGGGAAATCGGGAAAGGTTTTACCATTGGAAATGTAAATGAAGATTATATTCAATAAATAAAATAAAAACAATTTATGTGACCCACAAGAGGAAAAACTTCCAAGTTTGTTCTATGTAACAGGCAACAATGTCGACTTTCACCTAATGCTTTTCAAAAACTTAATTACTATGTTCATCGAATAACTATAAAATTCACTCTGGACGCAGAGAAACGGAAGTGTGGAAAGAAAAGGAAAAGGTAAGGAAGCCGCCACCAGGGTGTCTCTAGAGCCCAGCTGAAGAGGAATCCTCTTTGGCAGCAATCTGTTCTTGGACACTAGGTGGCGCCATTGAACTGGTCTCCCCTTTGATTCCCAGTTCAAGAAAGACTTGAGAACCTCCCCTAAAGTCTTTCTAGTCACTTCTGTCTGGTGCTGCAACCATCCAGGAAAGATTTCGGGAACAATGCAGAGAGAGGCTGGATGCCACGACGGCCTCGATCGCTCTGCCCACGCCCACACCTCTCACTCCGTGCACGGAAAGCTGCCCTTCCGCGCCCAGAGGGTCCTCTCTCCAATCTTACACTTCTCCAAACTGGGGGAAAGGTATTGATTCCTTGTCATTTATAGACAATTCCCTGATGTAAACATCCCAGGGTGAAGTCCAACCTAACTACAGAGGCCAAGAGATCCAATGTGTGTTCACAAAGATGCAATGTAATAACTTGAAGTGTACACTTGAACTGGAGCCGGCACTTGCGAGGCAGAGGCAGGAGGATCGGAGCTCAAGGGATCTTGGGTTACAATAGCAAATACGGGGCTACCTGAGATTCTGTCTCAGCAAACCAGAAAGACAGACAGACAGAGACGACAGATAGGCAGATAGAGTGAGATAGATCATTTGGATGTGCGAGTCATGGTCTTTTAAAATCATACTCTACTGCATTGTAAAGTTTTTGTTGTTTTCTGTTCGTTTTCAGGGCGAGGCCTGGGACCAGGCAAGCTCTACCCCATTGAACTACACACCCCATTTTTAAGGTTATTTTTAATGATAGTTATACCTAGCCAATAGGGGAAAGAGCCCTCAAAGTTTAACCATTGACTTTTGAAAACTCTTTTTTAAAATAATCCGAGGATTACAGCAAGGGTCCCTCTTTCCCCACCTTCCAAAGTCTTATTTCTATGACCTCTGTGACCCTGTTAAGCTAAAGCCCCAAAGCCAGAAGCACTGCCCATGAGGGATGATGATGATGGTGGTGGTGGTGGTGGTGGTGGTGGTGGTGGTGGTGGTGGTGGTGGTGGTGTCTGTGTGTGTCTGTGTGTGTGAGCCTGCCATGGCACACAAGCAGAGGTGTCAGGGGACAACTTGCAGGGGTCAGCTCGCACCTTCCATCTTGTGAGTCCCAAACGGCAAACTCCAGGCATCAGGATCGGCGACAAGCGTTATCACCTTGTGGCTGTTGTTTGTTTGTTTTTGTTTGTTTGTTTTTACCTACTTGTTTCTATCCTTTTCTAGAAAACTTAGCAAGGCTCTCCAAACTCCCTATACTCCACCTCAGGCTGTAGGTGACAAATCTTTGTCCACAGCTGGGGACTTGACAATTTTTTTGTTTTGTTTTGTTTTGTTTTAAGAAAGTATGCCTTGTGTGTGCTGGCCTCAAAATCACTGTGTATCCGATGATGACCTTGAAGTTTTTACTTCCCTTGACTCCACCCACAAATGCTGGGGTTACAGGTGTGACTACTGTGCTTTTTTTTTTTTTTTTTAATCAAAAGGCTAGAGTCACCTAAGAGGAGAGGAGGGGAGGAGAGGAGAGAGGACGGGAGGAGAGGAAAGGGGACGGAAGGGTAAGGGAAGGCAGGAGAGGGAAGGGGAGGGGAGAACTTCTAATGAAATGTCTCCAGAACATCTGGCTGTAGGCTGTAGGGCATTCTCTCTCTCTCTCTCTTTTTTTGTTTGTTTGTTTTTTGTTTTTGTTTTTGTTTTTTCTGAGACAGAGTTTCTCTGTGTAGCCCTGGCTGTCCTGGCACTCACTCTGTAGACCAGGCTGGCCTCGAACTCAGAAATCCGCCTGCCTCTGCCTCCCAAGTGCTGGGATTAAAGGCGTGCGCCACCACCGACTGGCAGCAGTCTCTTAATTAGTGATTGATGTGGGCGGTCTGAACCCAGGGTGTAAGTGTAACTTTTATCCGCCTGACACAATTGTGGGCTCAGAGGCTTACTGCTTACCTGCCTAGGCCAGTTCTGGACGCTTCTAGCCTCCAAACTATCTTATCTAGGCCTAGAATGTTTGCAGCCTCTGAGTCTTACTGCTGAATAAGCTCACCCTTTTGAGTTCTTTCTGAGCTCTGGCTGGCTGGTTCAACTCGGCTGTTCTGGCTCAAACCCCTCTCCAAGCCCCACTGGTTCAAACTGGTTTCTCTCTGTCTCTGAGTTGTTTGCTCTGCTTGACTTCAAATTAACCTTGGGAAATCTGGTTTAATCTTCCAGCTCCCCGTTCTCTGGCTCACTCGCGTGCTCGCTCTCTCTCTCTAACCTCTCTCTATAACTGTCCTGGTAAAACTGCCTCCTCCTCCTTTTCCCTCTCCCTCCTCCCTCCCCCCCTCCCTCTCCATCATAAGCCTTCCCTTTCCTTTTTCTTCTCATGAGAGTTGGGCAGATCCTATTCCGTCAAGACTTCTGCTTCGTCACTTTGCCACTCAATGAGACATCATTTCCAAAGACGGGTACTTCCTCCTACAAGCCACCTTTACCTTCACTGTTTGGGATTGAAGGTATGTACTAAGAGTGTGTCTGAATTCCAGCCAAAGGAATTAAAGGTAATTAAAGCTAAGGCTGAGCCACACCACAACTAGAAACAGGTATTTTTAGTAAGTAACACAATCTTGGGGTTCACCATGTGATCAAATCAAATATCCTGCAACAATTGTGGGTGGTGCCCTCCTGGGCTGGTGGTACCCTCCTTGGCTGGAGGTTCTGGGCTCTCTAAGAAAACATACTGAGCCGGGTGTGGTGGCTCGAGCCTGTAATCCCAGCACTTGGGAGGCAGAGGCAGGCGGATTTCTGAGTTCAAGGCCAGCCTTGTCTTCAGAGTGAGTTCCAGTCCAGCCAGGACTACACAGAGAAACCCTGTCTCGAAAAACGTTAAAGAAAAAACAAAACAAAACAAAACAAAACAAAAAAAACCAGACTGAGCAAGGCCATGTGGAGCAAGCCAGTAAGCAGCACCCCTCCACGGCCTCTGCATCGGCTCCTGCCTCCAGGTTCCGGCCCTGTTTGAGTTCCTGTCCTGGCTTCCTTCCGTGATGGACTATGGTGTGGAGGTGTCAGCCGAATGAACCCTTCCCTCCCCAAGTAGTTTAGTCATGGTGTTTCCTCACAGCAGTAGTAACCCTAAGACAGCTGTGCCCAGGTTCTGTGGTGCTGATGGTCTAACCCAGGGTCTTGTACAGCTGAGCAGGTGCCTCGCTTACTGAGACCCCAGGCCCCTAGGTTCCATGTTAGACCACCACTCAGTGAAGGGACACACATCACAGTTTGCTATGGCACCCTTTTTAAACTTCTTCTTCTTCTTCTTCTTCTTCTTCTTCTTCTTCTTCTTCTTCTTCTTCTTCTTTTTGGTTTTTCGAGACAGGGTTTCTCTGTGTAGCCTGGGCTGTCCTGAAACTCACTCTGTAGACCAGGCTGGCCTCGAACTCAGAAATCGCCTGCCTCTGCCTCCCAAGTGCTGGGATTACAGGCGTGCGCCACCATGCCCAGCTTCTTTTTTTTTTTTTTTTTTTAAGATGTTTAATGATGTGTATCTGTTGGTATGTGCACAAGAGTTCAGGGCCCACGGTTCCTCTGGAGGTAGAGCTGGGAGTAGGCCGTTGGGAGCCGTTTGAGGTGGGTGCTACGTGGAGGAACTGAACCCGGGTCCTCTGGAAGAGCAGTGTGCACTCTAAGCCATGGAGCCGTCCTCTCAGCGCCCTAACTTCTTTTTCTCACATTAATGTAATGTGTGTTTGCACACGCGTACCTGCTGCACATTTGCAAAGATCAGAGGACAACTCGTGGGAGTCGGTCCCCTTCTTTGACCGTGAGGGTCCTGAGGATGGGACTCAGGCAGTCAAGTGTGGCAGCAAGCGCCCCCCCCTTTTTAAAGATGTATTTATTTATTATATGTAAGTACACTGTAGCTGTCTTCAGACACTCCAGAAGAGGGTAGCAGATGGTTGTGAGCCACCATGTGGTTGCTGGGATTTGAACTCAGGACCTTCAGAAGAACAATCAATGCTCTTAATTGCTGAGCCATCTCTCCAGTCCCAGTAAGCGCCCTTATAGTCAGGGCCATCTTGTGGGTCCACAGATAGCTGTGGTGTTTACTGCCATTTGAGGCTACGGACTGTAAATCATCTCTGTATTACAATCCATTTGGTTCCGATTTTTAAGATGATTTCTGTGTTTCTTACAGGCATTCAACTTAAGAGACTGAGATAGAAAAAAAAATTGCAATATCCTAGCAACTGCTCCCCCAACTGAACATAAGCCCTAGCCTCCTCCCTCCCCCCACCCCCCTATTTAATTTGAGACAGGGTCTCACTATGTACCCCTGGTTAGTTTTAAACTCTCTTTGTTGTTGGAGTTGGTCTGGTGCTGCTCTGTATATTGGCCCTCAAGATCTGCTTGCCCCCAACAAGCAGGGCCTCATGCTCCCCAATTTGAAGCTATTGGTTAAATAAAGGTGCCTCCAGCCAATTACTGGGGAGCATAGAGGAGGCGGAGCCTCAGTTACTGGGCGGGGCTTCGCATGAGAAGGAAGGAGAGTTTAGGAGGTGGAAGACAGAAGAGGACCAGGAGCGCGTGCCTGAGTGACAGGGACCTCGAGGACAGGCTGGTGGGGCAGAAATAGCCCACGAAGACACAAACAGCAAATATATAGAAATATAGATTAGGGCTGGAGAGATGGCTCAACAGTTAAGAGCCCTGACTGCTCTAACGGAGGTCCTGAGTTCAATTCCCAGCAACCACATGGTGGCTCACAACCATCTGTAATGAGATCTGATGCCCTCTTCTGGGGTGTCTGAAGGCGGCTACAGTGTACTTACATATAATAAATAAATATTTTTTTAAAAAAATATATAAATTAGGGGAAATGCCCCAATAATTGCACAAAAGCTAAATAAATAAATTATAATCTGAGTCTCATTCATTTGGAAACTAGACAGGGATTGATAAAATTCAACAAAGTCACTCTATGTAGACAAGGCTAGCCTCACACCTTTAATCTTAGCACTCAGGAGGCAGAAGCAGGCAGTTCTCTGAATTCGAGGCCAGCCTGGTCTACAGGGCGAGTTTCAGGACAGCCAGGGCTACACAGAGAAACCCTGTTTCGAAAAAAAAAAAACAACAACAGAAAAACAAAACAAAATTCCACTCTGCTCTCATAGGCTCACATCCATCAGAATCCACGAGGGTCTGTCCGGTCACCACCATCACCATCTGCGGGGCTGCTGCCTCACGGAGCGCTACCGTGCCGATGGAGCTGATCAGCGCCACAGCCTCAAGACTGAGCTTGCATTTTATTGATAGATTTTATTATCTTATCATTTCATGTGTATGAGTATTTTGCCTGCATGCAGATCTGTGCATCACATGTGTGCCTGGCGCCCTCGGAGGTCAGGAGAGGGCATCAGATCCCCTGGAGCAAGAGTTGTGAACCACCACGAGGGGGCGCTGGCCCTTGAACACAGGTCCTGTGCAAGAGCAGCCAGGGCTCCTACCTGATGCTCTAGCTCCATAATAGAACTTTTGAAGACTTTAATCCTGATTAAAGTCCTGAATCTCCCAGCCTGCTGCTGCCTTCAGGTCTCTAAGCCTTAAGTGACTCAGTTTCTCCATTGCACTTGGGTCTAGCTAAGCTCTGTGGGGTCTGGGAGGGTACGTGGATGTTCTGCTCCTCAATATAGGGGGTGGGGAATGCACTTGCACACATGTCTGTGCATTTATTAATGTCTTTTGTTTGGGTTTTCTTTTGTTTATTTTTTTATGAGACAGGGCTTCTCTATGTAGCCCTGGGGGGTCCTGTAATTCACTCTGTAGACCAGGCTGGCTTCGAACTCAGTGATCTGCTTGCCTCTGCCTCCCAAGGGCTGGTATTAAAGGCGTGCGCCATCCCTCTCCAGTGAGAGTGTGTTGTTAAGTGAGCGCATGAACATAAGTAGGCGGAGGCCCCATCCACTTCGTGTTGCCTTTAAGATTTATTTAACATGCATGTGTCTGTGTGTTTCTACACTGTGAGCTGAGGTCAGAGGCGCTGCATCACCCGGAGCTGGAGTTGAACACCACTCCTGGGACCTGTGAGGAAGCAGTGCTCAGTCTTAACCCAGAGACCGGGTCTCATTAATCTGGACCTCACCAACCAGGCTCGGCCAGCTCTGGCTCTTCCACGTGGAAATACAACTCAGGTCTTCATAGTGGGAACATTTTAGCGACTGAGCAACCTCCCACCCCTAGACTGGCTTTTAAACTCTCCTCCCTGACTTTAGCCCCAGCTTCTCCGCGGCTCCCTCCTGCCCCTCCCCTCAAAGTCCTGCTCCAGGAAGTGGTCAGTTCCCTAGCAGCGCTCTCTGTGCAGTGGAACCTCCCACTCTGATTGGCCAATCACGAGCCTCCCCTTACAGGACCAGAGCGGCCACATGCTACCTTGAATCCTCTGGGTTCTCTTTGCCCTCGGTGGTTAAGACCCGGACATTTTCTACCCCTGGTTTATGTTATGGCCTGAGTACCCCCCCCCCCCACCGCAATCCCAAGAATAACTGTAGCCATTTTGTCCCATGCCTGCCAGCTATTTCGTCGTGTTGCTGTAACGCGGCTCTGACTGTACTGTGCGAGGTTTGCTATTCTCAAGACACTCCATAAGGCTTCATGGAGAGCCCATCAAATGAAAGGCCAGCTGTTGTGTCTAAAACGGCTTGAGTCACAGCTGGCTACTGGGCAGCCCTTCCTGCACCCACCTCGGAGCTCACTGTGGCTTTTGTGGCTGACACTGAAGAATGCTACTAAGAAGCCAGAAAGTTACGATTATAATACTCACGCTCTGTTATCTCAATGTGAAATTCCCCTGCTCACCACCCCTCCACGTAGCCCCCCTCCATACTCAGGACCGATCAGCTTAAAGGTTAATACTGATAATACTTTGCCTAGTGAGCCACCTGTCCCCCTCCTTGCCCTTTAAACTGTTGAACTTGGGTTTTTCCTATAAAAAGTCTACCCTGAGAGCAGACCAGTATTGTAGTTAGGCTCCCACAGTCCTTTTCGCGATCCTGGACATCCGGTACTATGGTGTGCGGTCAATAAACTATTCTTGCTTAACTGCAGTCGGTTTGTACAGTGGAGATCCCTGAAGCCCAGCAGTCTACAGGAAGGAGAATTCAGCTCTGCTTTCTCCTGTACACTTTCACATCAATGCAAACGGTGCTGCCATCTTGATTTTCTTAATCCCTAAATCTAGAAGTCACTCTTGATTTTTCTCTTTCTCCCACACACCATGTCTAGCCCACTGGCAAAACAAACAAACAAAAAAACCATGTCAGCCTCACATCCACAAGGTAGCTCATGTCTGCCTGTTTTATCTTGTATATCAAAAGTCTATCCTCTCCCACTTTGGCCAGTCCTCAGTGGCATGTGTACTGGGGGCCACGGGCCAGCCCATGTGTGCTCTTTGGTTGGTGGCTCAGTCCCTGGGAGCTCCCAGGGGTTGGGTTAGTTCACATTGTTGGTCTTCCTGTGGGGTGGCCATCCCTTCGGTTCCTTCAGTCCTTTCCCCCAATTCTTCCATAGGGGTCCCCAACTTCAGTAAACTCTTTTATTAATGAAGCTGAGAACCCCGCTGATCTCCCAGTTATTATATAGTGGTTTTGCTGGGACCACCTCTCCTCCCCCCCTTCCCAACACACACAAGAAATAACACTTCTTTCTCCCTTTTACTTCTTTAATCGGCAGCGTAGAAGAACCTGTCCCGATACCCCCAGGCAATGTCACTTTGACAGCAGGTTGAGGTGACAATTTGCACCACTTCATGCACAGGACACCCACCACCCACTCCACGCCCTAGTCAACGTGAAGCAATCACAGGCCATTGGAAAGCAACTACCACTGCAAGACCTGAAACTTTAGGGGTGCCAAGATCTCCCTCCAGAAAAGGACAACACTTCCTGACCTACCACCAGCTAGGGTGCAGATGTCCATAGACACCCCCTGGAGAGGGAACTGTGCCCCGAGTCACCCTGAGGGAGTCCAGAGCTGCAAAGGCCACTCTCTGGGTTAACTTACTGCTGTAATAATAGTGTTTTCTTGGCCGCACACCCTGTAATTACACAGGAAATGGACTCAAAATTGTTCTTGAGAGACTGGGTTGACCATTGCCAACTGGGTTTGGCTGGAGGCCCAGATAAATGCTAATGGCATGTGAGGCCACCTGCAAGTCCCAGACGAGGCAGAGCTCCAGGCAAAGGGTGCGGGCGAGGACTGGATGCGGGGACAGAGGTGACACCGAGTCCCAGCACCCCTGTCTTCCCTTTCTGCATGGAGAATGAGTTAACAAGATGTTGTTGGTTTGCTTGCTTTCTTCTTTGGTCTCTTATTGAGACGGGGTTCTCATTACGTAGCCCTGGCTGGCCTCAGACTCACAGAGATCCTCCTGCATCTGCCTCCGGAGTGCTGGAGTTAGTGTGCCTTATGTTTTCGGCACACCGTGAGCCTTACGTTTACAAAGAACCATGGCCATACTCAGGTACCAGGCAATAGAAGTGAAGGTGATGGAAACCCACTTGATCTGACTGAGTGTAGACGTTATCCAGAGCTCAATAACAAGTTACCCTATGATAATAGCTGCTCAAAACAGTCTTCCCCAGCTCCCAGTTGTTGTGGGTCAGCGGCTCTGGCCACAGCTTACCTGGAGCCTCTCTGCTCAGAGCTGGTCACGGGCTGCAATCCAGCTGCCCACTGGGCTGTTGTCATCTGAAGGATCAAGGGGCAAAGGATCCGGTCACACATTCAATGTGACCATTAGCGGGACCCAAGGCCTCGTGGGCTCCTGGACATCCGTCACCTTTTGCTAGCTGGTTGACAGAAATCTGCTCTCCATCATTTGCCACGAGGGGTACTCCACTGCCCCGGCCTCATTCTCAGAGTGCATGGGTTGGGAAGGCCTTGAGGAGGATCGGCTGGGAACCAGGCCAGATGTGTCTGTAACTTAATCACAGCTGGGATATCCCATTACCGTTATTGCAGTGTGTTAGCTGGAAACAGGTGCAAAACTAATCCTGGCCCAAGAAAAAGTCATTTTACAAAGCTGTAAGCATCAGGAAGGGAGCGTTGAGGACCATCTAAGAAGTTCGCCTACCCCAAGAGTACACCAGCAGAGGGCCAGCAGTATGGCTCAGGGGGTTAAGGGACCACCTTAGATAGGGTCTCTATTGTGATAAAACACAATGACTAAAGACAAATGTGAAGGAAGGGTTTATTTCAACTTACAACTAACTCTCAAGTCACATTCCATCACTGAGGGAAGTCAGGGCAGGAACTCAAGGCAGGAATCTGGTCAGGCATGGAAGGCATGAAGGAACACACAGGCTCCCTCGGCCCCCCTTCTTATACTGACCAGGACCCCCTGTCCAAGGGTCACACTGCCCATGATGGGCCGGACCCTCCCGCGTCAGTCATTAATCAAGAAGATGCCCCACAAACTTGCCCAATCTTATCTTATGGAGGCATTTCCTCAATCGTGACTCTTTTCCCAGCTGTGTCGAAGTTCATGTCAAGTTGATAAACACCAGCCGTTTGGGCTGGAGAGATGGCTTAGTGGTTAAGAACACTGACTGCTCTTCCAGAGGTTACAAGTTCAATTCCCAGCAACCACATGGTGGCTCACAGCCATCTGTGATGAAATCTGATGCCCCCTACAGGTGTGTCTGAAGAGAGCAACAGTGTATTCCTATGAAATAAATTAATAAATCTTAAAAACAAAAAACAAAAAAAAAGAGCCATTATCTGCCAAACCTGTAGACCTGAGCTCTACCTTAAGTGTCCACATACAGGAGAATTGAACTGGTTCCTACAGGTAGCCATCTGATCTCTACAAGTGTGTTGTGGTGCATACCCCTCCCCAATCAATCATTACATCATGAATGTAAAGAAAGGTCTTTAAAAGACATCCCAGTGATAGGCGGTAGGAATTTCTAGTGTCTGACAATGACAACAACATTACTGGGAGTTGAAAAAAACAAAGCATTTTCCATTTTTTGCTGTTGCTGGTTTATTGAGGCAGGTCTCATGTAGCCCAGGCTAGCCCTTAAATCAATATATAGTTGAAGATGCTCTTAACTTCTGACAGAATTACAGGTGCACCCAAGCACACCTGTTCTTTTTTATTGTTGACATTTTGAGACAGACGCCTGCTATGAGGCCCATGCATCATTGGACTCTATAGTCTAGACTAACGGGTAAGCCCCAGTCCTGCCGAAGTCCCCTGAGTGCACACACACACTGTGTATGTGTATGTGACAATAAGAGTGGATTTGAGGCAGGATCCCACGAGGAGAGGGAGGGAAAGTAGTGGGACTATGTGTTTATTATGTTTGAAGTCTCAAAATAAAAACTCAGTAAAACGAAAAGAAAAACCCTGAAACTTATATCTAGTATATCCCCCTCCCCCACTCCTGGCAATCACTATTTACTTCTTATGTACAGTTCTGACCACTTCATATAACTGGAACCTCCGTGGTTTTCTCTCTGCCCTTTGCTTGTGTCATTTGGCATAATGTCCTTACTGCTACAAAGAAGGTATTCAAACGGGAGTCGAGGGTGTGGCTCAACAGATACTGTGTTTGTCTGTCTGTTATTCACAAAGCCCAGAGTTCAGGCCCAGCCTCCATAAACCAGGCCTGGTTGTGTGCCGCTGCAACCCCAGCACTTGGAAGCGGAGGGAGGAAAAACCACAAGATCAAGGTCATGCAAGTTCAAGGCCAGCCTGGGGTCCCTGAGACCCTGTAGGAGACGGAAAGTGGAGCAGAGGAAATAGGTCAGGAGGTCAAGGATCGTGCCACCGAGGCTGATTCCGATTTGACTGATTCCCTGACCCACCTAGTGGGAAGAGAAAATTGAATCCCACTGAAGTTGCCCTCTGACCTGGTGCTATGGCATGGGGGTGCCCTCCCCAATAAATTAATTTAAAATGTAACCAAAATGTTACAAGTTTGTCACACCTGCTGGCATACGCTCATGATTTCATCACCTTTGAGGTGAAGGCAGAAGCTGCCAGTCTCAGCTACACAGCACGTTTGGGGTTAACCTGGGTTACGTGAGCGCTTGTCTCAAAAATGAACAGGGCTGGGGAGGCGTCTCGGTGGGAAAGAATGCTTGAGGACCCGAGCCTGAATCCCCAGCTCCCGTGCAAAAGCGGGAATGGCTGCTCCTAACTGTAACCCCAGCGCCGAGAGGCAGAGATGGGCACATCCGGGAGCGCACTGGCCAACCTGCTCAGCTACAACATCATCTGGCTCCACGACAGACCCTGTCCAAACCAGCAACTGCGGGAGCTGCACGGGAAGACGCGTGTTCTGGCCTCGGCGTGTGCACATACAGGTGCTTGTGCCCCGCTACTCACGAGCATACCCCCCACCCCCATGCAGGGAAAGTTAAAACAAAGCCGGAAGAAATCAAACTGAGCTTTCCAAAATGGCACGGCAAACTCAAAATTCACTTCTCTGGTGTAAATAACAATAAAACCACACAAAATAGAAGAGGGGGGGGAGCCCCAGTTTAAAGTCCAGCTCTCGGATTCTTTCAGTCAGACGCAAAGCACTAAGCAAGGCTCAAACTGGGTCTGGCTCATTTTAGGTCTGTGCGGCTGCACGTTATAAATAAGGGTAACCGGAAGACAGGAAAGGGAAACCAGACCCTGTGGCCCATGCCTGAGGTCGCATGTATGTGGGACACGGTAAAGAAACTGCTGACATGACCTCTCCGTTAGAGACTATCCTAAAGCGTCTGGAAAAGTCCAGAGCAGAGAGAAATGAAAGCTGATTGGTCATAGCCAAGGCTAGGAAGCAGGAAAGCAGGAAAGCATGAGAGAAGTGGGGTGGGGTAAAGGAGAGGAGGGGGGAGGGGAGGAAGAGGGGGAGTGGGGAAGGGGAAAAGGGGAGGGAGGGGACGGAGAGGGAGGGGAAGAGGGAGAGAGAATGAACAGAGACAGTGCAGCACAGATGGGAGAACAGAGTCCTGAGAGCACACATGGGAGGGTTCGAAGTGTGGGGAGGGACAACCTTTGACAGTGGAACTCTCTCTTCGTAAGTCCCAGAGGATAGAAGGTTTTCATCTCTCCGCCAGAAGTCCTATGGAAGGCCTGGGACCTAACAATGGGGAGTTGCTGGGTGGTGACAGGTCTCAGCAGCTCCAGTACAGAAAGCAACTGACTGGGATCAAAGTGACGGAGGAACCAGAGTGACGGGGACCTTTGGACACAGACCGTATGTGTCTTTGAATTTGAACATTTTACATTTTAAAAAGAAAAGTGTGCATGGGAATGGGGGCCAGTGTCTGAAGCCCCAGCAGCTGGGACAGAACAAGAGGGTCACTAGGCTAAGCCCCACCTGTGCCTCAGAACTAACAGACCCACCATGCACAGCAACCCAGCTTTCCGGAGTGTCTCCCAGGGGCCTGCCCGAGGTCACGTGACAAAGCTGTGCAGCCACTGGTAAGCGGCCGGGCCATCCACAGCTCACCTCAGGAATGCGATGGGTATGTTACAGAACATCCATGGGACAAATGACACACGACAGTGAAGGAATGAAATCAATGGTGACCAACACGAGAAATGCCACCACCTCATTAACGAAAGAAGTCACTCAACAGCTGTGCGATCCCATTTTTTAGCATGTTAAAAAAAAAAAAAACCCACACATATCTACAAACCATATGTGGATACAAACCTGTTGGGAAGGACCACAGCCCACAGAGCAGCAGTTAGATCTGGAGACAAGCCGGTAAGTCCCAGCTGCAGCAGGTCTTACTAAGACTTACTATGGTTAGGCTAGCAGTGCATGCCTTTAATCCTGGCACCACAGAGGCAGAAACAGGCAGAGTGCTGTTGAGTTTGGGACTACCCTGGTCTACATAGTGAGTTCCCAGACAGCCAGGGCTATCTAGTGAGACCCTATCTCAAGAAAACAAAACAACACAAACTTTACTATGAGACTTTTGTGTATCATGTGACAGTTCCTCATAATTTTATCAAAATATATTTCCTCATTAAGTGGAAAAAGATCTTTGGAGGGGCAAAGAGCTAGGTTTTGTGTACTGAGAAAACACACAGACCTGTTTTCAAGTCCTCACACCCCAAAATGGGGGCAGTGAGAAAGGGAGAAGGCTTTGGAACTAACTGGTTAATAGACTGCAAGGAAGCCAGCCAGCCTCTGCCTCCTGGAATCAACACAGTTAGAACATTGAGAGTCATTTTAATGTCGACTGCATCAAGGCATCAGATGGTGCCTTGTTTGGCTTTTAAAAAAATCTTTTGATACAAGTATGTTTTGTCTGCATGAATGTATGTGCACCACGTGTGTCTGGTGCCTGTAGAGATCAAAGATGGTGACATATCCCCTGGAACTTCAGTAATGGATGGGAGTCGTCATGTAGATGCTGGGAACTGAACTGGGGTCCTCCGCAAGGCACACACACTCCTAACTACTGTGCTGTCTCTACTCCCTTTTGTCTCTTGTCTTTATTTATTGAGGCAGGGGCTTTCTATGTAGCCTAGCCTCAAACTGGGAGCAGTCCTCCTGCCTGAGCCTTCCAAATGCTGGGATTGTAAGCATGCATGGCCACAGCCAGCTCCATCTTTGAAGCCTGACCTGCCAAAACAATGGAATGCTAAGCAAGGCGTGGCCCTGAATCCGACATCAGGGGCACCTTGTCACGGGCTCATGCGACCTGAGCCACTTCCCGAATGAATGACAGCCCTACTCAAATCTCAGCTCTCCTGCTCCAAAATGAACACAAAACTGTGGTAGAGAGTATGACACAGTGACCAGAGCTGAGGCAGGTGTCCTCTGGGAAAGGACTGCCACCCATTCCAGAAGTCAGGCTGCCTTGGTCACCAGTACCCAGACTTCTCCAAGGCAGCAAGGCTGGAGCATTATTGTTGTGGAGATTCTCTTGGTCTGGAGAGTCTGTGGGAATGAAAGTCTCTTTCTTTCTGCAACAGACTGCGTGTAAACAGCCACACCGACACCACCCATGGCTGCTGATTGTTTATTGCACAAGAAACTGGCAATGCCGAGGCAGGGCAAGCATTACAAAACAATCTGTCAACCAACGTGTGCTAGCTAGCACAGGCCTTTCTGTACACACTTCTGTTACACACACACACACACACAAACACACGCACACGCACACGCACACATACCTGTGAGCCTGGTCCTCCACCCAGCCACGGAGCAGCTTTTGTGATGTATGTCGGGAGTCCTGAGGTGACTGCATGGGAGGGGAAGGGGTGTGGGGCAGTGAGCCGAGCCACTCAGATTAGCCAGGGCAATGTGCCGGGGGTCACAGGCTGTCCCAGGGAAGGACAAAGGTAGGGTGGGACTGTCCTCAGAAGGCCCCCATGACTAGTTTGAGAGCATGCCTGGGGTGTCCCAGAGCTAGTATGTCAGGGAGGCGGGACGAGAAGTGTGCCGCTATAACCACTGACAGCCTAGAGGGCCTGGGCACCTACACAGGACGCTGGCAGGGGCTCCAGAAATGAAGCCAAGCTAGTGAGGCAGCTCAGGGCCCTCTGCTGCTTCTCAGTCGTCGTGCCTCTTCCCACAGTCAGATCAAGCCTCACACTTGCATAGCACAAACACTCAGCCGGGCAAGATGTTCTCCATTTTAAGCCACTGTGAGCTGCAGAGGCCACTGAGGGATAGCAGTGTCACCTGGCTCTAACTGGGGGCTGCCTGGAGTCTAGCAAAAGGAATCTCGTCAGGGTTTGAGCATGGCAGGGATGGTGCAACCGTTAAGCAGGTTCCTGAGAGGAGCAGCTGTGTGGGAAGCTACTGGATCAAGAGGCTTGAGCCCCTCGAATACCCGGGGCACCAGCTCCTTGACAGAAGGTAAGAAGAGCACATCTACAGCAGAACAGGAAGGAAACCTGTGCACAGATGCACTTTTAAGTTTATGTCAAAGGCCAAAGCCTGGGCGCTGCTGTTCCCTTCCCACTGACACCCAGGTGGTGTCTTCATCAACCCTTTGCTTGCTAGGAAGACGAGCTGGTGGCACTGGTGCCTGCCGGGAAGGAAAGCAAGGACGGCTCTGACAGAGTTGTTCCCTCAGGTCTGTTCCACGGACTCCAGGAAAGGTTACAAAAGTGACACCTCTTCTGCGGGCAAAGAGCTCGCTTTCTGGGGTTAGCCAGCCATCCCATGAGGCCTGTCTCCTCACGGAACGTGCGAGGCCCAGCTTCTGTGGCAGCCCTCTAAGGCAGGGTTCCCTCACACACTCACACACACCCAGACGCAGTTCCAGTGGAGGGGGCAATTTTGCAGAGAAGGGCAGCCCTTTGGCTTTGCAACAGGTCATAGAGTCAAAGGTGACAGGGCTTTATTCCAGACTGCCATCATCAGAGAGAAAGGGTCCCCAAGGCCTCTTGGGGTCAGCCTCTTCCGTCACCAACATGATCGAAGCACTATCTCGTGCAGGGCCACTGTCCAGAGGGGCCTCTGGAGGGCCGTGCAGCCGGTGGCATCTCAGGCAGGAAGGACTCAGGACTCCATGTGCTGGAGGGTACGGGGAGCAGCCTCAGCTACTCCTGACCAAACCCCTCAGTCTCCTCGATGGCGTACAGCAGCTTCTCTTTCAGCTGCTCATAGCTCTTGTAGGGAGGCAGATCCAGACGGTTGAAGCTGTGGCAGACAGAGAGAAGGGTAGCCCGGGGTGTGGGGTGTGGGGTGGGGGTGGGGTGTGGTGGTGGTGGTGGTGGTGGGTTGGACAGGGCTCCAGTGTCCTCCCCAGCAGCCCACAGGCTCCGGCCTGCCGCCTTCCAGACACTCACCACGTGTGGCTCCTGGGCAGCCAGGTTTCCTTGCCAACTCTGTCGATGCAGAACTTCTGGGGTCCATTGCTCCCTGTCGCCCACGGCAAGGGGGACTTTGTGTCAACACAGATTGCCTTTCCCAAAGCAGCCACGCACCACAGCTCTTTCCCTCCCCAGCTTCCAGCTGCGCATGCCCCATGCTGTCTCACCCCAGGCAGGGCCCCAGAAGGGCAGAGGAAAACGCACCAATGAGCTCGGCGAAGCCCCCAACAGGCAGGCGGCAGGTTCCCGTGACAAACTGCAGTAGCCGGATCCTCTTCTCATTGTCCATCTCCTTGACAACCTGCAGGTCCACAAGACACTCAGATGTCCTCAGCCAGCACTTCAGATGCTAGCATGGACCTTTCCAGGCCAATCGGACACACACAGACACCAATCCGAGACCTTCAAAGATGCTTCCTCTAAGGCTATTTGTATAACATTTCACAAAGGTCCATGGGCTAACTCTTGGTCTCAGGGACATCCTGGGCCTGTCATCCTCCACTCCCAGTCCCCACTTCTGATTTAAAGACACACTAAGGCTGGGAGTGGCTGTCTGATGGACACAGGGTCTCTTTGGGGAAGATAAACTAGTGGAGGTGGCCAGTGTTGCTGGTGGCACAATACAACGAAGGCTATAGCCACTGGCTGGACGTCTCAAAGCACCAGGTAATAAACTGCATGGTGTGCGCGCGCGCGTTTCTAGGCCCATGTCTTTTTTCTCACCCCATCTGACTGGAGGAGACCAGATGGCCAGCTGCAGCTGAACTTCCTGGACACAGGCCCCCTTAGCTCCCAGCCGGGCCCAGACTGACTACTGACAAACTCTGTCACACAAGCTGGTGACAATATAGTCACAACAACCTCTATTCTGTCCAGAGGTATGTTTATTCCAGACTTCTCCAAGTTGGGGAGGAGAGGAATGTGTCAAAGACGAAGGGCCTCGAGTTTGGTGTCTAGAGAGGTCTCACGTGCTGTGGCTACCTGATAACCACACCTGAAGGCCTCTTGCCCCCAGTCCAGCAGGGGAGCTAGGGCTCCAGACGCACCTGCCAGAACCACTGGATCTGCTTGCTGCTCTTGGTGTAGTGCCGGTAGATGGCGTTCTTCTGCCAGTCACTCATGTCGATCTCCTGCATGCCGCAGAGCATGAGCTGCAGGAAGGGGAGGGTCAGCAAGCCTGGGTCACGCCTTTCCCACGGCACCTCCCTGTGCCCAGGGGTGCGGCCTCTCACCAGACTCCCCCGCTTTCTCAACCTGCTACTGTGCCAGAAATGCTCAAGATCCTGCTCTCTAAGCACAGGGAACAGGGCTGAGGATCCGGCCACGCCCCCCATCCTGCTGCCCTGAGGATCCGGCCACGCCCCCCATCCTGCTGCACTGAGCTTGCTGGGACTTGGTGTGCGAGTTTCTATAGGTATGTGTCATGGAGCTGGGACACCCTAGAAGCATTGAAGTCA
Organism: Apodemus agrarius; assembly: GCA_964023405.1. Taxonomy (NCBI): domain Eukaryota; kingdom Metazoa; phylum Chordata; class Mammalia; order Rodentia; family Muridae; genus Apodemus; species Apodemus agrarius. The sequence goes on from OZ030024.1 coordinate 22,096,714, forward strand.
AGGGCCCCCAGTCTTTGGCACCTACCTCCAGCTCTTTCTCATCAAAATATCTCAACCACTCCAGAGGGGCCACCTCATTGAAGCCGTCCAGGAAGGCTTTGGTCTGCTCTTCCACACCTCGGGTGAATCGCCAGTCAGTCAGCAGCCTAAAACCAAAGATGGAGCCCAGGACATCATGCCTTTAACTGTGGGACCTCAGACACACCCAAGTAAGGGTTAATGGACTAGACCAAGAAGCCTAAAGAACCTGAGTGGGGGGTGGGGGGTGGGGGGTGGGGGTTGTACATGAGCATTAGAGAGCCCGGAGACTGAAACACACTGAAAGAAGAAGGCGATGCGTCAGGAGATGGCGGCATCTCAGCTCTGCGTTTCTTTACCAGTTCCCTCTAGCCGGGAAGCCTCTTGAGTGCAAGAGTCCAACCCAGAGCTGGTACCCAAGGCCAGAGGCTGCACATCCCACAGCTCAAGCCATTACCGACCAGCCACGGCAGACAGACCTAGGATATCCCCACAAGCGCGCGTGCATGTGCGCACGCGGGGAGATCCCTTTCCCGGGCTGTGCTCACATGATATACTCCTCCTTGTTCTCCTCCGTAACCCGGATGTTCTCCCCGCCTTCCTTCAGCTCGTGGGTTGTCACCTTGCCCAGGATCTCCATGTCCTGGATGAAGAACAGCTCCAGGCCACACTCTTCCAGGTTGTTCTCTCTAGGACACAGGAGGCCAGGGGGAGATGTCTACCTTACCAGGCCTGCCCTCACCGGCCTGACTACTCCCTGGGGCCCCCAACTCACTGGGGCACCAGGAACTCACAGGTGACCAGAAACCCTGACCAGTGTGCCTTGGCCCATTTTCTGCTGCAGGGAGAGAATCTAGATGTGCCCTACAGGGGACCTCGAAGCTCTTATCTCTAAATAGGCCTTAGAGAGGCCATGTAGGCACTGAGGAAACTGAGGCCAGGGGTGCCAACTGGCCAATCAGAACCCTGCTCCACCAGCACAGGGCAAGCCAGGACTTACTTGATCCAGACAATGGAGTTGTAAAACTCAGGGTCAATAGACTCCAGGTCCTTCAGAGTCGGTCTCTTGTTGAGCATCCGCTTGTAGAAAGGGAGGGTGAAGCCTGTGTCGATGAACTTTCCGTGGTACAGAGCCTGGGCGAGGGAGAGGCAGAGCAAAGGGCTTGCTGGGTTTTGCTGGGACAGCTGAGGAGGACTCGGGCGTGTTCTGGCTGGCGCCTGCCCTCCTCCCTGAGAGCTAGCTAGGGGAGGCCTGGGAAACTAGCAGTTTCTACTTTTCTTCTTTTTACCTTTTTAACTCGGACACAGGGACTGATTCATCTCACACTGAAAACCACAGGGACGGGCAACGTAGGCCCACTGTCTGCCCAGCACACTAGCCGGGCCACGCCTGCTTCTAGCAAAGGCCTATCCCCATTTCCAGAGAAAACTTGTTCATAACAGCTCCAGGTGGCAGCCCTGGTTCATTGGCACTCTGAGCGGGTGGCACAAGAGGCCAAAAATAATGCAGACACTGAGGCTGGCGCGGGCGGGTTCCAGCGGTGAGTAACAGTCTAGAACTTTCACCGCCCTGTCCTCGTTGGCTGCTAGGCCAGGTAGATCTCAGACCCAGGAAGAATGTGCCCACTTCTGGAGCCATGGCCAGCACTTAGCCAAGAGCCTCCAGATGATAGGAATGGCCATATTTAGTGACAGGGCTGTAGGTCCCTTGGTAATCCAGAGAGGGACGGGTGAGAAGACTTGGGACCTCGACATAGAAAAGCTGGCTCTGGAGCACGGCAGGGCCGCGGCTTCACAGGCTCCTGCACACGTGGCTCACTAAGGACATGGCATGAGCGCCCTCCTGACTGGTGGGTTGAGCTTCCATTTCTAGATGACCTCAGTTGCTGGGGACTCCCCGGCGGTGCACCAACCAGTTCACTGTGGCTCTGATCTGAGCCCATGCTGATCCCTAGCTCTGTTTGAGAAGGCCTGGTGTCTCAGTCAGACATCCCTAAAGGTTCCTGCCCTGCTGTCAGGACTTTGCCTGGCCCAGCCCCATCCTCTAAGGCCCTGTAGATTCAGGTGAAGTCCCTGAGCTTGTGTAGTAAATTCCATATAACATGAGGAACCCTGTGATAGCCCCAGGCAGCCCCTGTGAAATCTCTCACTCCTCCACAGCTGTCTAGCTTGTTTTTGTTGTTGTTGTTGTTGTTGTTTTCTTTTGTTGTTGTTTCTTAATTCCCAGGTTAGAAATTATGTGAGGAAGAGGAGTCACATGAGTCCTGGTCAGGGGGCAGGGCCCTGGTCCATGCTGTTCATGCACTGCTGACTAGACATTGACTAGATCTAGCCTCCTCAGGGGCTGCCCTTCCCAAGGTCTCAAAAGAGGAAGAGGAGAAGGGAGGCATCCCTGGGGGTTACCATGGCGATGAATCTGCCGATAAAGCGGAAGTAGGTGAGGTGGTCAGGGTTGATGGAAGAGGCCGGGTTGATCTGCAGGCAGTAATTGTTCTTCCCAGCATATTCAAACAAACAGTACATAGGGTTGAGCACCTCATGGGACAGGAGGAAAAACCACTCTCTGCGAGGGAAGAGAGGACAGAACAATGGGACCGTCGGCACAGCAGCTGGGCTCTGCTGGGTCAGACCACCTGAACGCGTGTGCCCTGGGAGGTCAGTGAGCCGGCCCATCCTGGTCCTGGGGGTGTACCTGTCAGCTCCCTGGGTATAGTTATGTTACAATGTCTAGCGCTCCAGAGGGCAAAGCGGCTCCTCACACCCAGGGCCACCAGGCATCACTGTGGGGGCTGTGTGCCATAGACACAGGTAGTATTTTAAAGCGCAGGAGGCTGCGCTGGCCAGAAGGCTCAGCAGGCAAAGGCTCTTGCACCCAAGCCTGACAACCCGAGTTCAATCGCTAGAACGCACTTGGCATTCGATGAGAACTGAATCCTGTAAGTTGTCCTCTGACCTCTGCACATGGTACATATATGGTCCATATGAACCCCTATACACCTATGCCCCCCAAATAAATAAATTTATTACAATGGTATTTCTGCTGCACCCCATTTGGTATGCAGTGCTGTGTGAATACACAGTAGCATGTTCCCAAAAGCTGAGACTTGAAAGTTCTGATTCATCTGGCCTCCAGAAACCTCATCTGTTCAAGCTACCCCACAGGTACCTCACTTCAGCCTGGAACCCATTAGCATATCTTAACCCAAATTTGGATCCCTTCATCTACCCACCCAATAGATGCCTTAGCATCTGTCTGCACCCTATGTATAAGCCTCAAGCCAGAGCTCAGAGTCCTTCAGAGCTTGAGCTAAACAATCGGGGAACGCAGGTGAAGGAGGTCAGCCCGGCTGCGTGGCTGTGTGGCTGCGTGGCTGTGTGGCTGTGTAGCTGGTCCTTCGATGCAGAGGGTGCTCCGGTATCCTGTCCGTGGTTCTACCCTGTGGTAGAACAGCATGACGTAACCTACCATAGGGTAAAACCACTGGCAGGACACAGAGAGAGACACACAGGCGGGAGCCACACCAGACGCCCACCAAGCACAGCCCGGAGAGGTCACCACGGAAAAAAGAACAATCATCTGCAGGACGGGATCAACACAGAAGACTACACCACCAGCAAACAGGATCAGAGGCAGGTGAGCCCAACACCAAGCCAGAAGATGTCCCCACACCCCAGGTCAGCAGGATAAGGGGGGAGGGGGGCGCCACAGCCAGGAAGCTCCTCCCCACTGCCGTTCAAGGCAAGGCTTTCCAACGAGCCTGGTAACGTTTGTAGGGAAAAGGTAACATGGGGCTCTGGACTCTTTTAGGGTTGACTGGCACACATGACGTGCAGCAGGGGTGGCAATGCTTAAACATACCAGATGTGCTCTGAGAAATCTGACTTAACCTGGAAAGCCAGGGCTGATTTTAAGGGACACTCAGACCCTAAAAGCTAGCCTCTGCCCACTGATACAACACCAGGTTGTTTTTAACTAGAGAAAAGTGGCGTGTAGGCTGGCATAGAGCCACACACCAGGCCCCTCCCCAAGAAGCCTCTAGCATTTCCTTAATCTAATAACCAAGGGGCTGAGGCCTGACCCTGATCTGCAGCTTACTGATATTAGCCAGAGAAATTTATCAAGGGATTTTCTTCTTTTTGGGAACAGGGTCTCACGAGACCTAGGATGGCATTAACCTCACCATGTAGCCAAGGACAGCCCTGGACTGCTATCCTTCTGCTTCTATTTCTCAGAAGCTACAGACAGGTGTGAGCTACCGTGCCTGATTTGTGTGGTGATGGGAACGACCCCGAGCCTGCAGGACAGACAAGCACCTTACCCTAACTAGCCACACCCACAACCCGAGAGATCACTATATCAGGTCAGTGCCCTTCCCACAGCGCCGAGGAGGGAGCTTTCTCAGCATGGGCCCCGAAGCCAGGGGACACGGGTTAGAGTGCAGCACCTTGGGCACGCTGGCTCACCTGGCGATGCCGCCGTAGTCCAGGCCCTCCTCACCACGCATGATAATGTAGAGCCGGCGGCGCAGGTCGTAAGGTTTCATGTTCATAATCTGGGGAGACAGGGCATCCGGCCATCCTGCCCCTGACCCCAGCACAGAGGCAGGGATGGGGGGGGGGCAGGGACTCTATCTAAGGCTCACTGTCTAACAGATATGGTCACCAACACTTATGCCAGGAGAAAGGGTTTTGGGTGGCGGAAGGAAGCCTGCTTGCTCAGGATCCTGGCATCAGGAATATTCTCTAACCTGTTGGAAAGAATCCTCAAAGAGTGTCTGCCTGGAAACGCTGATCTTCACATGGCTGGGCAGGGCATTTGACTGAAAAGGAAAAAAAAAAATCTTGGGGGGGGGGCTTCCCAAGGGTGCCCACTCAAAGGACCAGACGCCTACTCCTTCAAGACGACAGCTCAGAGGGGGGCGGACATCTTGCTCCTACCTAAGGCACTCCCCAACCAGTGTGGGGGGCTGGGAGACCAGCCGGCCCACGAGCCCCAGCTCCACTCCCACAGAAGGCCCAAACCAGAACTCACGTGGCAGAGGAAGCGGAACTGGTGATACTTCCACCGAAAACTTCGGTCGTAGGCACCAGGTGAGCCTTGCTTGGTCCTGGCAAGAGCAAAGGATATGCAAGAGCCTATTTGATTTCTTAGACATAAACAGTCCATTTCTGGGAGCCCCAGGGAATGTGGATGTTCTGCTCCATGAATTTAAAGAGGAGTAAAGCAAGACACAGACAGGAAGGGACTGAGTGACACTGAGACTCAAAGACGTGGAAACAATGCCCTGGGCCCATCCCTTAGAGGTGACATCCACTTCGGTACTAGAGAGCAGTGGTTAGCACAGCTCGTACACAGACAGACCCCTCTTCTCTGGGTAGCTTAACAGGACAGACTGGGGCTGCGCTGGGGGACAAGGCTGTGGCTGTAAAGGTCTTACCCTGACTCGAACCCTGGCCGAGGATCCTTAAAGGTCGTGGTGCGGGTATTGTGATCCACAAAGTACCGCACGCCCTCGCTGGTGTATTTCATCTCCCACCCTGGGGGCAGGGCTGGCTCCTGGATCATCCTGAAAACAGAAGAGGGGTTACTGGTTGCCCTGGGCTTGGAGGCGGGGTGGGGTGGGGTCTTCGAAGTCCTACTTTGTCTTTGCTTTTCCAGGCTCTGCAGAGCCTTCCATGGGGGAAGGGATACCCTAAGGATATGGACCCCGTGAGAAAACAGGTCATGTACAAAAAGGGCCCGTTTACTAAGGGGCTAATTTACTAAAGGGGCTAAAATGCCAGTCTTGTGGGGGAGTATCAGCCTTGGTGTTCACTAGCAATGCCGAGACTCCACACACCCCTGTCCGGCTTCTGAGGGTCAAGCATGCCCTCAGTTTTGACGGTCAAGTCCTCAGTACCTACCTGTGCTACCCTTCCGTGCCTGCACCCACTGGGACGGCATGGCACATCCTTGTGTCCTGAGGCTCGTGAGGTATTAAGCATGCATAAGGTCTAAAGGTCCCCTAATGTTAGCACTATGAGGCAAATGGAAGGGCCATCTGGCCACAGCTGGGGTTGCACAGAGCCGCCCCCAGCCCATCCCTCAGGCCCCTCTGCCTGAGTGCTCACCCCTGGGTCCGTGGGTCCTCCCACTGAGTAGTGCGTGTGTTGTGGTTCACGTAATACACCCGTCCATTGTCCTGCCTCTTCTCTGCCACAGGAGAAGAGAGAGAGTACAATCAGACTCACACGGCCTGTCCCTTGTCTGCTGCCTGTGTGATGGGTTAGCATTTCTGTCCCATCACCAACCTGCCACAGAAGGTTAGGAGAGAGTGTGGCCACTCACACTTGCCATAGGGGAAGAAAAACCAAAGAGCTTTCCCCTGTTGCAGGACAGGGGAAAGGGTCACCCAGTCCCAACTCTGGTTGCTTGGCCTGTCGGAGGAAGGTGACGCTGCGGGCTATATTCCTTGCCGAGCCAGGGACGGAACTGCATCCCTCTGTGTGCAGTATGGCTACCCTGACAGCTTCCTTTCAGTCTCAGAGAGTGGAACGAGGGTGACCCAACAGCTCTAGGTGGGTAGAAAAGCCAGAGGTAAGCTACAATAAGACTGCCTCTCCAGGAAGTTCCTAGGCCTCAAAGCAGTTTCTGTCCTGGCAAGAAGCAATACTAACAACTCTCGCTCTTTTACATTGACACGGTAAAAGAAAAGAACAACCATAATTACTTTCCGGAGCTGGAAGAACCTACAAGCTGAAAAAGGGAAAGGAACGGGGAGACTGCCACCAGCCCCTGCTCCCTTCCAGGACAGGATAGGTTCTTTGTCCTCTGAGGTCTGGTCTGTAGCTCTGCCTTACCTGTTGTCTACACAACTGAGACTTTACAAATAGACTTTTGTCAACCAAACCCTCACAAAGCCAGAAAAACAAAAGCAAAGAAAGAAGAGGAGGTGGCTGGAGCCTTTACAGACCTCCAAGGCCTAGCGGGTGGGTATGTCTGGCCTTGGAAACAGTCCCACCCCAGGCCCCACCCTGAGGTTTTTGAGGGACTGGCTGCCCCAGCTCAGGAGCCACTGCTGTAAACTACAACCTCCATGGGGGCTGGGTCAGGGGTCAAAGCCAGTAACACAGCAGGGCGATCTGTGCAGGGGGTCTGAGCCGACGGCCATTTTGCTTCAGGTGGCTACAGCGTGGAGGCCTACCTACCCACTGGCAGGCTTCAAAGGACAGTTTTGTCGTGCAGGGATGGGAGAGTCATTTGTGAACACAGCAGCTCCAGGGTTTAGGGGCAAACGGACTTGGAAACATTTGTCAATATTAAGGCTGTTCAGGCGCAGATGTAGCTCTAAAGTGAATGTGTCCCAACCCTCCCCTGGCACGGTAGTAGAGACAGCATGGGGCTCCTTGAAGGCGTACAGTAAGTAGCACCTGAGACCTCAAGCCAGTGGCAGGCCAGCAGGCTCAGCATTCCAAGATCTCTCTCTGGCCTTGCTTTCCCACGGCTCTCACCATTCTGGAGGAAGCAGCCCCGACTGCAGCCCTGGGACCCCATCCCAGAGCCCCAGACACTGTTCTCGTCACAGGGCTTTCTTCTAACTCTTGCACTCGCTCTTCCAGCCTCAGCCTCACTGAGCTACAAGCACAGGCAAGTGCCGCCACACCCAGCCTAAAATGTTCTTTTCTCTCTTGTGGAGCAGGTCTGCTTTTCTGAGAACACAAGAGCAGCACTGCCCCGAGCAGGCCTCCTCTTCCCGCCTCACACGACCACACCTCACCCCTGCGGACTGTCTTCACCCCTGCGGACTACCTTCAGGTTCCCACACTCTGTCCTTTAGCAAGCTGGCTGCAGAAGGAAGTGCAGCTGACAGCGCTGCACCGCCTGCCTGTGCACCGCTGAAATCACTCCTGTCCACACTCCGGGCACCAGCTGCCATCCGGTGCGCAGACTCCTGCTTAGCTTGATGCACTTTCCCGTTCATGTCAGGACCCTGAAGTTCTGCTCTCACGCTTGACCTGCTAATCCTTGAGGTGCCAGTAACCTTACACTGGGGGCCAGAGAGCCAGCCAAGTCATCTGTGTGCATGGGGATTTGCTAGCTAAAATCAAGAACCCATAGGCTTTTACTAATCAATATTTCCTGCTAGGATAGGGAGCCTCTTGGCACTCTGGAATGTATCCGGGGCTCACTGATACTCCAGGGAAGTTGACAGAACATCTTAAATTACTGCCAGGGAGCAGCTGTCTGCATCGAGATCTAGCCCCAAAGTAGCACCATCCTGGAGATGCCCTTGATATCACTGTCAGAGTCTCAATGGCTCTCCACACCCATGTAATAGCATCTGTGAGCACAAAGTAAACCCAACAACCTGCTTGCTCCTGTGCAAGCTGCTCCCTTTGGCATCAGGGACAAACTCCTGCCCTGCTCAGAAAGCTGCAGAATTTCTAACAGCACTTGTTTTTGTGTGGTACTGCTTCCTAAAATAGCCATGAAGCCTAGAGTCTCTCCCAGGTCATGGATGTCTGGTCCTTAGTGGACACCCATGCCTTAACTCTTGGCGAGTCATCCCAAGGGCCTGGGATGGGTGAGGAGCTGATGACAAGGGCGTCCAGCCACCGAGCAGCCGTGCTACACTCAGGACTGCTAAACAGTGTGCAACTCTGTGCCCCTGTGGTCTCGTTCACAATGGGACCACGAGCAAAAGTGGTTGACATTACTCAAAATTAGGCTGGTGTCCATCCGGTGTCTCAACTGTAAAGAAGAAGACCTGTTAAGACAGCGATCTCAATCAGTGTCACAGACAGAAAGAAGTCTGCATGGACACGAGACACGACAAAAGATCTGGGATTTGGTAGACTCCTGAGTAACCACCCTGAGACTCAGGACTCAGACACCAGGGTAGCTTGGACAACTCCTTCCTGGGGTTATACAGTTCCCTCCGTTAGCAGTGGCGAGTAACTACTGCACAGGCTTTACCACGGCCATCATTCCAGATGGGTGTTCTCAGATCATCACTAAGTGCAAGGAAGACTCAAAGCGTAGACAGCACATGCAGGAGATGGGGACAGAATGGTCAGACTGCCACTCAGAAGGCCAACAATGCAATACTTACCCCAGCCAGGCGGGAGGGGGCCCAAGGGATCATGGTCAGTCGAAGCACTCGAAGACTAAACACAAAAAACAGTAGAACATAGAAGTTAAAAAAAATGATGACTCTGGTTAAAAGTAAACGGACCAACAGAAGTAAAAAGCCAAAGACTCACTTCAACATTTCAGCCCTTAGCAGAGAATGCAGGGGGACCTCAGACAGCATCTGCTCCTTTAAAGTCTTTGTTTAAGAAAAGCCAAAAAAGAATCCTATGCACACCAAGAGGACTAGGGGCAGGGAGAGCAGGTGGGGTTAGAGGAGCCCTGAGGACGTGGACAAGGGCTCCAGGCAGAAGCCAGGTCTGAGCGAGCAGGGCAGGGCGGCTCAGAGCAAGCTCCCGCCAGCTCACTGCCGACCCCTGCTCGGCTCCTGCTCCCGGCGGCCAAGGCAGCTCAAATCCTCACCACCTCCAACTTTCTCCAAGAACCACACACAGGAGGGGAAAAAATACCACAGGCCTTTCCAATGAAATCATTCCCACAAGCCCTGCCCACGCCCAGGGCTTCCTGGCTGGGGCCCGGCCCTCCTCCCACCACCTCCCTCCTGGGTGTGCGGCATCCACCCAGACTGAGGGCACTTTCATGCCCGAGCCCCTCCCCTCCCCCAGAAATGTTTTCCTTTGCCTTCACAAAGCACCTTTATTATTCCCTGCCCAAACCTGAAGGTGTTCAGTGTTCTGTGTTTGCCTGTCTGGGGAGTTGGTGCTGGGACTGGTGAAAGAGAAGGGGGAAGGGGCTTCAGGACGTCAGGTCACTATTTACACTAGCGCCTTCAGCCTATTACTGCTTCACGGTCCCAGGGGAAGGGCTGCAGTAGATGGAGAGGCCTCGTGGCCTCAGGGAAGCAGGGGTGCACTGTCAAAAACTGCTCTTAGTTAAATAAAACAACTATTGTTTGACTCCTTCTCTCCCAAACTCAAGCATTTTTATTTCACTTACTAGAATTTAATCATCATATTAGGGGATCAAGTTCTAAGTGCAGACTTCAGGCTGCAGACCTGGCTGGCTCCGTCTGGGGATGACAGAGCCACACACACCACCAGCAGGAGGATGAATGGGGCTCAGTTTGGCTTTGCAAATCCTGGGGGTGCTCCACTCCCAGCCAAGCCCACTGCAGCCCTCCCTCTACCCCAACTGAAGGGACAGAGAAACTTTCTTCCCAAGGTGGCAACCCAGGCTCCTCTTCCAAGTAATTCCAACCGTAAGTCTTGAAACCACAGGCTCCTTGATGGGATGTGGCCCCTTTCGGTAGAGGGCCTCCTGCCAACCGGCACAAAGGAAGCCCTGCAAAGTCGGGGGAGCTGGCCTCGGCTTGGTGCCCATTCCCAACTCTATCCCAGCTCAGAGCTGCCTCGACACTGAAGCCGATTCACATCGGGCTTCTGGGTGTGTCTAGGTATTGGAAGGGCGTCGTCGCTGAGACTTAGCCCCTCAGCACACCCCGCTCCACTCTAGTTATGGGTGTAAGAGTCTTCCTGAAAGCACTCAGCAGCACAAGCTGAAGAATGAATAGGAAACCGGTGCATCCAGCAGACACCAGGCAAACCAAAGGCGGTGGGTGGGTCAGTGCTGGGCGGCAGGCATGACTGCAGCTTTTGGGAACTGACACAGGGATTCACACAGGCTAGGCAAAAGCTCTTATCTCTGAGCACACACCCAGGCTGCACTTGAAACAAGCCAGGTGTGGTGGTGCACACCTTGGATTCCAACGCTTGGAAGGAAGGCAGAGGTAAATGGGCCTCTGAGTTCAATGCTAGCCTGGTCTACATAGCAAGCTCCGGGCCATCCAGGCTATGCAGAGAAAACCTGCCTCAAAACAACAACAAAAGAAAACTACCAAGAAAGAAAAAGAAGAGGCAATTGGCTTCAGACTCTAGAATGTGTAGCTAATATATAAACTATCCCAGGTTTTAGCAGGATATCCGCTACCAGCGGCAGAAACGGAGTATCTGGGCCGGCTTCTGTGCCCTTCTTACTCCGCAACCAGGACAAAAGGTTGCTACAGTACAGAACGGGGAACCAAAATAGCCATCAGCCTCTTTTTTTTTCTTTCTCTTCTCTTCTCTTCTCTTCTCTTCTCTTCTCTTCTCCTTCTCCTCTTTCCCTCTCTCCCTCCGCCCCCCTCTCTCTGGATTTTGGAGACAGGGTTTCTCTGTGTAGTCCTGGCTGTCCTGGAACTTACTCTATAGACCAGGCTGGCCTCAAACTCAGAAATCCGCCTGCCTCTGCCTCCCAAGTGCTGGGATTAAAGGTGTGCACCACCACTGCCTGGCCAGCCTCTTTTATTGAAATGAAAGGTCTCTCTATAGTTCAGGCTGGGTTCAGACTCGGCTCGAGTGACCTCCTTAACGCAGCTTGCGGGACCCCAGGTGTCGGCTGTGCCTAGCTACGCCCCTCCGCTGAGCCTTGCTCTTTTTGTTTGCTTTGGTTGTTTCTATCCCAAACATTACACGGCATTGGCTCTCCTTCACCGAGGGTCTTTGTTGAATTTCCTGGCACCCTCCAGTTGATATTAGCTCCACTATCACACACACCCTCGGCCTGGAGGAAGGACAGAGAAGAAAAGCCAGAGAGGGAAGGGAGGGAGGGACCAGACCCAAGAACCCAACAAAAGCACTCGAACCCATGGACCCCAATGGTGATTTTACTGTTATAGCTAAAGTGGATCAGAATACATGACTTTTTTGGGTAGTTTTTCTATCAGGTACATTTTACAACTCAAATCATACTTTGCATCATGACCAGAAAGCCCCAAGCAAATCCCCACACCTTCAGTGGGTAACTAATGCTCCTTCTCATCTCCTAAGGGTCCAAGAGTGTCCCACAGAGAAGAGCTGGACAGGCACAGAGACAGGACAAGGGGACTGACTAACGCCCAGAAGGGAGCTCCTGGAGATATTAGGTAATTCTGAGAGACAAGGTCCTTCATAATCAGAAACACAAACGTGACTGCTGACCCACCTTCCAGGGCTGGAGGCGCAGCCGTGAGCCAGAAAGCTCATGTGAGTTCAACTCCCTCTGGGATTAAGCACTAAGTCCCAGGAATATTTTGAGATACAAACTCAGCAATAAAGAATGTCTAGCAAGCACAGCGAGAGCAGGAAAGACTCAGAGAAGGCCGGGAGTGCAGAGAAGAAGGCGGGCATCATGCTTGCAGGATGGACCTGATGGACCAGAGCCAACTCCAGGTGCCTGAGAGCTCTAAGGGCTCTCTGTGGGAAAGACAGAGCCGGCTGCTTCTGAACAGTCCAATGTGAGTACTCCTAGCAGGAAGCACAGAACAACCTGGGTCAGAGGAGGACATAGTGGAATGAGGACAGAGGTGCCACATAAACAGTAGCCTGTGGGACGGGCTGGGTGCTGGTGCAGTGACACATGTGTCCTGAGTGGACCACAGCAGGAACACAACACAGGGCAAAAGGAGCTGGCAAGGGCAAAGCGAGCACAAACACAGGCATGATAATTCAGAGCAGCAAAGGACCATGGGCAGTTAAGGGAAAGCACTAGAAATGCAGACACTAGTAACCCGGGGACTGCGGGAAAGGTGCACGCACACAGAGGCAGGCCCGGGAGGAAAGGCAGGAGCTCTGGATGTCCTGGACTCCCATTCTAAACTGTATTTCATGCTCCTTAAAGTGCTGCGAAGAACAAGATCTCAGTTTAAGCCCAGCAAGAGGAGGAACGGGAAGGGGGTGCTGCTAGCACAGTATCAGTTCTTACTCTTCCTAGTCAAACCCTGGGCCAAGGCCAAACCCCAGAATAAGTGTATGAAAGCAAGCCTTCTTACTTGTAACCAGGACACGGCACCATAGCAAATAAGAGGGGAAACCAAAAGCAGGAAAAAACCAACAGAGACTTTCAGAGAAGACCAAAAAAAAAAAAAAAGGGGGGGGGGAGTGTCTAGCATGCCTTTTTTTTCAGGACAAGACATCTTCTATTTCACAGGAACAAGGTGACTCCCCCAGTCCATGCAGAGCCCCCACATCTGCAGCTAAGCCGTGAATACCATTCCACGGTACCTAAAAGAAAACTGTTTTGTACTTAAATTGCGCCTCTCAAGAGGCTTCCCCTCCCAAATCAAACATCTACCCTGAGTTCTTGCTAAAATGAAAGAGATGGGCAAAAAGAGAACCTGCAGAAAGACCAAGCAGAAGTGAAGGTACAACTCCTCCAGTCCTCCGTAGACACTTGTAAAAAAACCTGAGGTCTGGGCCAGAGGAGATCACTCTCAGCACTCTTTAACAATTAGAGAAGTTAAAGATGGAGGGGGTGGGGGGAGTGCTGCCACAGGCCTTCCTAGTTTGGGAGCCAAGACTACTAATAGCAAGAAAGATATCAAATCCAGCTTCAGACACTGACCAGAGGCAGTTACTAAGTTACAAACCTGAGGAATCTTGAGGCGGTGCGTGAAGTCTGCAGTGTGGAAGCACTGACATGCCTGCTCAGCAGGCGGTCCACACTGTGTGTGGCTGCAAACACCAGCACGCAGGGGTCAGCATGTTCTGGGCAGGCCCCGCCCTCTCACCTGGTAGAGGAATCTTTGGCTGAAGTGTTGCATGGCCCCCTGCAGCTGACTGCGCTGGGACTGCCACTGCTCATAGTTGCGCACGTACTCAGCAGTGGGCCGCTGCCAGGTGGTTGTCCGGGTGTTGTGGTCCACGTAGTACAACCTTCCTCGGGGGTCTGTGCGCTTCTCCCACCTGGAAACAGGAGCTCAGACTGAGTACGAGACCTCGCCATCCTTGCTGCTCCCCTCCCCCAAATTCTAAGGATGTTCTCAGGAAGTCTTGCAAGGAGTTGAATATCTTGGGCCACAAGTGGGCACATGGCCTAGGACCTATGCTGGGACAATCAAAGTGAATCTCAGAATATTTGCTTAGAATTCGAGGAGAGAAAAACAGTCTTTCCCCTTTTCCTAATGCAGGAGAGAAAGCACATGCCCAATAGTCACTCGTTCACCCATACAAGGTGGCCCAGTAGATAGCGGGACAGAAAAATGGAAGACAAGCTGACCCTTGAGTCACAGTCCTGAGATGCACGATCTAGACTAACTAGATATCAGAGTATCTAAACTTTCCATCACAGGAGCTGAAGACTCCCTGTAATGCTTAAGTCACACTGGGTATCAGTTTGTTGGTTTTCGAAAGGGTCTCACTCTTGGCTACTGTGTGACGCACTAGATTCACGCTGGCTTTGACCTCGGACACCTTCCTGCCTCGGGCTCTCAGGGCTGGGATTAAAGGTATATGCTACCATGCCTGACTTTGGAGACTAATTTCTGTGCTTTATTTCTCTAGGATAGGTGACTTCTCAGTGTCATCGGCATCTTGGTGTCTTGGGCATCCGTCTGCACCGTCTCCCTCTAAAGTGGACAGCTGTATGTCTACAACACTGCTCTGCTGTCCCAAGTCATCTTACTCTCTCTTCCCCATAGGACATCCCATGGCCTCTGGCTTGGGTCCAGAGTACTGTGAGCTGCACCCATCTTTCTTCTGGGTTGGCTTGTTCTCATATGGTGAAGTAAATCACACAGAACTCCTGAGTGGGGGCTCCAAAGGCAAGTGTCTGGAACCCAGCATGTATGAAGGTGCCTTTATCCCATCCTCCATGGGGGAATATTAAAGCAACAGGAAGCCATTTTCCCCACTCTACAGCTGCTGTGGCATTCCTGACTTCCAATCCTTTCTGTGTACCCCATTTTCTCCCCCTGGAAGCTTCCAACATCTATTCTTGGCACCCTGAAATTCCATTAGATGTGGCTTGGGTGGGTCAGTCTTCATTTTCCAGGCTGAACCCTGTTAATCTGCATACTACATATTTCCATTTTGGTAATCCTTTTCTTTTTGTTTTTTGAGACAGAGTCTCACTATGTAGCTACGGCTGTCCTGGAATTCATTACGTAGATTGGTCTGCTTCTGCCTCTCCAGTGCTGGGATTAAAGGTGTGCACCACCATGTCCAGTGCTTTTTCTTCCTTTAAATTTTTTTTATATGACATTTTATTTGAAGTGTGTGTGTGTGTGTGTGTGTGTGTGTGTGTATCAGAGTGCACATGTGCATGTATGGTGTGTGTGTGGGGATACATTTCAGGAGTCAGTGGGTTCCAGGGACTGCACTAAGGTTGAGTGGCCAGCACTTTCACCCATCTTGCCACACCCCAGTTTTGGCAGTTTTCTATTTCTGTTGTAACAGTCACTTCCTATTCTCTGTTTGTTCTCTCTTGCTCAAAACTTGGGGACCAGGCTGCTTAAACTCATCTTCTAATTTTCATGTCTCCAAACATTCTAATGCATTTGGGTTTTCTTTTTTGTTTGTTTTTTGGTGGTTGTTGTTGCTGTTTGGCTTCTGACATGGTCTCATGTTTCAGGCTAGCTTCCGGCTCATCATGTAGCTGAGGATAGCCTTGAATGCTGATCTTCCTGCTTCTGCTTCTCACAAACTGAGATTATGGGGTTGGACTGTTGACTCAGAACTGGCTAAGACCACTGCTGCTCTCACAGAAGACTCAGATTCAAGCCTAACGCCCTCATGGCAACTCGCCATTGTCTACATCTCCAGTCTTGGGGATCTGACACCTTCACAGGCAAAACACTCCCACACATAAGATAAAAACGTGCAAATAAAGAGAATGCACTGAACTAGGCTTTGATTTTCTTATCTCTAACGTTACCTTTTAAAGGCTCAGTGCATGGTTTATTTCATGCTCCCCTGTTCATATACCCAGGCTGAATTTTAATTTTCCCCCCAAACCTTTGAGGATATTAAAATTTAGAAGCTGGGCATGGTGGGTCATGCCTGCAATCCCAGTATTCAGGAAGCAGAGACAGAAGAATCACTGTGAATTCAAGGCCAATAATGATAACCATATCAGCAACAACTTGGATTTCCTTTTTCTTCTCTGTGGTATGGGGTGCCCCCTGTGTTGTTAATACTGAGTCCCTCTACCCCATCTGTATAGCCGCATCTGGACCCAGGAGCAAGGCTGAGTATTCAGGTGAGTTGTGGGTGTCCTTGTCTTCACTGAGGCAAAGGCTTAATTAGCTAGGCCATTTGAAGGTCCTCAAATGGTACAGTCTACAGCCCCCCTCCTGCAGACTGGCCAGTTTCTCCAGCAAAACACTCTCCAGTCTTCATCCTAAGGCATGGTTTCTTCAGTCTACTGCCTCGGTTATGGCTGTGCCCAAGGCTGGCCCAGTCCTCTGAGAAGCTTATCAAGGCCATTAACAACTACAGGGTTGTGTGTGTGTGTGTGTGTGTGTGTGTGTGTGTGTACATGTGGCAGGAAATATATGCTCAAACATGCATGTGAGGCAGCAGACTGGGACTGATGACTGACAACCTGAGACTTGAATGGCTCTTGGAAAAACAACACAGAGCCGTGAGGTGAGTCCCAGGCGTTCTCACCCCACAGCCTCCTCAGGGTCTTTAGAGCTCCGTGCTGAGAGCAAATAGATACTCTGTTGCAGGCTTTCTCAGCTCTACCATTCCCTGTCAGCAGACACCCTGGCCAGCATCTCCTGTGTGCTGCCTATCCGCCTCCCTCTTCCTCTATTCCCTTCATTCTTCCGTGAACGTCTCTCTGATCTCTTGGGCCTCCAGCGCCTAGACTAGCACCACAGCCATGCGCTACCATGCCGGGCTATCTAATTTTGGCCACTTGTGCTTTGCCTAAAATAAATGTATTGCCATTTAACAGGTTTTCAGGAAGAGCGGGATAAATAATGCCTAACCTACATGTTTACCTGCTAGTCCTTCGCTATTGTGGAGTCCTTCACTACCAGGAATCTCAAACTTCCTTTCTTAAGACGTGTGTGTGTGTGTGTGTGTGTGTGTGTGTGTACATGCATGTGCTGCATACATCTGAATGCTCTTGGAGGCCAGAAGAGGGTCCCCTGGAGCTGGAGTTACCGTAAGCCACCTGACATAGGTGCTCGGACCTGAACTCAGCTCTTCTGAAAAACACTCTCAGCTGTGCCACCTCTCTAGTTCCAAAATTTCAAGCTCCTAAGCTGGATGACTCCACGATTTATTCCCCACAAAACCTTGTAGAGAGTCACGATCGTAAAGAACACAGCCGTGTCTGAGGGCCCAGCCTGTTCACTTCGGCTCTGCTGGGCCCACATGGAACATAGAATTTATTCAAGCCTTCCCTTCCCGGAACCATTCCCTACACACTGTTCATGTGCCCACATGCACACAGGCACCTCGGCTGATGCCATCCTCCTACACTGTCTGTGGACTCTAAGGCTCATCAAACACTGATGGTCTACAGCAACCCCCATCCCCCACCACACACACACACACACACACACACACACACACACACACATACACACCTCTGTCTCTTCTGCCTAGCTCTGGTCTGGGCACTGCTCAAAACTGGCCAAAGAGCACATGATGACAACCAGAGGCAATACTTCATGCCCCTGAAGAGAAGGACTGGGCCACATACATGTTGCCATGGATTTGCTGTAACAGCATGACCATTATAGCTAAGGACTCATAAAGTGCTTCCCAACCAAAGATCCGCTGAAAAATGGTTTTATCTGATGTTTTAAGGTCAATATGGTTGTGGTCATATCTTACTCTGCCCTGGGCAGAGAGTTCACTCATTAACTGTGTTCAATGTTTATGTCCTTTCTGCAGTTCCTACTATACAAGGAAGCAAGAGCCCTTTACTTAAAATAAACTGTGTTGAGAACCAAGATGTGTATCTCCCAGGGGCACAACAAAAGCATCTTGGGGAACTAGGGTGGAGCTAGGTTGGCAGGGCCTTGCCAATCATTCACGAAACCCTGTGTCCTGTGCACAACACTGCATAAACCAGCCGGGGTAGCATACAGTGGTAATCCCAGCATTTGAAAATTAGAATCAAGAAGATCAGAAGTTTGAGGTCGGCCTTGGCTGTATATAGCAAGCTTGAAGGCACCCTGGGCTTATAGAGTCTGTCTCAAAAAAAAAAAAAATTGCAAGAAAGGTTGATTGGTGTTCCACTTTCATACCTCGTGAACTGTCAGCCCCTAGCTATCCTTAGAACCCCACCTTTACTGCAGCTCCACCCAAAAGCTTAACAGATCCACACATCCACTAGGAGTGATGCCATAAGCCTTTAAACCCAGTGCTCAGAAGCCAGAGGCAGGAGAATATCTTGAGTCAGAAGCCAGCCTGGTCTACAGAGCGAGTTCCAGGACAGCCAGGGCTATACAGGGAAACCCCATCTCAAAAATTCAAAGATAAAAAAAGAAAGAGAGAGAGAGAGAGAGAGAGAGAGAGAGAGAGAGAGAAAGAAAGAGAGAAAGAGAGAAATAAAGAAAGGAAATCCAAACAACGTCCTCATATCCTATAGACTAGAGGGTTCAGAGGTGTGCACTTTCCAATATTCCTGTTCTCAAGCTCAAATGTGCGAATCATACTGTTAACTGAATGCCTGACCTGTGACACAATTAGAGAGATTCAAACACTGACTGGGTCTTGGACAATATGGAGCAATACTGCCAAATGTCCGGTCCAAAGCCCCCTTTTCCTCAAAAGGGCAGTGCTGGGGACATTGCTCTACACAGAAGGACTTTGGCCATGTAAGCAGAAGGACTGTTACAAGCCTAAAGATTTCCACTTATTACAAGAGCAGATCTTTTATGGACTTTCTGTTCACCAAGAACCTCCCTTAATCCTCCGAAGAACTCCCATATGGTTCTCCCAAAGTCAATTACAAGCACACCTAGTTCTGGGTCAATATGGATAGTGTGTCACCTCAGATCCTGCCCTGCTGACTGCCATGTTAACAGTGGCTTGCTCTCCACCATTTTGCTCTTCCCACTACCTCCCTCTCCGCTCTCTAGAGAGCCCTGGCAGCTTGATCCCAATACATCTTCCTCTCTGCTCGTAGGGTGCTCTGAAGTCGGAGACACCATCACTTCACGAACAACAAGGCGATTTTACTGTAGCAACGTTTTGTGTTTTCAAGACTAGATCTCACTATGTAGCCCTGGCCGTCCTGAAACTCCCTATGTAGCCTAGGCTGGCCTCACAGAGATCGACCTTCTCCTGCCTCCCAAGTGTTGGGAATAAAGGCATGCATTACTACGCCTGGTTAATGACATATTTTAGAAGTGTGTGTTGAAATATGAGTAAATGATAATGCATAGGGTCTGCCTCAAAATAACCCAAACTAGGGCAAGCAAGGGCGGTGGACAAGCAAGGGCGGTGGCTGAAGGTTCTAGATCACAAGCTGGAAATGTCTCCTCAAAAGTAAATATTTAAAACTCTCTGTGTTGCAGTCACTTGATTGTGCCACTGAAGAATTAAAGCAGCAATTAAAAACATCAACTCAGCCCCCAGGAGACTGAACACCATAGGTTCAAGGACTGCCTGGGCTAGTTAGTGAGACAGTTAGTTCCTGAACAGCAAGGGCTTCAGAGTGAGAAGCCTGTCTCAAAAAACAAAAACAAATAAACTAAAAAACAAAAAACCCAATCAACTAACCAACCAAACAAAAACCCCCAAAAACCGACAACCCCAAATTGGGCTGGCTAACACTCAGGAGGCAGGGACAGGAGGAACTACACTGAACTGCACGCCAGCCTGCTACATATCAAACTCTGGTCCAGCCAGGGCTACACAGAGAACCAGCCTCAAAAACAAAACACCAACCAACCACAATAATAAACCTCCCCAGAGCCTCAGTGTGGCTCAGAGGTACAGCACCTGTCAATCATGTTGACCACACCCAAGGAGCTGGGTGAGGTTCCCCTAACACTGAGAAAAGGAAAGGAAAGGAAAGGGGAGAGGAAGGAAAGGAAAAGCTTGCAAATGAATGTGGCTATGTTCTAAGAAATTTTTATTTACAAAAATGGGTGGAGGGCTGGATTTATCCATCTGCTGTGGTAAGACACCAACCCCTGGTACAGAGAAAACAACACTGGCGCTGAGTATGAGGGGCTCATTATACTATTCTCTCTATGCATACCTGAAGTTTTCCATAGTAGTATAACATTTTCCATCATTTCTACAATAAGATGTGGAAATTGGAGAAGAAAAAAAAAACTTTAACAAGCCACTATTTAACTTTGGTAGCCTTCCCTTGACTTCAAGTCCAAGTAGAAACAGGGTAAGCACCACAGATGATAAATGGGGAGCACCACTCCCAGACAAGCAAGGAAGAAAAAGGAAAACCGGTGCTCTACGGGAAACTGCAGCAAGGCAGCATGGGTACAGTCTGTGGAGGCAGACGGTGGGGTGGGATTTGCCTGGCACACACCTGACGGCTGGCCTTAACAAACAGAGGCTGGCTCTCGCCAGAGTCCGCACAAGCCACAGTCCTGTCTCCGGGCGAACTGAGAGGACAGTGCTCATATCTATACAGAAGCTTTCACGGCTACACTTGGGGGCGGGGGTTAGGGGCATTCTTGCGAGCAGAATGCATTCCCTTTTGTAAGCTCTCAAGACCAGGAGACACGTGTGGAAAGAACTCTCTGTCCCTGGCAGGCAGGAGTTCAAACCCTTTTTTTCTTGAACTTGGATAGTCTCCCCCACTTGGAAGTCTCTGTTGGCCGTTGGTTTTGGAGAATCTACTCTGTTCTCACCACGCACAGCTGAATTAGGAGCAGGCTGTACAGGGAAAGGCAGCGACTCTCTTTTTCTTTGTACATGTGTATATATGCTGCATTTATATACACGTTTATGTGTATATGTACATATGTATGCATATGTACACATGTACGAAGGGCAGAGTTGATGTACATGTCTATGTGCATGTGTACAGATGTATGCATATGTACACAGGTACGAAGGGCAGAGTTGATGTACACGTCCATGTGCATGTGTACAGATGTATGCATATGTACACAGGTACGCAGGGCAGAGGCTGGCATTGGTGTCGTCCTCTGTTGCTCTCCATGTTATTTTTGGAAGCAGAGTATTTACTGATCCTGGACCCGGACTCGGCTAGACTAGCTGGCCAGTGAGGCCCAGGGATCGTCCTGTCTGTCTCTGGTGCTGGGACTACAGATGCACACTGCTGCGCCTGGCTTTTTAGACGGGTGCTGGGAGCAGCACCAGCTCTGCCCTGTTTGCACAGCAAGCACTTTCCAACTGGTCCACCTCCCCAACTATTGGTCCCATCCCTCTGCCTTTTTCTTTCTTTTCTTCCTTTTTTCCTCTTCTCTTCTCTTCTCTTCTCTTCTCTTCTCTTCTCTTCTCTTCTCTTCTCTCTCATCTCTCTCATCTCCCTCCCTCCCTCCCTTCCTTCCTCTCATGAGTTTTACTTATGTTTATATGTATGTGTGTCGGTGTGTGCATATGTATGGCTTCACCCAGAATCTAGAAGAGGAAATCAGACATTCCAGAGCTGGAGTCACAGGTGGTTATGGGCCACCTGACATGGGTGCTAGAAACTGAAGTCAGGTTTCTGGAAGAGCAGTCAGTGCTCTTAACCTCTGAGAATCTCCCCAGCTTCCAGTCTTTTTTCTTAATCACCCTGTACCTACTTAACTCCAAAGACCTGCAACACATTATAGAACATTCCAAGAAGGAAGGCTGAATTAAGATGACTGGAGAGGAAAAGTCATCCAGAGACCCAGGGTAACTGCTGCCTCTGAAGGAAGAAACAGAATCGCCAATCCACACGGGAGTTAGAGCTAACTAAGGGACCTCGGGCCCAGGAGGCTCCCTCAGCCCTCGGGGCTCCAGGACTCCAGAGTTCTCGCAGTACTGAATACACAGTAAGAAAGCCCCTGCCCGTGAGTCAGGGCCAATGCACGGCCTGTGGAGGAAAAAGGACAGGCTGGAGTGAGGGGAGACTGGAAGGAAGGGAAAGTCGGCAAAGAGAAAACAGGTTAAGATCAAGACAGCATTCTGGAGTGGTGGATGCCCGTGGGAGAGTGCCGGTGCCCATTCTAGAGTCTCAAGTCTTACCCTGGAGGAAGAGGCCGCTCCCAGGTGGTGGTCTTGGTATTGTGATCAACATAATAGACACGCCCGTTGGGCAGTTCTCTCTGTTCCCATCTGGAAAATAAAAACCAAGGGGAGGCATGACACTTCAGTTGAAAGGTACAGTCCCAGTTACGAAGGAAGTCCTTCACTGTGGATGGGCTCAAAAGAAAAACACCAAAGATGACATTCAAGGTCAGCCCACCTGGTGTCACACCAGCTCTGTACTGCTGCTAGAACCCTTTTGACAAACTACAGTAGTGTCCCTTTATAGCAGATATTATTATAAATTCTCCCAAAGCACCATATGCCTGCATTGCATGAGTTTTTCCTTTCTTTTCTTAAAGATTAATCTTTATGTATGTGTGCATGTGTGTCTGTGAAGGGCGCATGCGTGTGAGTGCAAGTGTCCGAGAGAGCCAGGCTGGATCCCCTGGAGCTCAGGCTGCAGGCAGTGGAGATCCACCCAGCCTGGGACTGGATCCCCTGGAGCTCAGGCTGCAGGCAGTGGAGAGCCACCCAGCCTGGGACTGGATCCCCTGGAGCTCAGGCTGCAGACAGTGGAGATCCACCCAGCCCGGGACTGGCACCAAGGCCCTCTGAAAGAGCACTGTATGTTCTTCACCACCGACAGGCCACCTCTGTGCCAACTGCTCTGTGGATTTTTCTCTTTTTTAAAAAAAAAGATTTTATTTATTTCTTTTATGTATATGAGTACACTGTATCTGTCTTCAGACACACCAAAAGAGGGTATCAGACCCCATCACTGATGGTTGTGAGCCACTATATGGTTGCTGGGAATTGAACTTAAAACCTTTGGAAGAGCAGTCAATACTCTTAACCACTGAGCCATTTCTCCAGCCCCTGCTCTGTGGATCTTCAAGTCAGTTCTTGAGTGGTATATGAACAAAGATCCCTTAAGAATATGATGGAATCTGAGGCTGTTTTCCTCTTAAAATGAACTTCTAACAAAAATTTTCAGGCAGTTTCTGAGTTTCATTGACTTCTCTAAAAGTTTACTGATGGACAACTCCCTTCTGCCTTTTAAGCTACTTTAAAAAAAAAAAAAAAAAGTGTCATGGGGCTGGAGGGATGGCTCAGTGGTTAAGAGCACTGGCTGCTCTTCCAGAGGAGCCCGGTTTGATTCCCAGCACTCACCCACACGGCTCACAACTGTCTGTAAGTCCAGCACCAGCGTATCTGACAGTCTCTCCCGGCCTCACACATACGCTGCATGTGTGAGGTGCACACACTTACGCTCGGGCAAAAAAAATGCTCAAAGACAAAAAAGGAAATAAAATCTCAAAATAGTATGTCACTAGTTCTGTTCCTTTAATACTGTCTATATTTGTGATGAAATCTTATTGATTTATCTATATTGAGACAGGGCCTCACTATGTAGCTAGTGATGTTTATTTTTAAACTGTAGGATTCATCAGCTGAGAATCGTTTGAATAGATTTACACAATCCAGGAACATAGTGCACTGTCATCTGACAACTGGGGTTCTGTCTGTGTTTGTTAATATAATTCTGGGGTGCTATGGGTAGCTCCTTGGTGCTAATGGAAGACAGGCAATGGGTGACTCAGAGCCAACCAACTCAAGCACCAAACACACAGTTAAGGACCACTATCCCAACCTTGCTGGCTGTCACCCAGTCACAGCCCAGCAATGACCATATTTACGCAGAATACAGAAACCGATACAAAGGATGCACGGGCTGACACAATGCTGCTCCATGGCAGATACGAACAGTCCCGAGCTACCCCGATTTCACTTACTTCTACTGTGGGGTACTGTCTGGTCTTTTAGGAGGACACTTACTATAGTCTATGCTGATGAAAGGCTTGTTTTTAAAATGTTGGTTGTTGTGTGCCTGTATGTGTAGATGATACATGCGTGCAGATGTATGTTTGTCACAGCATGCACAGGAAGGGCAGCAGACAGCTTTACCGAGTTGGTTGTCTCCTTCCACCTTTCCATGGGATGGATGTGGGGATTGAACTCAGGGTCTCAGGCATGTGAGGCACGCGCTTCAGTGCTGAGCTGTCTCACTGGCTCTGCAGTGCTTGTTTAAGATGGAAATTTGTTTCAATGTAACTTGTACTTGAGAGAATGAAGTGAGCAAAATGTCTAATCTATGCTTCATAACTTTCCCTGTAAGAAACACAGAATGAAAACTGCCCCTCAGAGTTACTCACACAGAAACATTCAAAGCCCACAGGAATCCACCACAGAGATGGGGTGGTCCAGGAACTCAAGGTCATCCTCAGCTACACAGTAAAATTTAGGATAGCCCAGGCTACATCAAACACTGTCTTCAAACCTTGTAGAGCACATGCCTAGTATGCAGAAGGCCCTGGGAACTATTCCTAGCACTGAAGGACATAAAAACAGGCTCAGGCCTAGTGACACTGCTCCACGCAGCATTTAAGACTGTCCACTTGATAAGGGGTCCCCATCCCACTGGTTTTGAAGCAGGGTCTTTTTATATAGCCTGTACTGGCTTCAAACTCAGCCTCCTCCTGCCTCAGCCTCTTTAAAAGATAAAATATCTGTTGTAGAAACTGGAGACTTAAAAAACAAACAAACAAACCCGGTGAACACATTTTCTTTCAGTATAGAACTCATCTTATACGCAGTGTGCATCTTAACTTTCATTCCAGTTCCATTTGAAACAAGGAAAACGGCTTCAACATATTTACTGAAGAATACTGCCTACTATTTTAATTCAAAGATAGGCTTTTCCAAGCTATGAATGCCTTTAACCCACACAGTGGTATTGAACTTCCAAGATACAAAATTGTGTCAGCCCCTCCCTGCGGCCCGCCCAGTTCTAGCGGCTCTGTCGGCACACAGGCCTGGGAGAGCTCTGCCCTCCATGTTTGATCACAGCTGATCCTAGGAATGAAAGTCTCTTTCAGGGACTGCTATTGTCCAGCCCTGCTCCGTATCCTTATGAACCCTCTCACCAGACTCAGCTAGCAAAACAGTGGAGGAACAAGACTTTCCTTCTACCGCCTTGTTAAGATCTACATTTTTCCTTTTCAAATTGGACTCCTGATCAGACTAAATGACTGTGTGGGTCTTCCCTGACCCCTGACCTGGCTTGCCTCCCTTTCTTTGAAAACTCTCGCTCTTCCCTTACCTGCACAGCTATTCACGAGTCACACAGATCCCTTCCCTCATTCACTGAGCACAGTGGGTCACTTCTGTCAGCAGCCACACGAGCCCCTGCTTCTGCTGACCCACATAGATTAAGCCTCCCGACTGTCTTGGCTTGGTCTCCTCATGCCAAGAAAACGATACTGGCTTTGACTTTGTCGGCATATCCCTGCCAGGGGTTAAGTTCCTGTCCCTTCTAAGCATCTTCCTCACACTGAGATGAAAAGCCTTTTCAATCCACTGCGTGAGTCTCGCTCGGTGCTGCATCCGGGTCGAGCAGGTTCTGTCTACCCCACTGAATAAGCTGTCTTTGATGCTCTCGGGAGCGGTGTTCAAAGCCGAGAGTTTGTTTCAGGTCGCTACCCAACACATTGCTCCTTGGCCCTCGGTGAACGACACCCAGCTGAACGTGGGCAACAGCAGGTCTTGGTTTTGAAAAAATTTAAGACGTGATCTCCAATTTCATTATGGTAATTTTTCTTTTCCCTTCATTCCTTTACTCTAATGTGTATCTTTCACCCTCCATCCCTAACCTCCCCACAATCACCATACCAAAGAGTTACAGGTCAAAACAAAGGAATGCATACTCAATCCGATCATTAGGATGATGTCAATTAACTCTCTACTCAGCTATCTAATAGATCACCAGCAGCTTGGTGTGGCGCACAGTCTCAGCACTGGGAGGTAGAGACAGAAGGATCAGCATATCAAGACAGCCTGAGCTAGGAAACTTTGTATCAAAACTCTGTTAGTAGCTGGCTTAGTTAGCAAGCAGGAAATTTCCCCAAAAGTAATTCTCCATTAAGAATCCCCAGGAACTGAGTGCTTTACTAACTGCAAATACAGGGTATGTTCAACCACTCTGACCTTAGTCCTAGGTTTGGACAGAATCTCAGTTTCACCAAAAATTAGGATAAAGCTGGGAATGTTGATAATGGCAAAGAGTTAAGGCTAGTGTCAGGGCTCTTCCTAAATAACCTACATAAAACTACTCGATTAAATGCTCAGAATGCAGTCCGAGA
Source organism: Apodemus agrarius (assembly GCA_964023405.1). Lineage (NCBI taxonomy): Eukaryota > Metazoa > Chordata > Mammalia > Rodentia > Muridae > Apodemus > Apodemus agrarius. The sequence goes on from OZ030024.1 coordinate 22,122,972, forward strand.
AGAAGTATTGACTGTGTAGTCACGAATGTACTTGTTTTTATCAGCCTAGGCACTGAGTGTTAATAGCCCTTTCAGTCAAAGAAAACCTGCTTTTCCCATTAGAAAACAAAGCCACCAGGAAGGTGGTGGGGTGAGAACACTAGTCAAGAGTGGAAAGAGTTAACAAATCAATGATCAAACAGATTACGTAAATTATATGACATTTTCAAAGTATAACTTAAAATGCAATTAACAAAAAAGAAACAAAATCAAAAGATTGAGATGGTGATATGCACGTATTTATAATTTCCAAATTTTAGAGGCTAAATCAGGGAGATCCTGAGTTAAAAACCAACCCAGATTACCTAGTACAATGGCTCTCGACCTTCCTAATGTTGCAACCCTTTAATACAGCTCCTGGTGTGGTGTGACTTCCAACCATAACATTATTTTCGTGGCTATTGGTAACTGCAATTTTGCTACTGTTTGAATCGCAATGTAAAGCTAATGTAAGGCCCAGTCACCTTTACACTGATGCCTGGCTTTAGTGGGATTTTCCCTCAGCAGAGCAGGGACATATCCTCCTCCTGGGGCCGTTCCTGAATTCTGAACTAGAACTTCAATCTAAGCACACTAATTTCCTTTTAATAACTACCAACAGCATTTTATGCCCCCTAAGCTCAGGATGTCAGAGGAGCAGCTACTGAGTTTCCTGAATTAAGTCTGTTTTCTTTTCCTCTTCTACCATCCCGTCCGTTTTCTTTGCCTTAGGAAAAGCCCCAAGTGGAGTCTGGCAACATTCAAATATAAGCTTTTACAGAAAATCAAGACAAGTCTTAGAAATGGTCTCTGTAACACACACACACACACACACACACACACACACACACTTTTCAAATGGAATGTTGGCAACATAGGTAGGTAATCTGAAAACACTGGCAATTTGTTCAATGACCCTTTCTATATTAATCCCCTAAAAGTTAGCAAGTTTTCTCCTAGAACAGAGCACAAAGGGGACAGTTACCATCAGAGATGGAGCTATAGAGCGTCTGTTACGGTTCATCAGCCATGGCAGAGACCCTGAATGGCCCCGATGGTGCAATGAGAAATGCTATTTCTATACTAGGGTGATTCCACTTTCAAAACAAACTGGAAACAAAGTTATTCAAGTGTTTGCAACATACTAGATGGAAAAGTAAGTTAGTAGACAGAAAAGTCTATTGAGAAAGTCAGACCTGAGCTTGAATAGCAGAGGCTGGGAAAATTAGTACAGATGCTTGCCTCTGGCTCTGGGACCCACACAGCAAAAGGGGAGAACTGACTCTTGGAAGTAATCTCTCACCTCTACACACTCACAAAACAAATGTAATGAAAATTTAATTATATAAACATACTGGTTTTAGTTAAATCTAAATTAACCCTGTATGATTAACATACTAAGAAAAAGACACTGTCAGGTAAATTATGGCATTCCAACATTTCTAAGTATATGCTGATATTATAGAAGATAAAATGTCAAAACAGAATGGGGAGCTACAACGGGGGCTGGAAAGATGGCCCAGTGGCTGAGGACATGCCCTGGTCTTCCTGAAGGCACTTGGTTCCCAGCATCCCTGTCAGGAGGCCCACTGCCACTCCAGTTCCGGGAAATCCAAAGTTTCTGGCTCCTGAGGGCACCTTACTCCTGAGCACATATCCACACAATTAAAAATAAAAATTAAATTTTTTTTAAAAAAAATCAACAAAATGAGGTATCTGTATGTATGTAAGAATGTTATAACTCAGAACAAGGAGGAACATTGGATGAACATACACATGCCCAAACACATGTGTGTACCACCTGCATGCACAATCATTTTTAATTAACGTTAAAGTTAATTTTATGTGTATAAATGTTTGCCTGCATGTCTGCATGTACATCACATGTATGTATGACTCGTACCAGAAGGTCAGAAGAGGGCAATACATCTCCTAGACCTGGCGTTAGGATAGTGTGGGCCTTCTGTGGGTGCTGGGAATTGAACCTGGGTCCTCTGAAGAGCAACAAGTGCTCTAAACTCCCAAGCCATCTCTGCAGCAACAGGCATTATATATAGCAAAAAGACAAGCTGTAGCCTAGGAAAAAGTATTGGCAATATATATATAAAATTGGATTATCTAGCACATATTAAGAATCATGAAAAGCCGGGTGGTGGTGGCGCACGCCTGTAATCCCAGCACTTGGGAGGCAGAGACAGGCGGATTTCTGAGTTCGAGGCCAGCCTGGTCTACAGAGTGAGTTCCAGGACAGCCAGGACTACACAGAGAAACCCTGTCTCGAAAAACCAAAAAAAAAAAACCAAAAAAAAAAAAAAAAAAAAAAAAAAAAAGAATCATGAAAAAAAAAAAAAAGCTGTGTGGTGATGGCTCATTCCTTTTATCCCAGCACTCGGGAGGGAGAGGCAGGGGCATCTCTGAGTTCCATGCCAGCCTGGTCTACAGAGGGAGTTCCACAAACAAACACACAACAAAGAAGTCATGAAGCCACACGTCCCACCTCAGTACTCAGGAGGCAGAGCCAGGAGGGTCAGTGGTTGCAGTCAGACTCCTAGGCTGCAGAACAGGGGCAAGGCCATCGGAAGCTATGCGAGATCCTCTCATAAGTAAACAAACCCTACAGAATAAGAAGAAACCACAGGGATAGAGCGACTGCTTAGCAGCTGAGAGGATTTGCTGTTCCTGCAGAGGACCTGGGTTCAGTTCCCTTGTACCTACATAGTGGCTCACACTGTCCATAATCCAACTCAAGTTCTTCTGAACCTCCATGACATCAGGGCACATATGTGGCAAGCATGCATGCATGCATACATACATACAAGATTCATGCACACAAGCCGGGCGATGGTGGCGCACGCCTGTAATCCCAGCACTCTGGGAGGCAGAGGCAGGCGGATTTCTGAGTTCGATGCCAGCCTGGTCTACAGAGTGAGTTCCAGGACAGCCAGGGCTATACAGAGAAACCCTGTCTCGGAAAAAAACAAATCCAAAAAAAAAAAAAAAAAAAAGATTCATACACATGAAATTAAAATAAATAAATCTTTTTTAAAAGAGAAACACAAATAGCCAAATAGAAAAGTGGAACAAAAATTACACCAAGAAGACAATTCATAAAGAAGCAACATATTAAAGAGTTTCAATAATACTCAAAGCAATTAAAACTCAAACCACAAAAAGATGCCAATCAAATTCCTTAGATTGGTCCAATGGAAAGGAGCTGACATGAGTGTTAGCGAGACTGCCCGAAGCAGAGCGACTCCACAAGCCGACCCGAGGAGCAGTGGCTCCCACGGACACTGTCGGCCTGTGGTGCAGGAGCTCCACTCCCAGAACAGTTTACTCTTGTCATTTTGCTTTTGTTCGTTTTTTATGGGTGCGATGGCATCACACTCCTGGCTGTCCCAACCTTGTTGTATATACCAAGCTAGCCCCATGCTTTAGATCCTCCTGGATCTGTTTCCTGAGTGTGTGCTTCTATATCTAAAGTATGCAATCACATGTAATCGTACTATACAGTGCCTGGCAAAACTATGAACTGGGCATTACTTCCCTGCCTCTGACCTCTTAAGACAGTCCTGGGCTCCAGCCCAGAGCATTAACGTATGTTAGACAAGCACTTTACCACTGCGCTGCAGGGCCAGCCAGTCCCAGGACAGTTCCTACAGAAACAAGCAAGCAGACAAAAGGCATGTGCAGGAGAAGGCCTCACTGCAGCACGCTGCAGTGTAGAGAAGTGAGATCGCACAAGCTTCTACTTCATACGCAGAAAGCTGCTCGGTCCTGTGTGGGGTGTGGCCACATTGTAGGTATCCCACACACATCAGAGAAGGGCATGCAAGACTCTCAAGGTCTTTTGGAAGGGGTATGGGGCATTTATTTGTCTGTCTGTCTGTTATTTAGGGGTTGGGGTACATGGCGCTTGTGTAATCAGAGGACAGCTTGTGGGAGTTGGTCCTCTCCTTCCATTTTCAGGTTCCAGTGAACAAACTTGACTCATCAGGCTTGGTGCTGTGCACCCTTACCAACCAGGCGCCCGCCTGCCTCCTAGTCACCACGTTTTTATCTGCATGCTTCTAATAGCTTACAAAAGTACAAACGCATACTGTAATACTACCAAAGTCTTAGATATCTGTCACCTTGGTGTCAGTATCTGTCACCCCAGGTGAATTGTTTACGATGTCCTCACTTGCAGGGTGAAGACAAAAATAGCTAACTCACATTGCAGTAAAGAATAAACAAAACAGTCTCTGGGTTGAACTCGGCAATCCCCAACTCAGTGCAGAGTTCATACCGTCTGATGGCTTCTATTAATGGTCAGGGAAATGACACAGGGCACATAAAAACCTCAGTGCTTAGCTCTAGAAAGGCCTTTGACCCTGCAGTGTTATATCTGTGCCCCCATGCCCCTCCTCCTACCCCTGACAATCAAGGATCCTGTTTGCTTTTGCTCTGTGTTGTTTTGTGGGTTTTGTTGTTTAGATTTTTGAAACTGGGTCTTTTACTCTGTGGCCCAGGCTGGTTTCAAACTCAACAATCCCCCTGCCTTAGCTTTTTTAAATTGCTAGGATTACAGGTGAGAGGCACCACACTCTGCTCTATGGTCTTTTAGAAGATCAAATTTTAAATTAAAATAAGGAATGGGTAAGAGTGTGCAGTCACTTATCCACTTACACTGGCCGCGCCGTCTCCCTAAACTACAGGAAGATGCCGATGATGCCAAGATGGGCACGGAAGGCCTATTCTTGAGGAGCTCACAAGAAAGTACAGTACCAATGGACTAATGATGACATGCGACTGCAGACTTTAGGTAGAGGAGGAACACCTCATGGCTCAGTAAGTCCACTGGGGGCTGCAGAGTCTTTTAGAAGGAAGACAGAACATGCACACTTGAGTTACCCAAGCTTGTAATATTCTTGGGGGTCAGGAACAAAACCATATACCACAATAACACAAGGTATGGAAAGGGCACAGTCTCCCAATATAACTCTTTAATCCCAAGCTACTCAAAATGTGGTCCATGGTCCAAAATGTTAACAGTCCTGGACCCAGAAGCAGGTACCGTAGCTTTTAGAAACCGCCATTTCTTTGACATCGCCTCATCATCTAGATATGTAAGTGATCCCTTGAACGGAAGATAAAACAAAAGTAAGCACGTGTCATAGGTGGACAACTTGGCCCAGAGTGAGCAGCAACCCGCCCGCACGGCACGCCCTTCATTCACAGCTTGTGTGGCACTGTGAAAGGCTCCTGACTGAGGAGCACTTTTGTCAAAAATCCAGTTCAGAGAGAGAGTCAGTGGAACAGGCTGTCCTGTAACTTAGCAGAGGCTCTGAATTCCCCCATCTTTTTGAGTGCCTTTACAGGCACCAGAGAGCTCTCCAAGGCTGTCTCAAGGTCCTCAAAGCCCCCCTAATGAATCGAGGGGTCTCTGGCACAGGGAATGGGGACAGGGCAGACAGCAAATGTGAAAGGGCTAGAAAAACGCCACTCCATTAATCCTACTCCGAGGCAGGAAACAGAGCAGCCAATGACTTGGGGAGAACAGGGATGGTGTGAAATGGAATTGAGGTAAGCCGGCAGTCCAAACACAACGTCCTCTCTTATGTAAGAAACCACAGCCATGTGCTAGCTGCCAGGGTAAAATAATGTGCCTCTGTGTGAGGGACTCAGAGCTGAAAAACTGGGTCATAATGGGGGTTTGTCCAAGCCATGCACACATGGGCTGTTCATGAGTATTCCGTCTCCAGAGTGGGTTCTGACACTGAGAAAAACCAGACACAGGGCCAACTGACCAAAGTGGCCACACTGTACCCCCTGCCTGGACCACTACCTCACGTGTGTCCAACACCCCCTTTTCAATACGTACTTACAACCTGGAAACTCTACACCCTTCCAGTAGCTTCTTTGGGGCTAATTAAGTGAAAAGTTTTAGGGGGTGGGAAGGAGGACTTCAGACCTGGGGAGAGAAAGAGGCCAAGGAATGTTGTATTTGGCCTTAGGCAGCTTAGGTTTCAGAAGCCCTCGGCCGGGAAGCACACAGATGTGTGCAACCAGTCTTTCCTGCTATAAATTTCAGAAGACCAATGTGGCAATTCTTGGAATCCCCATGAACCTTTTCCATCCCTCAGCAAAGGAGATGGAAGATCTGAGAAGATAAAGTTGGTAACAGTTACCCAAGGCCCAAGCAAGTAATCTAGTTTGTTCAGAAATACTTCAGTCAAAGAGAGAGCATCCCGTGACTAGGAGCCTTTGTAAATGAGGATGAGTGTTCTGACCTGTGACAGGCACAGCAGAACCCAAAGCAGGTCAACCCAGAGATGAAGGGAAATAATTTCCTGTCACAGATGTTCTCTCTTTAAAGCCTCTGAAGCAGAGAAATCCATCCGGGTGAAAAGGAAGAGAGAAAATGGGGAGAGGAAAGATAACATTTAGACCTATGCATTACTAGTGGGTCCTGGGCCTACTTTGTGCCAGGCTCCTAGACACCTACAGTCCACAATGACAGAGGGACTTGATCAAGCAATTACAAGTATGAGAAAAGACATGCATACATATCTTACATATGTCCATATATACATGCATGTCTACCAGGGATCAGAAAGGGCTGATTCCTTCCTGAGGATTGTCATTAACCTGAAAATTAAGCAATTAAAAGTCAAGACATTGAGGAAGTTTTGAGAGAGAACCATCATGGGGGAGGAACCTCAATCTGGAGAGAGGGTAGTTCATGGCTCACACTAATTTATCAGGACAATAGAGCACAGGAGCTCTAGAGTTTAGAGCATAGGAGAGCGGCTTCCACGGAAGGCTGATGGATGGGTAAATGGAGCCCCATTTGTCAGAGATTATCAGTTTACTTAAGGATTTGAAAAATTATCCCTAAAGACAATAGGAAGAAATGTGGCATTTCAAGCAGGAAAGTTGATGCTTAGAGTTTTACTTTACAAGATTAATGTAAAGAAAAACAATGGTCTGGTGGTCTCCTGGGCCAATGGTGTACCATTTTCAGGACAGAGTCAGATAGATCAGAGCACGGTTCTGCTCTAGTTTGAGTTAGGATACACACAGCTGGTACAGTGGACTCGAGATAGAGAAATGAGAGCTGGCATCAAGTTCTCAAAGACACCAAGGGACTGGATCAGGTGCTCAGAGAGAGAACTTAGTGGGACCAGGAGAGATGTCCTGACTATTCTGAGCACTCACCGTTTCTCCCTTGGCTCTACATTTGCCAAGCCCAGCCCTGGACTTGCCATCTCTTAAGCAGTAACGAACAGTCTATCCGTGGAGAGATGCAGGCCAGCGGGATGGCTCAGTAGGTAAGCACTCACCACCACCTATCAGCCTGCGTTTGATTCTCAGGATCCACATGATGGGAGAAGGGGAAAACTCTGAAAGTTGTCCTCTGGTTTTTCTGTGTGTTTATATACACACATCTAATCAAACTTTTTTTTTTTTTTTTTTTTTTTTTGGATTTGGTTTTTTCGAGACAGGGTTTCTCCGTATAGCCCTGGCTGTCCTGGAACTCACTCTGTAGACCAGGCTGGCCTTGAACTCAGAAATCCGCCTGCCTCTGCCTCCCAGAGTGCTGGGATTACAGGCGTGCGCCACCACCGCCTGGCCTAATCCAACTTTTAAAAAACCATATAACTAAAAATTTCTAAATAAAGAAATATGCATCATGTAAAGGCAATGGCTTGTAATCTGGACACTAGCAGAAGCTCAGTTATATGTTCACTTATAAATTTTCATAAAAGATAAAGGTATTCTGTGATTTCTCCCAGTGCTCTCTTAAATAGCAGTTCAGGTCTACAAATTGGGAGGGTCAATTTGGAAACTATGTTCTTTCTGGGTTCTAATACCAAAAGCCAACCAAAGCGCCTGCTGTCCCCACTCCTGTGCATTCAGCAGTGTTGGTGGCTGGCTCTAGTCAAAAACAGCAGTCTCTGAGCCCTGACGTGGTCCTCTGGATACTGAGTGAGGTTCTAAGTACCCCTGGAAAACTGGGGGTTCCATCCTCTTCTCTAGAACATCCTACACATGAAAGTGGGGAGCGGCCCCTCCTCACCCCATTCGTTCCCCCCACACAGGGCACATTCTAAATGCTCTAAGAAAAGGACACTGTCCAAACTCCACCTCAGAAAAGTGTTTTAGCCTCTGGCCAAGAGAGGAAAGGGGTGGGGGACAGGCTTCCCTGGGCTGCTGAATAAAGAACATTTTCAGAGCCTGGAGTTTTCCAACTGCTTGGAAACAGGAAGTGCCCAATCCCAGAGAACAGTCAGGCTCACACACGCCCTACAGAAAGGCGAGTTGAGCCATTAGCCCTAATTGCCTGGGACTGACCCAGAAGCGAGGCGGCCTTCCAGGCATCTGCTCAGCGGAAAGCAAACAAACAGCTCGCTGGGGACACAGGCAGCCATTTTCTCTCCTTTCTGCCAGAATGATTCTGTTCTGTTTCTCTCAAAGTATGGCACATACATTTGAAAGTAAGAACAATCCAGGTAAATCTTTAATTTCATCATAAAGTGTTTTTACTTCCCTTTAAAAACTAAAATAAAATAATAAAAAAAAAAGAAAAGAAGAACAATACAAAGTCTTCCACTTAGAAAATAGAAAATAAAATCTCTATAGGGACACATGAGCAGTTGGTTAATAATCTTTCAAAATCAAACAAGTTACCCCGCCCCCAGCCCAAAATAATAATAAATGGCCTTTTCAGAACTCCCTCTCACCACTGCAGTTTTCTTCAGGGTTGAGAGAATAAGAATTATCTGCAATGGTTTTCATTGATCAGCACATTATAGGAGAAAGGAGGTTCGCGAATGCTAAGTATAAGCAGCAAAAATCACATACACTTTCTGATCGAGGATTTTTAACAACTGAGAGTTCAGAAGTGGCTTATGAACGAGCCAACATGCTCTCCATGGTGCAGGTGACATCTTTACCACATCTGCAGAACTATCCACCGAAGGATACACACGGTCCTCAGCCGACCTCGGCAGAGCACTAGTGCTGAGCAGGACAGAATGGGGCTCCTGTGAAATGATTTCCTTCTGTATTTGTGTCCGTGTGAGGACGGGCCTACAGAGCTCAAAGGACAAGCCACAGCAGGGGCTCAGCTCTCTCCTGCACGCAGGCCTGGGAACTGACCTCAGGCAGTCGGCCTAGAGAGTGAATACCGTCCCTGTTGAGCCATCGGACCAGCCGTAAAACATCATGTATTTTTCCAACAGCATTTACTTGCAGGTAGGGAAGGTGCCACGGGGCAAGTGTGCGGGCTCCGGGCAACCTGCAACCTGCAGGAGTCAGTTCTCTCCCTCCACCTGTGGGGCTAGGCTTGCTGGCTAACTTTATGCTAAGCCATCTTGCCAGCGTGGGACATTGGTTTATTTTGTACCACACTGATGACCAGGATGGACAGTGGGACAGTGCTGACCACAGTCTTAACTAAAATAAGACCATTTCCCAGGTCAGAAGCAACCTCTGCCCCTGTGGGTCCTTCAAAACCTTCAAAGCAATCCTCGCCTATCTCCCAGCACGTTTCACACACAGCGTTTCCTGGGGTACCTCCACGAGGATGCACGATATCACCACATAACCAACATGTAAGCCGGCCGGCCAGCCACACGGGTGACGCAGAGGGATGGATTCAATCGATGATATAACTGATTCTGTCCTTTGGGGGGAAAATGTTCTTTTAATTTTTTTCCTACATTTGTTTATATGGTGTGTGTATGTGTGTGTGTGTGTGTGTGTGTGTGTGTGTGTGTGTGTGTGTTGTCAAAGGACATAAACTCAAGGTGCCTAGCTTGGTAGCGAGTGCCTTTATCCACTGAACAATCTGCTCAGTTCCCAGAATCCATGGTCCTAATCTCCACTGACTACATAGTTTTCCTTTGTCTCGCTGGAGTTGCCGTCTGGGAGATCTTTGCTACACAAAGAGAGCAAGAAAACGTGTACCCAGCGTAGCCCTGGCCACAGCTGAGGGGACAGCCCAGTCCCAGCAGTCCAGCACCCAGAGCCTCAATCCTTCATGGACGGCCAAGGTCGAACTCAGGAGGGAGAAAGCTCGTCTCTAGTCAGACATCATCCCACAACCCACAACAGTAGTGAGCTCCACAGTCCACGAAGCTGTCCACGTAAGTCCCAGCACAAGCACGCTGACCAGCACAGGTGGTTCAGGTGCTGTGAGATGCACAGAGCAAGCATCTTACACCATTCAATACATGGCAGCTCTGCCAGAGACCCCTGGGCACTGGGCAATACACAGCCACATTGTTTCTAGCCTGGTGAGGAGAGTGCCATCCTGGGACACAAGACTACTCACCCAGCAGGAAGAGCGTCGGGGGCCTGGGCAGCGGCAGGCAGCTGCTGTGTCCCAGAAGTGCTGGGTTCCTCGCCCTCAGCCGGTGTGGGTGGTGCAGGGAGAGATGTCGTGTTGGGACTTGAGGATGCACTCAAGGCTGCCGCAGGCGGAGATGTCACACCAACAACCGACGGTTCTTCAGGATCACTGACTGTGGTAGGTTCCTCACTCACTGTAAATGCATAAACCACACTTAAAAATAACAAAAGAAGAATTTTTTTCTCTTACTAGGTTTCGCATGCCATACACAACACTGTATCTGTGATACTAGCCTACTCAGATTAGAAAGCTATGAGTTTTATAAAAGTAGGCCTAGTACGAACTGGTTCTGGCACTCCGAAGGTAGAAGCAGCTCACTCCACATTTTTACGCGTCCTTCAGTGTGAATCAAGATTATGTGCAACTGAGTAATTGCCAGATTCAACTGGCTAATGCTAGCTGTCAGCTGAAACCAACATGTCTTCCTAGGATGTCACCAAGCTAGACTTCTGAGGCGTGGGGCTCACTGGTTGAAAGCCTTGAGCTTGGTTTATTTACTAATTTTACAGTGCTGGGGATCAAACCCAGAGCCCTGCGTGGGATAGGCAAGTGCACTGCCAGTCTCAGGGCTGCTTGCCTTCTTGTCCGGGTTGATACTAACTGGGAAGCGGCTAGCTCGGCTGCTTAATAACTAAACCTGTAGAATAAATGTTTCTCCAACATGAATGCAAAATTTTCTGTTTATATTCTATCTAGGCCAAGCTAGAACACAAAACAGATGGCAACCCTCTTTATGTAAATCTATAAACTTTATGCAACTCCAATCTTAAAAAAAAAATCAAAAAACAAAAATAACAAGTCAGATAAATTTGCTGTAAAATTTATAAAGAAAATCTAAATTTGTAAGAATAGAGATGAAAATCTCCAAAAGTGTCCAGGGTTTTTGTTGGGTTTCCTCTACCATATCAGACTTATTAAAGAGCTACAATATAATATATTGTACAAAATAATATACAAAATCTGGGGCTGGAGAGATAGCTCAGCAGTTAAGAGCACCAACTGCTCTTCTGAAGGTCCTTAGTTCAAATCCCAGCAACCACATGGTGGCTCACAGCCATCTGTAACGAGATCTGACGCCCTCAGATCTGTACTGAAGCTGTGTCTGAAGACAGCTACAGTGTACAAACATAAAGTATATACATGAATCTTTAAAAAAAAATAATAATGTGCAAAATCAGGAAAAGTCAGAGAATGAGAAAAGCAACAAAGTTCAGAAACGACAATTTAATAATTCTGTGGAGGTTCTAAACACTGAGGTTCTAATTCCCTTGGTGTGGTCTTCACTTACTGGGGACACTTCTAATAAGGAGAAGCCGCCTCCCTCAAACACTCTGCTTCCCCGAGGCTCGTGAAGTGTGTGAGTGACAGGGCCGGTGGAGTAACTTGGCTCTCCCTCTGCCCGCCCTCAGAATACAGAGCTGCTGACCTGGCATCATCTGAAAAGAACAATGACGTGTTGTCTTCTTTAAAAATTACCAAGGGGCAGGGAGACAGCGACATGGCTGGGCCACTAAGAGTGCACACTGCTCTTCCAGAGAGCCTGACTTAACTCCCAGCAGAATCTCTATCTGACAGCACACAACCCCTGGTGAGCACCTCCAGGGGCTCCGATGCCTATGGCTAACTCCCTCACCTACACTCTTCTGCACGTGCAGACACACACACACACACACACACACACACACACACACACACTCACACAACTACAAATAAAACTTTAAAAAATGTTGTAGAAGATTAAAAAAAATGAAAGTATTGGATTTAAATATTTCAATCCATGTTTGTTTGGGTTTTTTTTTTTTTTGGTTTTTTTGTTTGTTTGTTTGTTTGTTTTCCTGAGACAGTGTTTCTCTGTGTAGCCTTCGCTGTCCTAGAACCTACTCTGTAGACCAGGTCAGCCTCAAATTCATCATAGAGATCCCCCTGCCTTTGCCTCCAGAGTGTTGGGTTAAAGGCACACATCACCCCTCGAGTTTCCAACTTTTCCTGAAGGAGATCAGAAGGCAGAGCCTTGTCTTGGTTTCTATTCTACACTGTCCAGGAGACAGCATTTGATAAGTACTTGTCCAATACATATACATCACCAAATCTAAAATTTAGAAAAGACATTAGAAATAAAACCAACTGATATTGGTACAACATTACCACTTAAAAATAGGCCATTTAAAAGTATCTGGGTGTGATTAGTTATTATTTAGCTTTTGTTTGGTCACTGCTTGAGATGGCATAGAACCTATGTAGCCAAACTAGCCTTGAACTCATGATCCTCCGGCTTCAGCCTGGGTGTGCTATATGCATCTTCATAAAAAAGATGACAATATGGTGGGTCCTTTACCCAATGTCCCCTAGTGCTACTCTTTTACCTAACCGTGGCACTTTTGACAAATTAAAAAAAAAAAAAAAAAAAAAGGGAAAAAAATCTGTATAGTACTATTAACTAAACTCCAGATTTTATTTGAATCTTACTAGCTTTTCCACTAAGTTGCTTTTTCTGTTCTAGGATCCAATCCAGCATCCCTCACTGCCTTTAGCAAGTACACTTTCATAAGTTCATCTGTCATTCCAACAGCCTGTGAGGAGAATGCTATTCCCACTTCACCACAGACGAGCAAGCTCTGTGACTACTCAGCCAGTGCTCTCCAAGCAGCAGGCAGCAGGACCGCTGTTCAGTTAGAGTATTGTGAGGAGGAAATAATGGAAAGAAGCAAACGAAGAGGGCTTGGATGTTCTCCTGGATGAAGGAGGAGTAGAGGAGCCAGGCCAGGGAGGTGAGGGAGGGACCAGGGCAGGGGGCTAGGGGAGGGACCAGGGCAGGGGGCTAGGGGAGGGACCAGGGCAGGGGGGTAGAGGATGGACCAGGGCAGGGAGTGGGGAGGGGGTACCATGGCAGTTGAACAGCTGCTGGTTTCTGTGACTGAGTGTTTCACAAGGCTCCTCTGTGATGTTGGTTCGACACTTTAATTTTATGAATCACATTTATTCAAGGAGAGGAAACCCTTTGGCCAAGAAAAAGATCAGGAATTGGACATCTTTTTCTTAATCCCAGGCAAGCCAGCCTACCAAGTGATGAGCTCCAAGTTCAAAGAGAAAAGGAGGGAGGAGATCCTATCTCCAAAGCAGGTGAAGAGGGCTCAGCGCTGAAGCCACCTGCACGAAGGGCGCCACATCAACAGCCTCTCTCAAAAGCAACAATGCATTGAAGCCAAAGGACAAAGAGCACGGTTGCTGAGATCCGGGGAAGGTTAGCAAAGGCACTCCTCAGTGCCTGCCGGACGGACGGACGGGAAGACTGGATCTTAGATTACGCACAATTATTTCTAGCATGCCTCTAGAAATTTAAAGTCCAGAATTTGTTTTGAGAAATTTGTGAATTTTCAAAGAGAACAAACAAGTAACAAGGCAGAGCTATCCCTTTTAGACTTCAGAAAGCATACTATGCCAGGGCTGGAGAGACGGCGCAGCAGGTAGGAGCACTGGCTGCGCTCCCAGAGGACTGGGGTTCAAGTGCACACACATGGCCATCTCTAACTCCAGTTCCAGGGCATCTGGCTCCCCGTAGAGAGGGTTCGTCAGGCAGCCACATGGTGAGAGAGACAGGCAGGCAAAGCATCTATAGACCTAAGGTAAACTTTTAAAAACACAATCCCAATAATCAAAACTTGTGGAACTCACTCAAAACAAAGTCTCACAGTATAGAAGAAATTAGTAAGTGCTAAATTAAGTAAAAGTCACTATGAAAAACTGCTTAATGAACACTCAGAGAGAACAGGATCCCAATACAGAGATTAACTTCGGGCTGGTGTGCAGCTCAGTGGTCATGAGGTCAGGAGTTCAATCTCCAGATTCCAAACAAAACAAAATAAAAAACAGAGCTAGTAAGAATAGACCATGAGGCGGAACTTATTAACATTGATAGCCTTAAAAACTAGAACAGAACAGTATTGACAAGGTCAGAGAAAAAAACCTCATATGCTACTCTGTGAAATTTTTATGCAGCCTTGGCCATATAAGCAATCCTTTTTAAAGGAAATTTATTTCATTTTTATTGACTCCAGAATTGCACTTAAAAGCTATGAATAGTGGCCTGCACATACAGAGGCAGCTACTCAGAAGGGCCCAGTGGGAAAGCTACAGCCTAGGTATTCAAGGCCAGCCTAGACAGCACAGCTATAACTGTCCCTTCAAAAGTGCTTCTATTTTTCCCCAGAACAAGCCTGTATGCAAAGAGGAAAGCATGCCAGCAGCGGTGCATGGCTGTAACTGTAACACTTTCAACACTGAGGCAGGGGAGTGCTCTGTGTGCAAGGCCAGCCTGCTGCAGTCTTCCAAGCTAGCTAGGGCTACACACCACCACTCATATCTCAAACAAAACAAAACAAAAATAGGGAACTACATAAGAGTTGAGGAAGAATGGTTCAATGATGGGTGTCTGTTAGCTATACTACAGTTTATTATTTTAATTTGATTTCAGTTGGAATCTCATAGTCCTGGCCTCCCTTGAACTCAGTTTATGAGGAGCTCGTGCAAGCTAGGGAAGCACTCTACCAACTGCTGACAAGCTATACCCAATCATGGAAACCGTTTTGGTTTTTTTTGTTTTGTTTTGATTTTGTTTTTGAGACAGGGTTTCTTGGTATAGCCCTGGCTGTCCTGGAACTCACTCTGGAGACCACTAGGCTGGCCTCGAACTCAGAAATCCACCTGCCTCTGCCTCCCGCCTGGCTTTGGAAGCCGTTTTTAAAAGTAACTAAGGGGCTGGAGAAGAAAGAATGGCTTAGTGGTTAAGAGCTTTGTTTTTCTCCCTAATGTCTTTTATGTGCATAAGTATAATACATAGCCAATAGAAAACTATTAAATTGATCTTGCATGCCTGTGAAAACTCTATCAGGAGGCACAGCTGCATACTCTTTCAGAGGACTAGAGTTCAGTTCCCAGCATCCAGAGAGGGCTCACAATCTTACAATCACCAGTAACTCTTGGTCCAGGGGACCTGATACCCTTTTCTGGACTTCTTGGGGTATATATGCACATACAGATAAATGTTCATGCCATTAATAAAAATAAATCCTTGCTTGTTTGTTTGGGTTTCTTGATTTGTTTGTTTTTTGAGACAGAGTTTCTCTGTGTAGACCAGGCTGGCTATGAACTCAGTGCTCCACCTGCCTCTGCCTCCCAAGTGCTGGGATTAAACGGGTATGCTATCACCACTGGCTAATAGAAACACATTTTCTTAAGAGTAGACAAGAAGACACACAGATAAATGGAAGCATGTTTTTAAAAAAACTAATGAAGTGAAACAAAAATAAATATCCATGCCTCATAATTAAATTACTCATAAAGATAAGAGCTTTGTGCTAAGTACCACCCTTACTCTGTATGCCCCCTCCCAACCCTTCTTATGGTTTTTGTTTTTGTTTTTGTTTTTGTTTTTGGTTTTGGTTTTTCGAGACAGGGTTTCTCTGTGTAGCCCTGGATGTCCTGGAACTCACTTTGTAGACCAGGCTGGCTTCGAACTCAGAAATTCGCCTGCCTCTGCCTCCCAAGTGCTGGGATTACAGGCGTGCGCCACCACTGCCCGGCCCTTCCTATGTTTTATAAGGCTTATTCCTTATAACATCTTACAGTACACACTCTGGCCCTAATTTTACAAACGAGGAAATAAAATGCTAGCAAGTAAGCCACTGAGTCTTAAACATACACTGCATCTAGGAGTCCAGAGCCCACCACATCCTGCATGACCACTGTGCTGGAAATCACATTTAAGGGAGCTGTAGCAGATGACAGTCTGGGGTGAAATGCTCAATAACAATTTTACAGTAACTCACTGTGCACACAGTGAGGTGTGGGACCGCCAGTCTACTTCTTGGACTACCACTCCTAAAACTTAGAAACATGCATTGATACAGACAGGCTGCCAATCACTCTCATTTTATAAAATGGATACTCTACAGTTGTAACGAGCCAGTTGGGCCTGGGGTCTGGTTTCCTCCTAAAGTCTTTTACATGTGTAAGTACGATATACAGCCAATAGGAGGCTGTTCTATTAATCTCACATGCCTGTGCTGTGTCATCTCTCTCAGGAGCCCCAACTCCTACACTGCCGTTCTAAAAGTGGTCCTCACAGGCCTAACGAGGAGGGAGGGAGGCATCCTCATTCCTATCCGGCCAAGGAGAGCCTCTGGCTGCCACCCTGGAACAGAACAGCCTAGCTTTCTGCTTTCATATAGTCCGGCTGACAGTGAGGTCAAGATGAACTGTCATCATTGCAGAAAGAGGGGAGAAAAGAGGCAGAGGCAGAGACAAAAGGGAGAGGGTTGGGAGAAACAGAGGCAGAGGCAGAGACAAAAGGGAGAGGGTTGGGAGAAACAGAGACAGAGGCAGAGACAAAAGGGAGAGGGTTGGGAGAAACAGAGGCAGAGGGAAGGGGGGCAGGAGGGGCAGAGGAAGGGGAAGCAGAGGGGAAACAGAAGAAAGGCGGAGGGGGGGGGAGGCAGAGAAAAGCCAGAGGCAGAGGACAGGAGAGACATGGGCCTTTGTGACAAACTCCCTAAACTGGTTTTTTTTTTTTTTTTTTTTGGGGGGGGGGGTCGGTTTCGAGACAGGGTTTCTCTGTGTAGTCCTGGCTGTCCTGGAACTCACTCTGTAGACCAGGCTGGCCTTGAACTCAGAAATCAACCTGCCTCTGCCTCCCAAGTGCTGGGAATAAAGGCATGTGCCACCACCGCGCCAGCTATAAAATGGGTTTTTTGTTTGTTTGTTTGTTTATTCAAATAGGTCATGCATAAATAAGACACCTAAGGTTGGATGTGGTGGACTTGGGGGAGTGGTAGGTCTATCCCTATGAGTTTGAGGCTCATCTGGTCTATCCCTATGAGTTAGGCCTATCCCTCAGGCCTGCCAGTGCTACATAGTGAGACCCTGCCTTAAAAAAAAACAACAAAACCCTCCCCCTCAAACACCAGGCAGTGGTGGCACACACCTTTGATCCCAGCACTTGGGAGGCAGAGGCAGGCAGATTTATGAGTCTGAGTGAGTCTTCAGAGTGAGTTCCAGGACAGCCTGGGCTATACAGAGAAACTCTGTCTCGAAAAACAAACAAACAAAAAACCACAATGGGACTTGGGACACAGCCCAGTGGTTAAGCATCTTCCAGAGGATCCCAGTTCAGTTCCCAGCACCCACACTGGGTGGCTCCTACGTGCTTTAACTCTAGTTTGAGGAACTGTATGTGACACCCTCTTCTGGTCTCAGAACACCTGTATGTGTGTAGTGCACATACATTCCCTCAAGCATACACATACACATAAAAACTAAAGGAAATAAGTCTTTAATTTCATCCAGATGAAATCCAATACTGATGAGAAATTAATGAAAGAGCATACTTTAAAACTGTTTTCTGTACAGAGGAATATTTTGTTCTTCACTTCTATTTTCTGAGACAGAATCTCATGTATCCTGGTTGACCTTGAACTTGTCATCCAGCCAGGATGACCTTTGACTTCTGTCCCTCCTACCTCCTCCTACCTCTCGATTATAGACACACATCTCTAAGGGAGTTTTATGAGGTGCACAGTCTATCTCAGCATGCCACCCAAACACTACCAATTGAGGTAAGTCCCCAGACCCAAAGGACTATTTTAGCATGCACGGGAACATGGAGAATAACCTTGGCTGCCCAGAACAAGCCAAAGAGGCCAAAGAAGATGGGCCAATGGAATAAGTGGTGGACTCAAATTCACACAAGTGCTGGTGGCTTCTCTCAGCCCACTGTGTTATGGCACAGAAGGCAATGTCCCAAGTGCAAACAGGCCAGGACAGAGCATCCCGCTGTAGTACAGGCTGCTGCTGTGTCGTCACTCACCTGTGCCATTGGCTAAGCCACTGCTGCTGGGGGTCTTCGCAGGCTGCCGGTGGCGGCTCCTCGCACCAGGGCTTTGCTCGCTGGCTGCTGTGGCTGTCCTGGCTGAGCCTCCTGAATGTCTGTGCGTCCTGGGGGTTCAAAGCATGAAGCAAACCGGTATAAGTCACTGTGAGAAAGAAAGATGCTTCCCCTCTCTCGCTATTTATTAGAAGCAGGGCCTCCAGCGTTTCACTTAACAGGAGCTGGCTGAGCAGACCCACGGAAGCTTCCTTCTTGGTAAAAGCCCAAAAGGCAGCTTTGTGCAAACTTTTCCACTTGAAGTAAACAAATCTGGAGCGAATCACCCCCACATCTGAAATAACTGGCAAATACCCTGTGACCATCACCTTATTTTTATTGGGCCTAAGTGTTAGAAATAAACAAAAATCTCTGGACAGATGGTTGATGAAATATTTCTCCACTAGGTAAAAGGGCCCAAAAACATGCAAATCAACTGTCTCTACAGCTGGAAGATAATTAGGCAGTGAGAAGCAATACACGTGGTGGCACATCTTACCTGGAGGAGATAACAACAGCCCTGGTGAGTGAGAGACAATACAGAAGCGGACCTAGCCCACAGAGATAGAAGGCTCGAGCGGAAAGCTCTGCCGTTTTCTCAGAGCACAGAGCAAGGAGGACAGCGTCTCCTCGCGCTTGTTTTAGAGCTTGCCTCCATTCCACTCTGCAGACTTCTAACCGCTGAGTCTCTGCTCGTTTGTTTGGCCCTTTCGTTACAGACAGTCTCGGTATGCCCATAGTCAAATTCTACCTCCTGAATGAAGACAAATTTGTTTCTTTCCAGGAAAGGAAACAAAGGTCAAGAAAACAACTCACACCACGGGCATGGGCAGAAGAGCCATCAACAGACCGGATCACAGTGACCCCAGAGGAAAACCATATGCATAAGCTACACCCCATGACCTGGGCCCTGCACTTTAAGGCACCATTTTCCCTCAGCACCGCCACTCTTGACAGTGGCTCTAGTGCCTTCATTCACAGGTACGGAAACAACAGCCAGTTCTACGGAGGGCGAGCTTGGAATAGGCCCACCCAGCCCCTCCCCACCCGCTTTCTTGGCTGGAGGGGGCAGTGGAATGGGTGGGCTTTTGTTGACTTTCTCTGGAGCTACTCTCCTCCAGTTAACTGGCAAGTGGCAAGACGACCTCTACCGGAGACTTCGCTGCTGAGAGGAACACCCGCCAGAGTCCCCTGCTGCTGACTCCAGCAGGCTGGGATGGACAGACGGACAGCAGGAAAAACAGCTGGCTTCGTAGGGAGTTAGAACTATCCCAGCACAGGCCTTCTCAGGAAAAGATTCTTTTTAGTTTCTTGTTTTTTATTTATTTATTTTTTTAAGATAGGGTTTCTTTGTGTAGCCCTGGCTGTCCTACAACTTGCTCTGTAGACCAGACTGGCCTTGAACTCAAGAGATCCGCCTGCCTCTGCCTCCTGAGCGCTGGGATTACAGGCAAGCATTAAGCAGCAGCATCACCATGCTGCCTCCCCCCACCCCACTCCTTTCAGTAGCAGATTATTGTGACTAGATGGACCTAAAGCAAACTACTAATGATGATTACCTCGAGAACTGTGAACAGGGAGGGGTGCTTTGGTTTTGGTTAGGGTGTTCTTAGATTTTTCTAGTTGCTTTCTTGGAGCTTGTATACTTCTGATAAGAAAAAGAACCCATAAAAAAATTTTTTTAAGAGAAAGAGGAGTTGTCCTTGGGATAGTGTGTGTGCGCTTGCGCAAATGTGGTGGCACACATGTACATTCAGGACGCTGAGTTAAGAGGGTTGCTAAGGGTCTGAGAAGAACAGCCAGGGTTACACAGCAAGTTACAAAATGAATTTTTTTTTTTTTTTTTTAGTTTTTCGAGACAGGGTTTCTCTGTGTAGCCCTGGCTGTCCTGGAACTCACTCTGTAGACCAGGCTGAACTCAAACTCAGAAATCTGCCTGCCTCTGCCTCCCAAGTGCTGGGATTAAAGGCGTGCGCCACCACCGCCTGGCATGAAATTTTGTCTTTAAAAAAAGTCTGGTAACGGTGTCACATGCCTTTAAGCCCAGCACTGAGGAGGCGGAGGCGGCAGATTTCTATGATCTACAAAGGGAGCCCCAAGCAAGCCAAGGTGTGTGGCAAAACCCTGTCTCAAAAGCAAACAACTACAGTGAGAGTGAGTGAGACCAGAGAGACAGACTTCAAGACCCAGCCAACTCTGAATCCACACTATGTAAAGCCAGTGTGGTCATTAGAAGCTGAGAGAAGACACAACTTGGCCATAGAGGTTGAGGGCTCAGTTCAGACTTTCTTCCTGTTCTATCTTATTTTTCCTCACACTAATTTCACAAATCAAAAACTGCCGACTGTGGGTCTATACCTCAACCATACCTCAAAGAATTTCAAAGCCCCCATTGGTGGGAAGAAATGTTAGTATTAGCGCTTCACAAAAACAGAAAGAAAACAGAAAGCGCGTCGGCCAGTTCTGGAGGGAACTGGTGTCTGCAGCATCTGTCCAGTGTGGCTCAGTGTGTGCATGTGTGGAGGGCAGAGCTGGAGAGAGACAAGGTGGTTAATGAGGTTTATTCCAGCCAAGATTCTTCTTACACAGACAACAAAAGACCTTCCCGGTTCAGAACCCAGTCCCTCGGGGAGTGGAAGCAGCAAGGACACTGTGGGACACACAGGTGTGGACAAACCCGATTCCCTCCTGGGCGGAGGCCCTTTGTCCTTTCTGTCGAGCAGTAGGTTAAGGAGAACAGGGTGGGGCTGGTGGCTCTCCTGGCTCCTCCCTCCCTCTCTTCCGCGAAAGGGCGTGCGGTCAGAGTCGACAGAGGATACTTGCAGAAATGTTTAACCACTAATGATAGCAGCTTACCCTGAATGACAGGCTGGAGCAGGGCCGGGATCAGCCCGTAAATCAGGGGCAGCTGGGACCACTTTGCAGGAACTGCCGCCTCCCAGCTGAGCCCACTGCCACTGTCACCTCCACCCCAGACACTAAACTAACTCTCTCCTCGCTCTGTCTCTCTGTCTCTGCCTGTCTCTCTCTTTCTCTCTCCCCCTCCCTCCCTTCTCTTCTATCCCCCTTCCTCTCTTTCTCCCATCTCTTCTCTCCCTCCATCACCCCCCCCTTCTTGCCCTGTATTACTATAAAACAAGACTGTCACAGGGAAGACAAAGTCTTACCAATTGAGGAAAATCTCTTCAGCAGTTTCCTCTCCTGAGTTGCTCACTCAACCCTTAAAAGATGCGATTGTGTCGTGATTACAAACTGGCTCACTCACTGAAACCACACACCACAGGCCAAAATAGCGCTAGGACAAACTCAGGCAATGGGGAGATGAGCTGGCCTTTGCCACAGACATCCTGGCTTCAGCTCTGCCAATGACTTCAACCTTGGCTTCATTCCCCTCCACACTGTAGGGGCAAGAAGTCTCTGTGAAGCCCCCTTCCCTCTACACACACACACACACACACACACACACACAGAGCAGGCAATGAGAAGACAACTTAACCACCAGGCAGTCAGGCCAAACTCCACAATGGTTTCAAGTTGCCCAGTTACGGAAACTTAGCTCTGTGTCTGTCAAATCCTTCTCTGAACATTGGTAACATCCTTACCTCAGTTCCTTCCTCAGGAACTGAAGTCACGGAGCAATGCCAATCGAGGCCCGTGCCTGGGATGCTCTCCACACTCCTCAAAGTGGTTCTGAAGCAGAGGAGGGCTCAGGCAGCTGCTCGACTCTCATCTTAGTCCTGAAACTTTGTCTGTATCCTGATGACCACAGCCTTAGATGTCTTGAGACATCTTGTCTCATCCTTCTTGTGAATCACTGAATTATTACTCAACTGTTACCTCTGACTGCCAGTCCCTGACCCCAAGGAACTGACACCACAATGAAATACACTGACCTGCAGGCTTGTTCCAACACATATTTGTTGCAGGATATTTGATCACACTTTGTACCCCAAAATCATGTTATTTACTGAAAAAAAAAAAAAAAACCTGTTTCTAGTTATGGTGTGGCTCAGCCTTAGCACACACCTTTAATCCCTCTGGCTGGAATACAGACACACCCTTAGTACACACCTTTAATCCCAAACAATGAAAGTAAAGTCAGTTTGTAAAAGGAATCCCCCATGTTTGAAAGTGATGCCTAATTGAATGGTAGAGAAAGGGACAAATCAGAGAAAGATTTAACAGAATAGGATCTGCCCAACTCACGAGAAGAGAGAGGCGACATAGGAGAGAACAGGGCAGAGTGAGAGGGCAGCTCTAACAGGACAGTGGTAGAGACAGGTTGGAGAGAGAGAGAGAGAGAGAGAGAGAGAGAGAGAGAGAGAGAGAGAGAGAACACAAGCTAGATGCAGATAAAGACAGAAGGAGCCAGAAGATTAGACCAGATTGCCAAAGTTAGTATGAGGCCAAGCAGCAATTCAGTCAGAAGCAGAGAGAAGCCAGATTGAATCAGTCAGTGTGGAGAGGAGTTTGAGCCAGTTGGCTTTCAAAAGAGCTAGAAAGGGTGAAGTTATTCAGCAGTAAGTCTCAGAGGTTGAAAACCTTCTAAGCCTAATACGATTGTAGGGAGGCTAGAAGCTTCCAGGAGTAGGCCTAGGTTAGCAGACGAAGCAGTAAGGCTGGAAACGACAATTACACCAAGAGGGTAAAAGATAGTGTCATACACTTATGAGTCCATAACGCTGCTGTGACAAACTGTTCTTTCACAGACACTGTCAAGAATGAGGGACCCTGAGCAGTAGTGGCTCAGTGCCTAAGAGCACTGGCTGTTCTTCCAGAGACCTGATTCAGTCTGCTCACTAATGTATCCGACTCCAGCTCCGAGGAGCCCTGAGGCTTCAGTCCATCACCAGCATCTGCACTCACTGTGCACACACTTATGTGTAAATACACACACCTACACATAATTTAAAAACAAAAAACAATGCAGTCCATGGACTGCAAATACAGAACTACAAAAGGATTTTTCTCTAGAACAAATAACATTTCAAGTTCAACAAAAAGCTAACCAAGTATTTTAAAAGTAAAAGGTGTGAACAGATTCTTCATCAAAGGCCTGAGGGCAGTAAAGAAACACAAAAGCATCACCAGAATCCTGAGCTCTTAGGAAAATGCGAGTTAAAACGACAATGAGGTATTTTTGTTTTCTTTTTGTGGTTTGTGTTTTTATTTTGAGACAGAGTCTCACTATGTAGACCAGGCTGGCCTCACACACAAAGATCCAGCTGCCTCTGCCTCCCAAGTACTGGGATTAAAGGTGCCATCCTACTTCATAGCTTAAAAATAATGGTGATGGGCTGGAGAGATGGCTCAGTGGCTAAGAGCACTGACTGCTCTTCCAGAGGTCCTGAGTTTAAATCCCAGCAACCACATGGTGGCTCACAACCATCTGTAATGGGATCTAATGCACTCTTCTGGTGTGTCTGAAGACGGCTACAGTATACTCAAATACATTAAATAAAAACAATATAAAAAAAACAAAAACAAAAAATAATAGTGATAATAGTTTGTATATTTTAGTTACAACAGAACTATCTCACTAACTGAGAAAAAACGAAAGTTTTAAAGGGTTGGTAACTTGCAGAGGAAGAATACCATACATATATAGAAGGCACTTGGATGGGATCGTGACTTAAAACAAGCCTAAGACCCTAGAAACATCTGTTGGTGAATGTGGGGATTCCTTACAGCTGAATGCTGGCTGAATTCTGAGGCCAAGCACACTGTGTATCTCAGTCACAGACCTAGAACACGTCGTTCTTTGACCTTAGACCTGCCCATTGGTGCAGAAAGGAGAAGTTTAAGGAGCTAACAACTGATGACTTTCCTTCAATTTCATAAAACAAGCAGATATCAAAACAGCCTAATACATGTATCCCATCTGTGTGATCAGAATCAAGTACACTTGCCTGGGCACTGGAACAAGAGGGCACCTGCCCACCATACTGTCCTCTCCTCAGACTCTTAACTGGTCACTGTCTATTAATAGTAGCATGGGGAAAAAAGGTAAATGGAGCTGGGCCAGTTTCCAGTAAGAGAATCAGCAAGAAATGGGCATTTAAAATAGAAGTAGAGAACAGAACCCTCCCTCCTCCCCCCCAAAAAAGGGAGAGAGGGGGAAGGAGGGAAGGGGAAGAGAGGTAGGGGGCAAGTGGTGACAGGAAAAGAAGCACTTCTACCGTTCCAAGAGGCATTTTATAGGCTAGCCTACTCTACCCATATCCTTCCCAGAGTTCCTCACTCAAACACCAATTTAAAAAAAGAAAGAAAGAAAGAAATGGAGGTGGACGGGTGGGTGAACCAAGGAAGGCACAATCAGAGCTAGAATGAGACCACCGAGTCACTCCTAGAGCACTCGAAAGCCCCACTCCCCACTCTACACTCTACCTCTAAGCTGCCAGCCTCGGGAATGATGGGAAGGAGACAACCCTGCTGCCAAGAACCGTCTAATGACAGGAAGACAAATGATTGACTTTTGTTCAGCCTGGAGGAGACAGCGATGCTCTCATGACTGCTACTTTACTGGACTAAGGTGTCCCTAAGAGAGAATTAATTGTCCCCCATCTACTCTAACTTCAGGTCGCATGTTGAGCTTCGCTGATCAGAAAACCCCACTCTGCCAAACTCACAAGGCAGCTCAAGTTCAGAATCCAGGAAATGAGTCAGTACAGATTGGAAGCCGTTTAAGAAAGGCCCCAGGACAGAGGCAGCAACATGTGAGACTGTCATAACCAGCACTAAAGGACATGGGACACTCACACAGGTCTCTGTCCTATAGGCCATCAACCTCCACTAACATACAAGAGGAATCTGCAAGGAACTGGTCTGCAGAAAGTTGGAACACCAAGCTGACTGTCGAACCTCTCTTCCTACTGGAACTGGGTGTGTCTTAACCTGGCTGACAGTTCAAATCCTGAAGGAACTGACTACTGATCAGGTCCTAGTAGCTGACCCTAGTCTACCCCCTAGTATACCAGGGGGATCCTCTACAGATTCAACCAACTGGGGATCAAAAAGAATGGGGAGGGGCATACATATTGAATGCAGACAGACTTTATTTTCTGCTACTATTCCTTAAACTATTTGCATGGCCTTTAAATGGTTTATATACAGTGACTTAAGATATATGGGAAGATGGGATAAGTTACATGGTTGCACCTCTTTACCTGTGTCCTGTTGAGTGTCTGTGAATTCTAGTCTAGGGGACAGGAAATCAGTCCCCAGGGCTAGTGAGAGGCAACTGTACTGTGGACACAGGGAGTCATTTCTAACTCATTTAACTCATGGGACATGACAAGTCACAAAGGCAGACAGGCAGACAGGCAGCAGGAGGGAGGGAGGGAAGCAATGGCATTCCCCCAGCTGCTGCCGTGCCCTCCTACCCACAAACACCGGTCCCTGCTCTTCTGCTTAGCTGCACACTTCTCCCTGGGCTCTCAACCCACCTGGAGCCAAAGGCAAATCCTAGGTCTGAACGTGCGTACTTCGGCTCGTGCAAACCCACTTTCAGCTACATGGTGCTGCACCCCAAGCCCTCACCACTCCCGCTATGGCACTTTGACTTTCAAGTTTGTATTTGGTTTTGTTTCTGTTAGTTTAACATCTGTCTTCAATAAGGTCCATGAAAGAGGAACCATGTCTGGTTTTGTGATTCCCATACCCAGCACCTAATTTGACTTCATTGGAGGCAGTTAAGAAATAGTGGTCTGATGAATGAGAAAAGCAAGACTGGTCCAGCAGCATGCTCAAACCTGTAATCTGTATACTGTGGTCAGCAGTCACTCACCACCACCCCCAACTCTGCAAACACTGAGATCTACACACAGATAAGGTACAACGGAAAGTCTCTGTAGGAGCTAGGTAAGTTTCATGAACCCCAGTTCAGGTCTCAGAGGCCCCTCACACAAGTTGAGTTGCAGGCAGTCTGAGGGTTAGTCTGAAATGGGTTGTAGCAGAGGCAGAAGACAGCAATTGATGTGGGGCAGAGACCCTGCCATTTCCTGAAGAGGCTCATAGAAGGCGCTTCAGTGACAGATCAGGACGTCTACAGCCTGCCAGTCTCAGAGTGCTCCTTTAAAGGGTTCAGGTAAGGAAGCTGCATTCTATACTGGTCCAGTGTGCTGGCTAGGTTTACAAACTTAATTTGTCCAATATAATTTTATTTTGTTTTCTTTTGAGATAGTATGGAGTAGCCCAGGCTTGCCTCTCATTCCCTACTGTAGGCAAGGCTGGCCTTGAACTAGGAACTTCCCAAGGGTTAGGATTATAAGTTGGTTAGGGTTACTATTCCTAGCATAAAACACATGACCAAAAACAAGCTGGGAAGGAAAGGGTTTATTTGGCTCATACTTCCAATCACAGTTCATCCTCAAAGAAAGTCAGGACAGGAGCTCAAGCAGGGCAGGAACCTAGAAGCAGGAGCTGATGCAGAGGCTGTGGAGAAGCGCTGCCCACTGGCGTACTACCCACGGCTCTCTCAGAGAACCCAGGACCACCAGGCCAAGAGTGCACCACCCACAATGGGCTGGGCCCTCCTCGGTCATCACTATCTAAGAAAATACCCGACAGCTGAGTCTTTTGGAGGCATTTTCTGAGTTGCAGTTCATCCTCTCTGATGAGTCTAGCTTATGCTGACTTGATGTTCCACTAGCCGGCACAGATTATAAGGCTGTAGCACCCTACCCAGATCTCTGGCTAACTTTGATTTTCGCAGTGCTGATACTTTGTGGAAGTTATCAGCCTTTGCCCCATAGATACTAGCTGTTTCTTATCCAACACTATGTAGAGCCATTCCACCTTAGTTTTTTGACTCAAAAAAATGGAGCAAACTGTTCTTTTATCAAATGAAGCAACACAATGCCCCATGTCTAAACAAAATGCTTTCTCCAGCATGTGGCAGAAGAGAAAAATTAGACTCTGCTCCAGAGAGCTGACACATCATTCCTGGCCTAAGGACAGAAAGAGCGGAGTGGGGAGATGCAGAGGTGCCAATTCTCACACACAGCTGTGCAGTAACATCGCTGCAGTCCCTGCACAGGGCCCCATCTGACCCGAGTTCCCAGGGACCTCTCCTATCGAGGCATGCCTTTGGACTCCCTTGACCATCGCCAAGGGACAACAGTGCAGGGACGGGCTCCTTTGTGAGGCGGGTGCTTCAAGGCCCAGTAAGCACTCAAAAACTTGGACAACTACATATGAGACTTGACTGCTCTTCAAAGGTTAGAAATATTCTTTTTTGGTAGATTCAGAGTACTGCCTTTTACACATTCCTTCCTGAAACAAGACTTGGTTACCTGGCAACTGATCTGTGAGTCTAGGGTCAGCCTTCTAAGAGCTGCAAGGTTCTGAAAAGAGTTTATGGAAATGTTCAATATGGAAAACATCAAGCATGGGGAGAAAGGCACCGGACAAAACGAGAGGAACGGGCTAGGCTGTGAGATCCCCACACTTGTGAGAGGGACTCAAGGTCTGGGAAAAGGCCAGGGAGTTGAAAAAACAAAAAGTCCCCTCCACCCGTGCTCTCACACCTCAGAGTGAGGTGCAAAGGAATGTAAACCAGTAGGCAAGACCCACCCTCAGGTCCTGGCAAAGGAAGCTCAGAAACACAAGGCTCTTTCAGCTCAGCAAACACTGAGTGAGCTACGTGCAGCAAGGCACCGGCACGGGCCCCACCTAGGAGGCAAAGACCACTGGGGAGCTGACAGTCGGGTGTCCCCCCCACCCCCCTCGGCGCGCACGGCGCTCAGCCTGGAGTCTCAGTCCACTCCCCCTGCATACCTCCTTCTGCAAGAAAACCAGCAAACTAAAGAAGAAAAAATTCCTTCTGGTTCTCTAGTCCATCATCCTCTAAGTGTAAAGAAAAGTATTATGATTTAATTGAAAGCCCAATGACCTCAGCTCAATCCCTGGAACCCATATTGGTGGAAGGAGATAACTGTCTGACCTCTGCATGTGTACACACACACACACACACACACACACACACACAAAGTCATTTTCATTTTAAAGGAGAAACAAAAATAAGTATTTGTATCATATCCTACTTTGGGTCTTCACTAATTTCTTTTCCTCTCTGTTATAAAAAACACCTCACCTTCAAAGGCCATTTGTAAGAACATCATGTAGATCCACAGCACAGAAATGCGACCAGTCATCAAAAGCTCAGACTGAAACTGTGCACTCAGCAAGTGTACTCTCCACACAGCCACTCAGAGTGTGACACCCAGTTATCAAGTGAGGCAGAAACACCCTCAACTCACCAAGATTCTTGTTTGTTTGTTTGTTTGTTTGTTTGTTTGTTTTGGAGGCTTCTTTTGAGAAAGTTCTCTTTTTTATTTGAAATGAATCTCACTATGAAAGACAGACTGGACTGGCTATCCTCCTGTTTGGGGTGCCTAAAAGTTAGGATTACAGGGGCACTCCCTCACGCTCCTGCATCCTAGACTAGATGTTCAGGAAAATCAAACAGGCAGGACAGACAGACAGACTTTATGAAGCATCACGATGGAAATGAGTTCACACATACCACAGATCACATGAAACAGACAGACCAACCGACTGCACAAAACACCAAGTGGTCATGAACAGGCTTCTTTTGCTTAAAGATGAGGTAAATGCTTTCATAAGAAATAGCACCTAGGGTATAAAGACCCCGGAAAAGGTCAACCTTAACTGGATGGGCGCATAAATGCCCTGCAGGGTCGGAGACAGAGCTCTGGAGGTGAAGGTGCCTGCTGCCTTGCTTGAGGACCTCAGTCTGATCCCTTAGAGCCAACATGGTAGAACAAGAGGCTAAGCAAAAACTAACTAACTAACTGACTGAATAAATAAATAAATAAATAAATAGATAGATAAATAAATGTAAAAAACAAAACAAAAAAATCACATATATATACATATATATGTGTGTATGTATATATATACATATATATATGTGTATATGTATATATATACATATACATATGTGTATATGTATATATATACATATACATATGTGTATATATAAAACAATGTCAAGTAGTACATTGAGAAGCTGGAAGTAGACAGCTTCATTAATATTAAACTAAAGGATTTCTTTTACAATTTTTAAAATCAGAAGCAGGAAAAACAGCTCAGCGATTAAGAGCATTGGAGATCTTAGTTCAGTTTCCAGCACCCACATCAGGTATCGCACACCACCCTCAGGACACACACCAGTTTCAGGAGCTCCAAGGCATTTGCACACTGTGGTACACACACTGCAAATAAAAAGGAGAGTTTCTTTACAAGACAATGTATCCTTTTTGCAGGCGTAGTTGGATGAGCAGTGCTAACAACCATGACCTGACTGTGACCCGACTACCTCCGAATGCAGACAGGGAGCGTCTCCGCCGCCCCGGGTCCCAAGCCATTGCGGACTAGATTTCTCTCTGCCACGTTGCCTTTCTCAAGTGTTATACAAGTTGGATCACAGAGAATGTGAATTTTTAGGTTTCATTTGTTATGTTTAACATAATACTTTTTTTGTTGTTGTGGTGGTGGTGGTTTTTCGAGACAGGGTTTCTCTGTGTGGTCCTGGCTATCCTGGAACTCACTCTGTAGACCAGGCTGGCCTCAAACTCAGAAATTCGCCTGCCTCTGCCTCCGGAGTGCTGGGATTACAGGCGTGCGCCACCACACCCGGCTTAACATAATACTTTTTAAAAAGTGAGTTTCTACCAAGTTGTCATCTTCTTTTAAAAACAAAAACAAAAACAAATGTGTATGACTGTTTGTGCTGCAGCGTGTCTGCGCACCACATGTGTGTCCAGTGTCCATGGCGGCCAGGAGAGAGCATCACATCTCCTGTGACCAGAGTCTCCTGAGCCTGGAGCCGCAGACAGTTAAATAACTTAATAACTTTCAAGAGAAAGAAGTGGCTGGGTATGCAGCTTTCCAGCATGCGAGAGGGCCGGGCTTCATCCCCAGCACCCACACCCCACCCGCCAGCCCCCGTGCACACGCGCTCTCACTCACTCTCCCCAGCCCCACCCAGCTCCTCAGCGCTCAATCCCTAGCCCAGGCCTCCTAACATCCTTGCTCAGAGGCCGCCTTTCCATGGCACCTCTCTTGTACGGCCCATTTTAGTTCTTTGCTCCAAGTTTATGGGACACATTTGTAATTCTTTGCAAAAGTCAAATGATTGAGAAGAGGCAATAAGACAACGTCTTGCTAGGTACTGAAGCTGGCCTTACCCTCCCAAGCACTGGATTACAGGCTTATGCCACCACTTATTTAAAACAATAAAGTTGAATGAAATTAGAAGAAAAGGGAATACTCCAAGACTCCCATAGAATAAGGACTAGGTCACAGTATTAAGTCTCCAGGTGGCATGAGAGGTTCTGTGTGGCTGTAATGGTGACAGCTGGTGGCAGATTCCAGAGTGAGGTGGACGAATAAGGAAATAGAAAGACAGGAGGCACAAAGAACGTTGAAATGAGTATCCTCAGTAAATTTCTAATAAAGTATATAATTTCTTGAAACCGTAAAGCAATATAAAATTTAGGTTTTTAGTTCTTTGGCTAATTTTATCTATAACAAAATAGGGAGAAAGGCCTCAAATATAGAATTGTTTTAGCATTTGAAAGGAGTCACCCCTTTTATGCTATTAAGTTGGCATCACAAAGACAGTTACTAAGCCAAACCCCAATTACCACCTCCATTAACTGTGGTACTTTACAGGGGCTATGCAGCTCCAAAGAACCCTGAAAGAAGTCTGACCTCATCACACCAGCCACAGCCATGAACAAGCTGTCAGCCTGCACGCCCGAGTCTTCCCACCCATGGCTGCTCAGAGCCTTAGCAGGCCCCTTGCTCTCAGCTTCCCACACACACCAAGCTGCCCACATTCTGAAAAAGGAGCCATTCCCCCCAAGACCCTCATTCTTCTCCCTGGCTTCTCTCTAGACCCTTCCCTTTTAGCCACAGATCTCTTGAGCTGACAAGTCCTAGAGTATCAGTCCTACATTCTAAACTGTGGCCACATTTATCTTGGCCTTGCTGCCCATGTCAAGAATACAGTACCCCTGTCTCTGAAGTAAGGATGATGTTTTCCTCAGCCAAGCCTGCCCAGCACCAAAGCCAACACAGTGGGGATGTCACACACACACACACACACACACACACACACACACCCTTTCTCTGTAGACAACACCACAATTTGTGAGTCTGAGATACCTTCTATTCCTCATCCTCCAGTCTCTTCCATGACTATATCTAGGTAGTTTGAAGTGTTTTTTTTTTTTTTTTGGTCTCATCTCTATTCTACCACTGCTCAAGGCTAGTCCTTGCTGATTTTTTTCAAGATAAGGTTTCTCTGTATAGACCAGGCTGGCCTGGAACCCAGAGATCTGCATGCCTCTGCCTCCCAGGTGCTGGGAGTAAAAGCAAGTGCCACATTCAACGGGTCTCCTCACTGATTATTTAAACAAACAAACAAACAAACCAAGCCAATATAGATTCTGTTTCTATATAGAACAGAAAGCCAGCAGTTGCAATGGTGATGTCCAAATGGTCTGAACTAGGGTTACTGTTTAGTCAGGATGGCCTGTCTTCATATGGAGACTTGCTTTGGTCCAGACTGCGGAGTATTAAGAGTCAGCCAGGTGGTGAGGCAGAGGGCAGGCAAGCAGAGCTTTGAGCCAGCCTGGTCTACATAGTGAATTTCAGGATAGCCAGAGCTATACAGTAAGACCCTGCCTTAGGGGGAAAAATGTAAATTTCTTCAAGAACCAGAAATCCTATCAGTTGGTTTCTGATTTTAGTCTTAAATGTACTGTACCAGACATCCCCATGTAGTTCCCCTCCCCCAGGGACTGGAAGACTCCCAGCTTCCCTTTCGGGAAAGTTCTGTGTATGTAGGCTGCACTGCTGAGAAGTCAATGCTAACTGCAGCT
Organism: Apodemus agrarius; assembly: GCA_964023405.1. Classification (NCBI taxonomy): domain Eukaryota; kingdom Metazoa; phylum Chordata; class Mammalia; order Rodentia; family Muridae; genus Apodemus; species Apodemus agrarius. The sequence goes on from OZ030024.1 coordinate 22,155,220, forward strand.
TTATTCATAGTTAGCAAAACTTAGGATCAACTAAAGTATGCTTCGGTAAGTGAACAGATAAATCAAACATGCTGGATGCAAACACTGTAATGCTATTCAGTATTCAACAGAAATCAACTGTACTCTGAGTCAATGAAACTACTGTGAAAGCAGCCCCCAGTGCACAGAATTCCAGGAAAGGAAAGATATAAAGAAATTTAAAGACCAGTGTCAGAGCCAGGGAGAGCAAAGAGGGCTGACCAAATGAAACACAAGGCAAAAGCTACCCTACATGAGGCTAACACGGTGGACACACACCATGACTTTGTCAAAACCCACAGAACGGGACACCACCAAGCCAGAGCCCTAGCATAAACAATGGCCCCTGAGTGAGCCCAGTGTGCCACCAGCCTCCCCTCCAGCACAGGCTGGCCACGGGCTGCAGAGGTGCATGAGGACTCCTGTGCTCCTGCTCTACTCTGCTTTGAGCCTAAAAAACACCACGGAGGGCAGCAGCGGCTTCTGGATTAGGGCTGCTACAGCAATCACCCCATGAAGGACTCCCTCCCTGAGTAACCCAAGCACGCTTATTTTCCCTACCTTTGTCCATGCAGAACACTCTGCTTAGAGGGACACCCTGACCCCCACTTCACTAGAGCAGCAAACTCTTCTGAAGTATAAATGCTCCACTCTTGGCTATGTACACACTGACACATCAATAGTGCTGGTGTGTATACACTAGCACTTGGGTGTGTACACACTAGCACTTGTGGTTGTTGCCCAGTGTCTTGCTACAGAGTTCTTGGTATCGGGTAGTGCGCCTTCCCATCTTTTTGTCGCCATGGCTGCTGTGAGCCTGGCTTTCCTTACTCTCAGTTCTACTCAGCTTTCTGGGCCACACCACCTCTCCCTTGGCTCCTATCCTACAGAGGAAATGTCAAATAGCTATGAAATAAACAGATATGAATAAGTACATGTACAATGCCACTTTTATTAGGAGATCACCAGCGCATCAACAAGCATATTTAGATGGTACTAATCTCTGTAATTACTTTTGAAAATGTCCCAAAATGCTTGTCCATGGTCTCAACAGCTCAGAAGACAGCCTGAAGGCTTCCTGGGAGCAGGGACTGTGTCTGTCACCACTGAATGATGAAATGCATTTACACGGATTCCTTTCTTCTTTCCAGCATCACTAATGAGAATGAGACTATAGCCAGATTTTAAGGGGAAGCACAGGGTGCTAAACTCTATTTCATTTCAGGCTGACAGGGTAACATCTCCAGGTCAGCTTTGGTCAGCTCCATGGCAGAAGGAGTGGCAGTCGCCAGCGGAGACTGAAAGAACGGCTCAGGTCCCAGCGTCCCTCTCTCCCTGGCAGCTTTGCTCCCCGTCTCCCTTGGCCCTCCCAGGGCTTCCCAGCAGACTCACACCCGTCTGAGTTTATTTGTCTTTCCTTTCTGGGATCCGCTGTCTGCAGACACAGCCCATGAGCTATTCAGAGCTCACCAGAGACTCTGGGCTGTACAGGCTTCCCAGAATATAGCTCTTTCCAATCTTGGGGGAGGGGAGTTACTAATGCCAAGTCAAGGGAGCTAATAAATCTAAGAGGTTTTCATCATAGCAGGACAAAAAAGAAGGGTCACAGAGGGAGACAGAAAGCCACTATCAGGATGTCCTAAAATGGTTCTAGTAAGAATGTCAGTGGGAAGAACTTGTCCAATGCAAATTTAGACTGACGTTACCTGGAGGGCCCTGAGGAAATCCGAGGCCTTAGGACCTTCATCCCTTGCACATGCACGACATATATGAAGTACCATGTCAGGCCTATGCTCAGCTCCCAGCATCGGAAAGCATTCACACTCACTCTATTCAAAATACACTCATGTAGAGAGGACAAAGGAAAATAATTGAGCCCACATAGCCAGCTTCTTAACCAAGATCCCCTGTAGAGATCTTCTAATGAAAAGTTCCACCAGGCCTGCTGACACAGGCCTGAAAACCCAACTATTCCGGAGGCTGAGGCAGGAGGATTACAAGTTCAAGGCCAGCCTGGGCTACAAAAGTGAATTGAAGGCCAACCTAGACAACTTAGGTGGCTGGGGTACATACACACCAATAGCACAGCACCTGCCTAGAGTACAGAAAACATTTAGTTCCATCCCTAACACTGTGGGGAAAGAACCAACAATTTTATGAGACTAAAAAAGGAAATAAAGACATGCTTCCCTTTGGCTGACTTATTTCCTTATCTATGAAAACTTCCCAGAGGTTCCGGCTGGAGCCAGCATTCACACTGGAGGCCTCAAGGCTGGGCTGGGAAGGAAAAGGCCCCACATGGACAGTACACTGGCGGGGTTCCCTCCCGCCACTCACCTCACACAACAGAGAAAGAGAGAAGAGAGATCACAGGTGATCCAGAACAGCATAGCACAAAGGAACCCAGACACCCTTGGAGTTTCGCGACCATTGCTGATCTCTAGGAGACTAAGGAAGGCTGCCAGCACTGCTGCCGCCTTCCACTCCGTTCCTCTTCCCTCTGCACACGCCCCACTGGGTCTCCTCAGCTCCTAGGATCGGTGGCACTGTCCTGAACTTTTGGACAAAGGAGACCTCCTAGTCCATACTGCTCAGTGTGCCCCAGCACGCAGGCCTCCTCTCCTGCGTGCATCTGCCTGCTCCAGGACGCTGTCTCACACCACTGAGGCTGAACTCACTCTAAAGAGGGGTGCCTGCGTGATGGTGCACAGTACGTGGGAGTCCTTCCCAACCTGAGCTGACAAGTGTCCAAAGCCAACCTTGTTCCAGCATCAGAAACAAAACATGAATGTCCTTACATGCTCTCCTCGGGCCTTCACCATATACCAGCTCCTGCAAGGGCATGGGGCGCTGCAGATACGTACAATGTGTGCCAATGGGCACAAGCCTGGGGGCAACGCATACATGTTTCTTCCTAATATGAAATGGCTTGTGACCAGCCTTCTGAGGCCACCAAGAGTGAGTGTGTTACCTGGAGGGGGCGGCTTTCACCTGGACCCTAAGTCCAACTGACCTTTCTCTCAGGCTGTAAGAAGCAGGGTGTCCTAAGGGGCCAGCACAGAGCATCCCCGAGACGCATTACACATGTAAACAGGCGGAAAGACATGAGTCGCTGTTACAGAGCCTTTGAGAATCTGGACAGTCCTCAAGCACCCAGGACCCTGCTGCTCAGCATGGAAGAGCAGCATGGCCTTACACAGACTTCTTTTGTAGCTTTTCAATCTTATCCCTGTCTCCTCCGTCCAAAATCAACAATTCTTTTGATTTCAAGATTATTTGTTCCCATCCATTTTATTTTATTTATTTTGTTTTTTACTGAAACATAGTCTCCCTATATTTCTCAGGCTAGCCTCAAACTTATGGCTCTAATGATCCTCCTACCTCAGCCTTCCACGCAGCAGGGACTACGAGTACATGTCATAGAATCCCACTTTTCTTAGCCATTTTTTTATACTTTTATCTATAAAAGTATCAATTAAAAAGGTATTTGTCATGCTTGGTGAGATGACTCAGCAAATTAAGGCCCTCATTACCAAGCCTGGTAACCGGAGTTGGATTCCCCAGAACCGATGATACCTTGGGACTCCAGAAAATTATCCTCTGACCTCCACATGAGAACACAACACACACAAAATATATAGATACACAAATAAAATTTTTTGTTGTTTTTTGTTGTTGTTGTTGCTGTTGTTTGAGACAGGGTTTCTCTGTGTAGCCCTGGCTGTCCTGGAACTCACTTTGTAGACCAGGCTGGCCTCAGAAATCTGCCTGCCTCTGCCTTCCAAGTGTTGGGATTAAAGGCATGCGCCACCACTGCCCGGCTGTATTTTTTATTAAAAAGGCATTGTTAATCCAGATGTGGTGAACACATGTATAATTTCAGCAGCTGGGAGGTAAAAAGATCAAGAGTTCGAGGCCAGCCTGTGATTTAAATTCCCATCCCAAAAGAAAAAGGAGAGATTACAGAATCGAATAAAATACCTCTTCTCCGTTTTAAGATATATATATATATATATATATATATATATATACATATATATATATATATATACATACATACACACACACACACACACACACATACACGTATATATATGTATACACACACACACACACATTCATCACACACACACACACACACACACACACACACACATTCATGTATGCAGGTGCACATGCGCAGGTACATATGCAAGACGGCCAGAGAGTAACTTCAATGTCTTCTCCAGGAATGTTTTCTGCCACCTTTAAAACAGTCTTCCACTGACACTCACCAAGTGGGTTAGTTTGGCTGGTCACCACGCTCAGAGACCTGCTGCTGCAGCTCACCTCCACCTCCACCACCATCACGGAGATTACAAAAACACCAAGCGCAGAGTTGTTCTGAGGGTGCTGAGCTTGAACACAGGTCCTCACGTTTGTCAGGTTCATACATGATCCTCACATTAAGCATCAGTATCTTTGGCCCCAAATTGCCAAGTCCAAAGAAGAAAACCAAGAAAGTGGTTGTAGAGCACTAAAGCAGAGAAAGCATTTTGCGAGGGCAAGATGCTGAGGCATCCCTGCTTGAGCTAGTTACCACTGAAGAGCTTCTGTTCCTTCCGTTCTGGACTATTCTTTTGTTGATACAACACCTGCCAAGCATATTACAGGTCCTAATCCTGCAAGACCTAACTACATATTACATCCTACAAGCCATCTAGCATAGCAAGTCACAGAAAATGTCATTGGTCTTCAGTGTGAGGAGATTCTTTTGTACACACTCAAGAGAAATGAGAAACAGATCTCAGTTTCTAGTGAAACCGGGGTCTCAAAGGGCAAATGTCCAAACAGCTACTTGTTCTAGTAGTCAATAAGTTCTGGTCACTGTAAAGCCATAAACAAACCAATTCAGAAGCTGATTTCTGCTCTTACAAAGATCTATCAGATACTGTGGGTACTGGTTAGAACACAATTCTATTTCCCAAAAGCATTTTTCTGAACCCTCTGGGACTTGCGTAGGAAGATTTTTAATAATTTGCCCACTGTAAGAAGATAATTTTTATAACTACATTCACATGATTCTCTTCCTGAAAATGTCTGTGGATTTTGTACATCGTAATAAATACTGAACACATCTTCTTCTTCCAAATTTTCCTCCTCCTCCTCTTCCTCCCACCCCCACCATCTCTCAAATACATTTAAAACTATTCTCTTGCCTAGAAATACAGTTGCCGTGGAAATGAGTTTAAAGCACTAACACAGGTTATAAGGAGGAATAATAAGCAGAGCTACACCATCCACAATAGGCACAACAAGTCTGAAGGAGCTCAGACCCTCAGCAGAGAAAATGTTAACCAACATGCCGAAGGAAACCATCAGCCATCCCCCAAAAGAAATGCAGTCAGAAACCCCTACATCCAAAGAAGCATGTTCTCCAGGCACTATGACCACCACAGCCCCTGACAGATAAGAGGTCACAGTCTGTTCAACAGGTCTCCTTTACCCCAAAGGCCAACCCTCCAGCCCGTCATTGTCAGGGTACTGCTGGCTGTCCTACAAATGTGAGCGCTGTGCTCCCTCAAGAGCGCCGTGCTCTCTCAAGAGCGCCTTCGCAGACTGGAGCAATGAGAGGGAATTTCCAAGTTTCTGAACGTATGGTTCCTTACCACTAGCTAGTATATGTTCCATAACTTCAGGGACATCTCACCAACAGCGACTACTTACCGTGATCTACCACCAAAGCAGTTTGTACTGGGGGGCTGGTGCCGGGTCTCTGGAGCAATAGCAGTCCCACTGGATTCTCTTGAAGGTGGCTGTGATCCTGGAAAATGGATCAATCACAAAAAAGGATAGAAATGCTAAGAGACAGGCCTTGTTTGAGAGCCCCCCACCGGGCAGAGAATCCCTTCTGTATTTTAGGAGTTGCCCACCATGATGGGACAGGGACATCTTGTCAGATGTAGCCATTGGTACAAAGAATAGGGATAATCATCTGAGATCACACAGTTGGAACTCAAACTTGGAAAACAGTGCCTCTTCTCCAAGACGTTCAAGAGCATCCCAGATGCTAACACACAGCCTGCCTCATCCATCAGATGAACTCCAGCCTCTCAAAGGTGGGGGTCAAGTGAGTGCACAGAATGAGAACATTTTTCACAATGCAAACAGAGCTTGTAAAGCCAAAGTAGGTCATGTTGCTCTTTACCTAAAAGGCCCTCCAAACAGCTAGGTGAGCCTACGACAAGCTATCACAGTAAGGCAGCTTGGGTGACAGGCTCAAGGCCAGCCTGAGCTATACAATAAGATCTTATCTCAAGAAAAAAGTATGCATATATGGAACTGACAAGGTATTTCAGCGGTTAAAACCAATTGCTGCTTACAGAGGACAAGAGCTCCAGTCCCAGCACCCACATGAAGTGGCTCACAGCCATCTGCAACTCAAGCTCCAGAGTCCTTCCTTCTGGACTCTGGTGACACCCACATGTATGTGGCATACACAAATATACACCACCAAACCTTAAAACAAATCTAGAAAAAATGATAAGGAGGTGAAGACTCAGGTCGAGCATGCACACAGTACATCAGACATGCTTATACATGGCCTGTGTAACCAGTGCTGTGAACACACACACACACACACACACACACACACACACACACAGTTATGGCACTCGTCACCAAGCCTGACAACCTGGATCCAATCCCCAGATCCCTCAGAGAGAGTCAATTCCCAAACGTGTCCTCTGACCTCCACACATTTGCCACACACAGTAAATGTTTTATGTAATAACAAAAGTTTTAAAGAAAGACGACAGCCAGGGCTGTTACATAGAGAGACTTTGTTTGTTTTTAAAAAGAACACAAAACAACAACAGCAAAACCTCAAAACAAACAAGACAGGCCAAAAGCACTGTAATCAAAGCGAAGCCTGGGACAGGGCCTTCTCCTTGGTAAGACTTATTCACTTATTTATCCATTCGCCTGAATGTCTGCTCGTGCGCCGTGTGCGTGCCGTGAACCGTGCATGCCTAATGTGCTTGGTGGAGGTAAGAAGAAGGTGCCGGATTCCCCGGAACTGGAGATCTAGATGGTAATGAGCTGCCACGCGGATGCTGGAAACCAAACACAAGTTCTCTACGAGAACAACCAGTGCTTTAACCACTGGGCTGTCTCTCCAGACCCAGAGCAGAAACTTCTCAACAGCTAAGATCTTCCAACCTCTGAGACTGCACCTTGCCTTTGAATTGAGAGCTCACACATCATCCCTAATGCTACAGAAAGTGTATTTAGCCTGCGAAGCTCCATCTTACATCATTCCTAACAAAACATTTAATGAGGAAAAGGAGAGAGAAACAAGCCATTTCAGACCTTAGACTCCATGAAATAATTTCCTGCTAGATGGAGAAGTGACTAATTTCACACTACATCAAATGGAACAAACTAGCAACATTCCAAGCCCTCAGCTCGGGCAGGAGGCACTGCCTTCCACTTCAGCTGTCCCCTTTGCTAGTCTGTGTCTCCAGGAGGATATACAATTCCTACCCAGCCAACTCCATTCCTAAGAGCACACTCAAGCTCCCCAGAGGTTTTAACTAGAATCACAACTGTTAAAGAGGGTTAATTTCTAAGGCCCATTTGGGGTGAAAAGATGCTTTTCTCTGCCTTCAATTCAAACAATCACACACAGAGCTGCGACATTTATCTTGGTCCTTGAGAACCATCTCATGTTTTGATCTGGGAGACTAAGAGGAGGCAGGGCTAGCACTAAGGCAGGACTGCTAGAGTCTCTAACAGATGCCCAGCAGAGAACCAAGCCCTGGGCGGGCGTCGCTGCCCACCGCCCTATCCTGGCACAGCCTGGGAGCAGGGCGGCACTCACCGTCTGTCACTGCACTGCCATTAGGCACACTTCCCAGATCAACAGTTGGCCCATCCAGGAAAATCGTCAGCTCTCCTCCTGACACAACGCTGCCTTTGTTCTCTGTCTGCAGGTTCAGGGTCAGTTGCGTGTTCTCCACTGTTGGATACAAAATGTAACATGGACAGATTGAATCAAATGCACAAGTTAGGATTCTTTATATTAGAGGCCTCCATTTCACTCACGCTTTTCCAATGTGTCTTGTGAAATAAGAGGCAGAGTGGGGAGGAAGGTGCTGAAAGGTAGGTAACGCTCTGCATGCTGTGCAGGCGGGAAACCCATAGTTTCCCAAGACATTTTACACAAGACATTAGCTACGACATCTTTTTTTTTTTTTTTTTTTTTTTTTTTTTGGTTTTTTGAGACAGGGTTTCTCTGTGTAGTCCTGGCTGTCCTGGAGCTCACTCTGTAGACCAGGCTGGCCTCGAACTCAGAAATCTGCCTACCTCTGCCTCCCAAGTGCTGGGATTCATAGGCGTGCGCCACCAGGCCCGGCTCTAGTTACAACATCTTTATATTATTGATTTATGTGCTTCCTGGGGGCACAGAAAAAATTGGGTCAAGCTATATCCCTACTACATATAGGATGAACAAAACAAGAACTACCCTGCACACACCCCAGTTCTAGCTACCCCGAGACTGGGTACACACAGCTTCCAATCAGGTAACTCTACCTACAATGAACACGAGTTCTCTTCAGTTTGGTCCAGTCAGGAACTGGGACCTCCATCCTAAGGTCTTTCAATAGCTACAAAGAGAGAAGCAGCAGGCAGGCCGGTGTTCACAGGTCTGGGAAGGATCTAGTCTCAGGCTAGAGTTCCCTTCCTCACTTGCCCTGCACCCAGCCCAGCTCTCCATTTCCTGCGTTAGTGGTAGTTACATATTATACGCCATTGGTGGTTCTCAACCTGCCTAATACGACCCTTTAAAAGTTCCTCATGTTGTGGTGACCCCCGATCATAAAATTATTTTCACCACTACTTACTCATTGCTGTAATTTTGCTACTGTTATGAATCGTGATATGAATGTCTGTTTTCTGATTGTCTTAGGTGACCCTATGAAAGGGTCATTCAAACCCTGCCAGCCCAACTCACTCCCACCACTCCCCACCGCCCCCAGGTCACGAACCACTGCTCTCAATCAAGGCAGTTTATGGCTAGTTTCCACAAGCACTAGAGTAAATCTGAACACTTACTGGGGATCCTTCTCCTCCCCAGGAGGGAGAGAAATAAAAGTCAGCTTCCAATCTAAGACAGACACAGCCTTTACGAACTTAACAGAAGGGCTGGAGAGAGTCCAGCAGTTAGAAGCATGTCCTACCTGTACACAGAACCTGCGTTCCTCTCCTACCAGTCACATCTGGTCACTATAAGCGCCAGCTTCAGGGTATCTGACACCCTCTCCTGGTCTCCAAGGGCAACCAACACACACACACACACACACACACACACACACACACACACATATACATAATTTAAAATAAAAACAAACATGGGGCTGGAGAGATGCTCAGAGGTTAAGCTCACTGGCTGCTCGGATAGAGAATCGGGCCCAGTTCCCAGAGCCCACATGACAACTCATAATACCCTTCATAACTCCAGTTCCAGGGACTGTGCCTGGCTCGGGGTTTAAGAGCACTCGCTGATTGCCACAGGCCCAGGTTCAATCACCAGCACCCACATGGCAGCTCCCACCCTCTACAGCTTCAGTCCCCTGAGATCCAATGCCCTCTTCTGGAGTGCAAAAATGCATACAAAGAAAATGCTCATAGGGTCTAATCAATAAGACATGCAATTCCAGGGTCTCTGAAATAAGGCAGGGAGCAGTATTTTGGACTTCCAGGCCCCACAGGGCATTTCTCCCTCCCCTTAATCTCTGTGCCCTGTGCTGGGTCTCTTAGGGTCTTTTTTGCATCTGTATTTTTGCTTAGTCTCATCAAGAAATGTATTGAATTCTCCTTGTTTCTATAGAATAGCAGTGGGAATTCAGAGACCCTGAGAGCCAAGTGAGAAGAAGTCCCTGGCCTACCAGGACGGTCTCAGGCCGCGAGCACACCCCTGGGAGCAGGGCACCCAGCCTCAGTGCAGCCCGTGCCTGACTACAGCCCAACCACGCTGCTCCTGATCCTGACCCACTGAAGCTGTGAAGTAAGCCAGGTATGGGGGCACACATATTAATCCCAGCACTCAGAAGGCGGAGGCTGGCAGGTTCTCCAATTTTGAAAAACACCTACAGAGGAAGTTCCAGTACAGCCAGGGCAAAGGAAAGGAAAAGGAAAGGAAAAGGAAAGGAAAAGGAAAAGGAAAGGAAGAGGAGAGGAGAGGAGAGGAGAGGAGAGGAGAGGAGAGGAGAGGAGAGGAGAGGAGAGGAGAGGAGAGGAGAGGAGAGGAGAGGAGAGGAGAGGGGAAGGGAACAGAATGGAACGGAACCATGAAATGATACATGGTTTTGCTTTGGTTTGTTTTGGGGGTTTCTGTTTTCTATGTGGTTGATTTAAATATCTCTAACAGGTAGCATGGGGGTTAGGCCAGCAGGTGTGGTCACGCACTCTGGACTCAATCTCAGTGCTGCTGACAAAGGACCAACTGTAAGTCACAAGTTACTTAACTTTGGTACTGGTTCCCTCTGTGGCAAAACAGAGGAATCACTGCACATTCTGTGGGGGACACCTGTGAAGATTGGGGTGGCACCTAGGAAGTTCCTAAGCTGCCACTTTTGCTGCCTACCTTGGCCTCCATGTCTAGAGGCTAAAGTCTGCAGCTGTCCCCTAGCCTAGCCCGTCACTAACTTTCTTGTAGTCACTGGACCTTTCTCTGGGACTCCTTTAGGCTGAGGCAGCAAACTCCTCAAAACCTTCCAAGCCATACACCCATGACAAGGGAACCAAGGGTGTAGACAGCAGCCAAGCACGGCTAAGTGGAGCCACCAGGGCCAGCTCCTATGAGAGCACACTTGGGAGATGTGTGACAGACTGTCAGAATATCTGCAGGGATTCTCAAGTGGCTTTTATAGGATAGATGGCAATTCCCCCCACCCCAAAAAAAGTCCTAATAACTTCCAATTACCTTTGAGTAATTCAGACAAAGAAGTGCACACAGGGAGACAGCTGAGCGGGTAAGACCATTTTCTGTACAAGCATGATTCCCCACATCCACCCCCACCCAAAAAAAAGCCAGCTATGTGGGCTCAGTGCTTTAAGGAGCACTGGCTGCTCTTGCAGAGGACCTGCGTTCAAGTCTCCTTCAACACCGTCATGCCAGCTCACAACTACCTATGACTCCACTTCTAATGGTTCCAACACACTCTTCTGGCCTCCAAGGGCACCAGGAACTCACATGGTACACACACTTACATCCAGGCAAAATACTCAAACACGGCCTGACATGGCTGCACACCTGTCACCCTGGCACTGCCAGGTGTGGATGCGAGTGGGTGACTAGGGCTTGCTGGCCACCAGCCTAGCTCTTGACTCCGTGAACTGGATCTCAGAGGCATACAGTAGGGACTGATGGAGCAGAACACCTGACTTCTCCTCCTCCGGCTTCCACCCACACACCCGCACATGCACCATGTACAGGCACATCCCACACATATGCACCACACATATGCACACTGCACATACAGAGAAGAAGGAATGTCACGGTGATGTCAGATAGAACACGCTAGGTGACTCCTCACTCTTCTGTATATTTGTGAATTTCATAATGAACAGTTGGAAAAGTTTTTTTTTTTTTAAATTGGCAAAGCTATTAAAAATTTCAACTGGTGAGAACAGAACACCCTATTATTTTCATTTAAAAAAAAAAAAAACTGAGCCAGGGTGGACTTACAATGTATAATGGAACTAAAGAAACCATTAGCTGACTGACAGACAAGCATACATAGAGGCTCAAAGGCTCAAGTGTGGCTGAAAAACCATACATTGGAATCTTAATCAATGGCAGCCCCTCATCTCTAGGCCTCTGGTTTCCTCATAGCCACACTCAGGACTCTACAAAGGCCCTTTCTCTTCCAGGAAGTCTTTCTACTACTGTGGGAGCACTGCCTAAAAATCAAAACCTAATTGGGACTAGCTAGCTCACTCTGGAGATTGAGGCAGGAGGACTGACTTGAGTTCAAGGCCACATGATCAACACAGTGACTTCCAGGTCAGCCTGGACTACAGTAGAAGAAAAGGAGCTGGAGAGATGGCTCTGTGGGTAGGAGTATTCTTTACTCTAGAGGACCTGGGTTCGAGTCCCAGAGCCCACGCATCAGCTCACAGCATCTGTAACTCTAGGTCCAAGCGACACAATATCGTCTTCTAGCCTCCTTAGGTACCAGGCACGCACATGTACAGACATGCATGTGGGCAAAACATCCATATAGGTAAGAAAATTCTTTTTGGTTTGTTTTTCAAGACAGGGTTTCTCTGTATAGCCCTGGCTGTCCTGGAACTCACTCTGTAGACCAGGCTAGCCTTGAACTCACAAATCCTCCTGCCTCTGCCTCCAAAGTACTGAGACTAAAGGTGTGCCCTACCACTGCCCGGTCAAAGATTTATTTATTATATGTAAGTACACTGTAGCTGTCTTCAGACACTCCAGAAGAGGCCGTCAGATCTTGTTATGGATGGTTGTGAGCCACCATGTGGTTGCTGGGATTTTAACTCTGGACCTTCAGAAGAGCAGTCAGTGCTCTTAACCACTGAGCTGTCTCTCCAGCCCTGAAATTTTTAAAAGGAGAAAAAATTTCAAGAAACATATGCAGAAGCCGGGCGTGGTAGCGCACACCTGTAATCCCAGCACTTGGGAGGCAGAGGCAGACGGATTTCTGAGTTCGAGGTCAGCCTGGTCTACAGAGTGAGCTCCAGCACAGCCAGGACTACACAGAGAAACCCTGTCTCGAAAAACCAAAAAAAAAAAAAAAAAAAAAAAAAAGAGCCAGGCGGTGGTGGCGCACGCCTGTAATCCCAGCACTTGGGAGGCAGAGGCAGGTGGATTTATGAGTTCGAGGCCAGTCTGGTCTACAAAGTGAGTTCCAGGACAGCCAGGACTACACAGAGAAACCCTGTCTCGAAAAACCGAAAAAAAAAAAAAAGAAAAGAAAAGAAAAGAAACATGCAGAAAGCCAGGTGGTGGTGAGAAAAAAAAGTCAAACAAGAAACAAAGATGTGGGGCTGGAGAGATGGCTCAGTGGTTAGGAGCAATGACTGCTCTTCCAGAGGTCCTGAGTTCAAATCCCAGCAACCGCATGGTGGTTCACAACCATCTGTAATGGGACCTGATGCCCTCTTCTGGTGTGTTTAAAGGCAGCTACAGTGTAAATAAATAAATAAATAGATCTTTAAAAAAGAAGGAAGGAGGCCGGGCGGTGGTGGCGCACGCCTTTAATCCCAGCACTTGGGAGGGAGAGGCAGGCGGATTTCTGAGTTCGAGGCCAGCCTGGTCTACAGAGTGAGTTCCAGGACAACCAAGGCTACACAGAGTACACAGAGAAACCCTGTCTCTAAAAAACCAAAAAAAAAAAAAAAAAAAAAAGAAAAGAAAAGAAAAGAAAAGAAAAGAAGGAAGGAACGAAGGAAAGACGGAAGGAACTAAGGTGAGAATCGCTTTGGGGCGGAGAACGTCACTACTAAGGTAAGAAGGAGTAAAAAGTGAGAAGGTGTTGGAGAGCCATGCAGGTGTCCCTTCAAGGCAGAGGAAAAAGCAAGGCCAAAGTCACCTGGCTTGTCTGGGGACAGGCAGGGGAGCTGGGGGTTGGAACAGGGCAGGAGGCAGCTGTGAGCACTGAGTTAGACCCTTGGAAGGCCCTTGGCATTTACTTTACACACAAGAGGGCCCCAGGGGATGGTTGTGTGCTCAGAAGTGACTCTAATCACAGAGAAAGAGGGGTGAAATAAGGCAAAGGCCACTAGAAAGGCCCTGCCATGGCACAGGTGTGGCAGTCTTGGCAATCTTACTGTCTTTGTTTTTTGTTTTGTTTTGTTTTTCGAGACAGGGTTTCTCTGTGTAGTCCTGGCTGTCCTGGAACTCACTCTGTAGACCAGGCTGGCCTCGAACTCAGAAATCCGCCTGCCTCTGCCTCCCAAGTGCTGGGATTAAAGGCGTGTGCCACCACCGCCCGGCTTAATCTTACTGTCTTTGGAGAATGCAGCACCTAAGAAAACTTGCCTGGGCCTTCTCTCTCTCTGGTACTTGACAGGAAAGACCCCTATGAACACATCCACACGGCTGCAGTCTTCAGAAATCCAAGCTTTAGAGGAAGAGCAGGGACTGCAATCAGGGGCTAATTGAGAACATGGGTTGGCAGAAGTCAGATTCAATTAGGGCAAAACGGAACACATACTAATAAAAATACTTCTCTGGCAAGAGACATCAGTTCTACTGAAAAAGCCAAAGGCGTGAGCTCAAGCCAGCTTCAGCAAACATACTTGTCACACATGACCCTGGTCTTCTGTTTGAAGTCCCAACTAGTCCCCAAAATCTTGTGACATTCCTTTATAGAAGTGGACAGACAGCAATAGGGTGGCTTCTAGGATCTGAGGAAAGGCAAGGACTCCACAGGAGAACCTTCTACTAGCCCGCAAGGTGTCAACCACACAGCCACACGGAGAACACAGACATGAGCCGGGGCGGAGCTAGTGTGTTCACTCAGGAGCTTGCGGAACCATGGGACAGATGGACACACTGACCTACTTCAGGGACACAGAAGGCAAATCCAGAACATGGGAAACTGGTCCAGATAAACTACCCTGTTCATTCAGCAACAAAGTCAACAAAGTAAAAGGAGAGAGCCTTGGGATAGACGCTTAGCGACATTTCTCAACCACATTCTGATTCAAACAAGCCAAATGCAGAAGACAAACTAGTCAGCCATCAAGGCATGGTGGTGTGCATCTGTAATCCCAGCACTCGGGCGGCAGCAGCAGGATGATGCTGAGTTTGAGGCCAACCTGAGCTAAAAGCAAGACCTTCTCTTTAAAACACACAGCCAAGTGTAGCCGTGCATTAAGGAGGCAGCAGAAGCAGCAAGGGCATCCTTGGGTCCACGACAGGCTTTGGGCCAGATTGGGCCACATTAGATTCTGTTTCAAAAAAATAAACTCTTCTATGACAACTGAAGAGGGAAAACAAACAAACAAACATCACCTGCCTGAGTAGTTGATGGGATTAAGCAATGACCATGAAGGGCTTTTTAGGTATAAAATAACACAAGAGCTACTGTGGTTCTCAGTGCTAGAGAACAGACGTGGGCCTGGGCATCCACACCCGTGCTCTCCCTGAGCTGGACGACGGCCTGAGAGCTCGGCTTTTAAGAGCCCTTATTTTCAAATCAGGCATGGAGGTGCAGCCCCAGCCCTTGGAAGATGGAGCAAGAGAATGAAATGTCAAGCAAGGTGTCCTTGCCTACACTGGAAGTTGGGGATCAGCCTGGGGGATTCTGCTGCAAAAAAGCAAAAATGAAAGACCAAATGAATAAGTCATTGTCTCTTACAGTTATTCACGGGAGCATTCACAGGTGAGAAATGTCTACAATTTAGACTGACAGGAGGTGAGATTAGAAGAGACAGAAATGAACATGTGTAGATATGATGCCCTCTTCTAAGATCTTCAGGCACCAAGCACAGACTCATACACATTAAAAATAAATCTAAAAAATATTTATTTCTAACTATGTTTGGGGGAGGGGTGTATGCACGAGAGTGTAAAAAGTGCCTGCCTGAAGAGGGGACTGGACCCTCTGGAGCTAGAGTAACAGTTTGTGAGCTACTCAGTGTGGGTTCTGGGAACAACCAGGGTCCTCTGAAAGAAAAGCAAGCACTCTTAAAAGGGGGGAGGGGGGGGAGGGTGGAGAGATGGCTCAGCACTTATTGCTCTTCAATAAGTCCTGAGTTCAAATCCCAACAACCACATGGCTCATAACCATCCATAAAGAGATCTGACGCCCTCTTCTGTTTGCGTCTGGAGACAGCGACAGTGTACTTAGATATAATAATAAATACATCTTCAAGCCAAAGTGGGCGGGGCCTAGCCACATCAAGTAGGGTCGACCGGAGGGAGCAGAGGTCCTGAATTCAAATTCCCAGCAACCACATGATGGATCACAACCATCAGGACAGCACAGTGTATTCATATATATTAAATAAATAAATAAATAAATAAATAAATAAATAAATCTTTTAAAAATATTTGTTTTATGTAAATGAATATACTGTAGCTTTCTTCAGACACCCCAGAAGAGGGCATCAGATCCCATTACAGATGGCTGTGAGCCACCATGCAATTGCTGGGAATTGAACTCAGGACTTCTAGAAAATCAGTCAGTGCTCCTAATTAACTGCTGATTCATCTCTCCAGCCCCCTCTTTTCTTTTCTTTTCTTTTTTCTAATGTGCACGAGTGTTGTGTCTATATGTATGTCCATACACCATGTGCATGCCTGGTGTCCACAGAGTTAAAAACAGAGCATCAGATACCCTGGCACTGGAGCTAGAGATGGATGTGAGCTGCCATGTGGGTGCTGCGAACTGAACCTGGATCCTCTGTAAGAGCGGTCAGTGCTCTTAACCACTGGGGCATCCTCTCTCCAGCCCTGTAATTTTTTTGTAAAGGGAAAACATCTATAACTTTTATTAACAGCTAGAGCCACTGGGATTCACAGAAAGCAGGCTGGCTGATCTCAGGCTTGCTTCACCAACAGTCACCGCCTGGACTGGCCGCAGCAGGACAGTGGCGAAGCCGGGAGCCTTCCGGTCAGACTCTCAACAGACCACTTCTCCAAAACGAAAGAAATCCACAGCAACTAATTTTAGAGGGGACTTGACTGTTGTCCCCATCGTGTGTGTGTGTGTGTGTGTGTGTGTGTGTGTGTGCGTTCACATATGTACTTAGAGCCCCAGTGAGGCCTGCATGTCGTCAGAGGACAACTCTGGTGAGTCAGTTCTCTCCTTCCACCGTACGTAGGTTCTAGGGATCAACGCCAGGCCGAGGCTTGCACGGAGCCTGTTTACCCACTGGGCCATCTCACCAGTCCTCGGCTGTTCTTTATATTTTGTGGTTTTGATGGTGCTTCACTATTTTTCAGTCTTCGTATTAAGATGCAGGGTATCTATGAGTTAACCAAGAACGCAACCCTACATACACACAGTGTATGACTCGAAGTACACCAATTACGCAGTGAGAGACTCTCTCACTCTTCTTCCCCTGACTAGAGAGTCAGGACATGCTACCAGTTTCCAACTGCAAAGAACCGGAGCTAAGTCACTTTCCCCCTTTCTAGCCTTGGATTTTCCCACATGCTATCTGAATATGGCACTAATAAGTCTGATGAATATATAGGGTGTGGCAGCTGCCGTCCTACACCAGCAAAGGGAGAACTGTATGACATGGAACTGTCACGGCAAACTCTAAGAATGTGATGCCATTACCGAATCCAGAGCTCCGGCACAGACACCCTCACATCAGTACTGTCTGTCATGGATCACTGTCACCGTTTCTGTGAACCGCAGTGGCTAGCACAGAGTCCTTTATCATCTCTGACAACTGGAAGTGTATGGCCAGGGAGAGGTGACAGCAGTTTAGAGCACTTGCTGCTCGTGCAAAGGACCGAGTCCATCCCTAGCATCCGCATGGTGGCTCACAACCATCTATAACATTCCCCCTTCTGGACTTCTTAGGCACCAGGCAACACATGTGTATGTTCAGACAGGTATCACCCCTAGTGCTGGAGATAGAAGCCAGGACCTCGTGCCTAAGATGCTAAGGGTACACTAAGAATGAGCTATAGCCCCAGCCCTGGACACACAGAGCTTCAAAAGAAAAAAAGGTTTCAGGCTGGTGAGATGGTTCAGCGGTTAGGAGCACCGACTGACTGCTCTTCTGAAGGTCCTGCGTTCAGATCCCAGCAACCACATGGTGGCTCACATCACCATCCGTAATGAGATCTGACGCCCTACTCTGGAGTGTCTGAAGACAGCTACAGTGTACTCATGTAATAAATAAATAAATCTTACAAAGAAAAAAGAAAACCCGGTTTCTTGTTTATCCTAATTGGGAATGCAGATATGAGGGGCTGAGAGTCTCAAGGCTAAGGAGGAGGCTGATTGGCCTTGACAGAGCTGCTGGGTGGGGCCACCCTCTGTCCCAGATCCCACAGGCCCAGCAGTGAAAACAAGCAGTGCGTTCATTAGCAGGCTGGTGCTCACTCTGCATCTAACTATGAGGTGCTGTGTACAGAGAAACTGAACCAGGGCAAATTCCAGACGGGCAGAATCAATATCTTTCGCAGCTCCTCATAACTCAGACACATGGGCTGGCGGCTCCCCGCTGAAAGAGAGGACTCTTTCACATCTCTCCACAGCACAGGAAGCCAGAGGCTCCCTGGGTTTACCGTTATGAGGTTTCTCTGGCTCCCAACTGTAACGGGACCTAACAAATGAAGTTTTTCCTAACTCACTGGAATTAGGCCGTAAACACCAGAATTCTTGAGAAGAATACCTAGGTTGATTCTGCTTCACCCCGTATTCCCTGGGCCCCCAGCAATCAAGCCTTGTGTGTCCTCCCGGGAGTAAGAAAGGCTCTAGCCTGGCCCTGCCGCCTCCTTTGTGCTGCCGCAGGGTGTCTAGCCTCCTCTCAGCTAATTGCAATCCCAGTCTGCTGGGGGCTTCATGAGCTCTTACAAAAAAGGGACTCAGTGTACAAAACAACTTAGAAATGCTTCTTTTCCTTTCTTCCTTTCCTTCCCCATCCCTTTCCTTTTTTTTTTTTTCTTTCCAGCAGGGTGTCACGTAGAACAGGCTGGCCAAGGACTCACTCTGTAGCTGGGGAGGACCTTGAACTTTTTTTTTTCCCCGAGACAGGGTTTCTCTGTGTAGCCCCGGGTGTCCTGGAACTCACTCTGTAGACCAGGCTGGCCTGGAACTCAGAAATCCGCCTGCCTCTGCCTCCCCACTGCCTGGCAACCTTGAATGACGGGACCTCTGACGCACCCAGTTTTAGGCAGTCCTAAGGACAGACGCCGCAGGGCTGCAGGCATGCCGGACAAGCACTGCCACACCCCCTTAATTTGTTCTTTTTCTCCTTCTTGCTCACTTATTCAAGAAACAGTTACAGGGCACTAGGTATCTGTCAGACCCCACTAGAAGCTAGGAGCGTGCTTATGTGGGAGAAAAAAAAACCACAGTCCCTCCCTCTAGGGCCTCCCCTTTGCAAGTTCCTGGAAGAAAAACCAGTGACCAAACAACAAGGAGATGTAGAGTGGCTTCTGTGTGACAAGGTTTCATGCGTGGTGTGTACAGTGTCCTTGTGAAAGCATCAAGATATGTACGGGACAACAGTTCAATTCAATGGTGACCTGAAGTGTCACACAGCAGGTTGGGTGGGAGTGGGCATAAGGAAGATGTGCAAAGGCCCTGGGGCACAATGAGTTAGACACATTCACGGAGCTTAGCAGAGGTGAATGGGGCCGGACTGATATGTGATCCAAATGAGGCAAAGTGCCAGTCAGAGCCAAACCCTGCAGTGCATTGTGGGCCAGCTTTTTAATAGGTTTGGTTTAGGTTTTGGTTTTCACTATCTTAAGTACAACAGAATGGTACTTACAGGAACCATAACTTTTTACATGACAAAATCAACTTTGTTTTCAAAACTCATTCTGGTTACAGTATAGAAAACAAGCTAGAGGGGGGTGAAAGCAGAGGGGGGAGTGAAGGCAGAGGGGAGAAAGAGAAGACAGAGGGGGGAGAAGGCAGAGGGGGAGAAGGAGAGGGAGAAGGCAGAGGGGAGAAGGCAGAGGGGGGAGAAGGCAGAGGGGGAGAAGGCAGAGGGGAGAGAAGGCAGAGGGGAGAGAAGGCAGAGGGGAGAAGGCAGAGAAGGAAAGAAGGCAGAGAGGGGAGAGAAGGCAGAGGGGAAGAAGACAGAGGGGGGAGAAGCAGAGGGGGAGAGAAGGCAGAGGGGAGAGAAGGCAGAGGGGGGAGAAGGCAGAGGGGGGAGAAGGCAGAGGGGAGAGGGGGGAGAAGACAGAGGGGAGAGAAGACAGAGGGGGGAGAAGGCAGAGGGGGGAGAAGGCAGAGGGGGGAGAAGACAGAGGGGAGAGAAGACAGAGGGGGGAGAAGGCAGAGGGGAGAGAAGGCAGAGGGGGGAGAAGGCAGAGGGGGGAGAAGGCAGAGGGGGGAGAAGGCAGAGGGGAGAGAAGGCAGAGGGGAGAGAAGGCAGAGGGGGGAGAAGGCAGAGGGGGGAGAAGGCAGAGGGGAGAGAAGGCAGAGGGGAGAGAAGGCAGAGGGGGGAGAAGACAGAGGGGGGAGAAGGCAGAGGGGGGAGAAGGCAGAGGGGGGAGAAGGCAGAGGGGGGAGAAGGCAGAGGGGAGAGAAGGCAGAGGGGGGAGAAGGCAGAGGGGGGAGAAGGCAGAGGGGAGAGAAGGCAGAGGGGGGAGAAGGCAGAGGGGGGAGAAGGCCACCGATAAAAGGACCCCGGCACAAGGTAGAGGACAAAAGGTCGGAGTCCAAGGTTCCTAAGTTTGGGCCAAGTCTGAGCTACAGGAAACCTTAAAAAAAATGGTGGGCAGCAACTAGCGAGAAGGCTCAGGAGTTGAGCCCAGTTCCTCCTCCTCCAGAGGACCCTAGTTCAGTTCCCCGCAGCCACTTCACGAAGCTCACAACAGTGTAACGTTGGCTCCAAGGGACCCAACACCCTCTCCGGGGCCCCTCCTGTGTACAAACCCACACACAGACATCATTTATAAAATGATCATTTATAAAGTAAGGGAAAATTTAAGAAGTGGTCAAGCCTGCCAAGTTAAATACCAAGAGAACTGTGAAACAGATTACAAAGTGGAGTTAGCAAGCGGGGGCAGGGTTCCCGAGCCCACCCAGGCCCCTCACGGACTTACAGCGGACCTAGCCCTTGGAACATGGGACACTGAGGGAGTTCCACTTCTCAGGAGGAGGCAGTGAAGTTAGATTGGGACATTATGGTGGCCATGTCAAGGTGTTCTGACATATTCACAAGAACTACTGGGCCTCAGAAAGGGCGTGGTGCTCAGGGCAGAGGCAGAGGCTGGAGGCTGAAACCTGTGGGTCACCTGCACATTGTGGGCATGGAGAGAAGGGGGTCTAAACGGACATGTGACCACTGCAGAGGACTAGATGAGATGAACCTCCGCACTGAACAGTCAAGGGCTGTCACATGGGCAGATGGGGCAATCAGACAGGAGTCCTGGCAGGGCAGAAATCACAGTCTCCAAAGCAAGGAAGAGGCCTATCCTTAAAGCCCACGCAGACCCCACTCTCTGCCCCAACCCCCTGTCCCCATGTCTAGCCCCATCTCCCGAGAACTACGTGGTCATCACAGGCAGTCATCTAACAAGGCAGTTTCCTGAAGCAGAAGATCCCCTAAAACACAGCCTTCATGTGCCCTGGCAAATCTGTCAAGTCACGGCATTTCACATATTGGTAGAGTTTCACAGGGTGAATAGAGGCTGCCGGGAAGGCAGGAAAGGCAGGTATTTAGACGGAGCTGCTGCGTATGGCCGCTGCCTCACCGGCTCCTCTGCCCCGAGGGAGGGAAAGTCCTCCTCAGCCATTCTTCTTGCAGCCCGGGCCAGTTTTCACACATCATCCATTCCCCGTGCCCTCAGGGCACCTCAGCCATCACCCCCCTCTTTCCTGCTCCCCAGGCAGGACCAAAGCCATGTTTATACACACGGGACTGAGACCTGGAACTGAGACAGGCTTGCATTGAACAAAAATCCTTACAAAGGTTCAGAGCATAGCCAAAGCAGGGTACTTTCTATACATATATTTTATGGTTAAAAATCTGCTGTTAAAACATTTTCCTTCTTAAAAGCTGAGTTTTTAAAAATTACAATTTCAAAAGCATAAAACATTGTGCTCCAGTTAGGTTTGGGATTAATGAGTGTAAAAGTGTATAGGACATGGGCACTCCACCAAAACATCAATATTTAAAGAAAAAAGTTATAGCATGACTATTAATCCTGCCATGTCTATCAGGGGAAAGAACAGCTCATCTCCAACGATGGCCCTATTTCCTGTCACCAATGCAGAGCCACCATCCGAGAGCTGCAAAGCTTGTCAGGGTGGGGCGTAGGCACCAGGCTGAGGTGTGTCTGGGACTCAGGTCCAGGACGCCCTGTGCTCTCTCCCACGTGGAGAGGCTTGCAGCACTAGTCAGCCAGGCTCGGCTGCTTCTTCAGACCCTCAGGTCCATGCACAGTGCAGTGCGTCCTGCCTCCCTCACCCTTCTTCCTCTGAACACTGCCAGCAGGAAACAGACCTCCCCTCCCACCCTTCCCTCTCCGGGGAAGCCTCAGGAGCCTGAGAAAGCGCCCTGGAAAGAGAAGGTAAGCTTCCTCACACAAATCCAGGCCCACCACTGAGGGCTTTCTGAAGCCTAAGAAAGAAACAAAGGAAAACATCTTGTTTTCTTTTGTTTGAGACAGGATCTCAATATATAGCTCCCACTGGCCTAAAGACCAAGAACTTGACTAGGAGACCAGGCTAGCCTCAAATTTATCCTCCTCCCTCCGGCTCCCATACTGAAGTGGGAAGAAACAGCTTGGCCACTGACTACAGGCATCAATGCCAAAGCCACCCTACACCTGCAACAAGAGGAAGAAGACACCCTGACTAGCACTCAGTTCACCCACTCCGGAAGTGGAAGTGGAAGCCCTTTGCCGTATCCACGTTCCCTTGGGGCTGACAGACGCCAGCGCCCACTGCCTCACACGACTGGGCCGCAGCCGGCAGGAGTACTGAGGCCCCCACCCAGCACTGATACTGAACAGAAGGCTTTTTCTTCTTCCCTCGGTTGAGGCTCCACAGAGCAGCCTCTCAGTCAGTGACACTGAAAGCAGGTTTGTTTGAACAACGTTTGCAGGGCCTGTTTACTTTAAGACTCTCATTAAAAGGACTTTTTTTTCCAACAGCTCATGGTTGACACCAAAGCCACGAAACAGATCCGGCCAGAGCTTGAGAGGACTGGGGTGGGGGATGCCACAGGGAGGGAGCTGCTTTTGGCTGCT
Source organism: Apodemus agrarius (assembly GCA_964023405.1). Classification (NCBI taxonomy): domain Eukaryota; kingdom Metazoa; phylum Chordata; class Mammalia; order Rodentia; family Muridae; genus Apodemus; species Apodemus agrarius. Next base: position 22,178,156 of record OZ030024.1, read on the forward strand.
TTGGGAATTCCTTGAGGTTCTGGCTTGGGCATGTCTGCCTGGGGTGCAGGAGGATGGAAGGCAAGACACAGAGAGCTTTTCAGAGACCGTTACCAGTGTTAGACCCCAGAGCCTGGCATCTGGGGCCAATCAACAGAAAGTAGACACTGATGTCAATGCAGCCGGATGGGGGAGAAATGAAACAAAGGCTTCCATTTGGGGTTAAGGGTACACTCCACCTACAATCCCAGAGTGGGCACGAGCACTGGCCGTCTCTGCTTCAGGGGTATGTGTACACCTGTGTGCATGTGCATGCTTGTGTGTGTGTGTGTGTGTGTGTGTGTGTACATGTATGATGGTAGCATAGGGTAATCACAGCAAATAAGGTGAACAAAACACAAAATGCATCCCCCTAAGGATCTGACACTGGTTCCCATGGGAAGCAGAGGCAGGTTTCCCATGAAATCTCTATGAGCTCAAGACCAGCCAGCCTGGTCTATGAAGTGAGTTCCACACCAGCCAAGCACTGTATGGAGAGACTGTGTCTCAAAAGAAATAAATAAAATCATTGAGTTGCACACTATTTTGTTTTGTTTTTGTTTTTTCATTAATTATGTCTTTATTTTTTAGATATATGGGTGTTCCCTTCATGCATGTCAGCGTACCACATGCATGCCTGGTACCTGCATGGGTCAGAGGAGGATGTTAGAAGCCCTGGAATTAGATTTAAGATGGCTGCTAGCCAACATCTATGTACTGGGACTTGAACCCAGGTTGCTTGCTTGCTTCTTAAGCTAAGGTTCCCCGGCTGGCCGGAACTCGCCGTGTGGAGCGGTCTGGTGTCTAGCTGCGGTGCCTCCCGAGCTCGGTAACAGGCAGATTATACACCGGGAGAGCTGCAGGCTGACTTACACTGTTCTGTGCTGTCATGAGGAGAGACCCAGACGACAAATCAGACACACAGAAGGAACTTAAGCCATGTGACCTCATGAAAGGAAGGGTGCAGAAAGGGACATGGGACTAAGCGAACTCAGAATAGCTTAGTGTCTCAAGACCGGCAAGGACAATTAGCAAAGGCCCATGAGTCAGAGTGACCAGAGAGACAGACTGAGTGACACACACGAGTACCACCGAGGAAGCAATGAGTAGTGTCCATTTGTGAGACAAGGGAGCTGAGCTTGAGAGCTGGCCTCTGGGCCGAGCAGTGTGGAAGCCACTAACAACTGGGACCCAGCAATCGCAGCAGAATAATGGGGACAGGAATCTAACTGGAGGCTCCTGAGAAGAACAGGCAGAGCTAGGGCTGCAGCCCCAGACCCTGGTGGCATCCCCAGCATAAGGCCTACATGAGAAGTAGGAAAAGAAGAGGTGTCATGGCCACACACTGGACTCATCCCAGGGACCAGGAACTGAAGGTCTGCACGGCTATACGGCAGCTTTGAAGTCAACCTGAGCTACACGAAGCCCTAACAGACATCAAACCAAGTCACTGCTGCTTAACACACCAGCCAAGATTAAACAATACCCAGTCATTCAAGTCAGAGAACAGACAAATGCACACCCTCACAAGGGAGCACTTGACCGACGACCCTGAGAGCTGATCCCAAAGGACACAAACCACGCTTGCCCTGGACCCAGCAATCATACACCTAGGGATTTGTCCCCAAAATAAAATGGATAGGAGTACAAAGACATCTTTGAAAGATTTTGACTACCACAACAAAAATCCATTCAGGCCATGGTTAAACTGTGGATGCATGCATACAGAACAAAACAAAACAAAAAGCCCTTAACCAGGTATAGTGACCTGTGAGTCTGTCACTCAAGAGGCAGAGACAGAAAAAAACCTGCAACTTCGAAGTCAACCTGGTCTGCAAAGTAAATCCTGAGTAGCTACATAGTGAGATCTTACCTCAAAAACACAAAAGCAAACTGCTGTTATAATCATTTCAACTTATCTCACTCCACTGATGGCCAAAGGGATGGCTGGGGCCGCTGGAAAGAGCTCAGCTGTTAAAAGCACTTGCTGTTCTGCTACAGGAAGACCTGAGGTCAGGTAGTTCCCGACCACCTATGTGTGACTCCAGCTCCAGAGGATAAAATGTCCTCTGCAGGCCTCCATTGGCACTACTAACACATATGTGATACACACACACACACACACACACACACACACACACACAGAGAGAGAGAGAGAGAGAGAGAGAGAGAGAGAGAGAGAGAGAATCATGAAGCCACACTCTTCCTCTCTGCAGTATTGGGCGGGAGGGGAACCGCAGCTCCCCCCCAAGCCGCAGGCCCATGGCTGTGCTTATGTATGTGGATGTTCAATGGTTTGGGACATTAAATCCAAGTTTAGTAGAAAATCTTAGCCTGAGAAAGGTTTACCCAGGCATTATCTCTTAAGTTGCAGACTAACTATGTATAGATTCACTTATAGTTACAATTTCTAAATAATATAAACAGAATTCAAAACAATATCTAGAGCTGGAGAGGTGGTTCAGCGGTTAAGAGCACTAACTGCTCTCCCAGATGTCCAAGTTCAATTCCCGGCAACCACATGGTGGCTCACAACCATCTGTAATGGGATCTGATGCCCTCTTCTGGTGTGTCTGATGACAGCTACAGTGTACTCATACATAAAATAAATCTTAAAAAAAATATCTAACACACTGAATTGAGCATTCATGATTACAACATGAGAAGATAAATGAATACTTTTAATTCTGAAGCCTAGCCGGGCGGTGGTGGCACACACCTGTAATCCCAGCACTTGGGAGGCAGAGGCAGGCGAATTTCTGAGTTCAAGGCCAGCCTGGTCTACAGAGTGAGTTCCAGGACAGCCAGGGATACACAGAGAAACCCTGTCTTAAAAAAACCAAATCCAAAAATCAAAACAAAACAAAAAAAAAATTTGAAGCCTATATTGCTTTCTAACTTTCAATTTTTTTCCTTTTGCTATTTTTTTTTCATTTTATATGTTTGAGTGTTTTGTTCCCATGTGTATGTGTACACTGCACACATACCTGGTGTCTGCAGAGGATAAAAAGGGGTGTTAGGCCCCCTACAACTGGAGTTGCAGATGGTTGTAAGCTGCCTGTGGATGCTGAGGACAGAACATGGGTCCTCGGGAAGAGTGGGTCTGGAACAACTGTCACTCGAGACCCTGTTTTTCATTTTTAATCTTAGAAAGATCCACACACAGGACACACTTTTCGATGCTTTTGTGAACCCAAGGACTGTCAGTGACACCTAATCCCAGGAGCAGGAGAAAAAGACTCTGGATCTAGTGCTGCCCTGAACTTTCCCTGAGTTAGAAACACTTGGTCTCAGTGGCTTACCAGGTTCACAAACATAACTAACCGGTGTGCAGGACTGGTTTATCAGTCTCTACCACGAGCCCTGCTCACGGCACTGCAGCTCACAGATATCTCTTGGTGTCCTGGGCACTCCGCTCCCCACCCCACATGCTCCACACTCCCTTTCACTGTGTAGGGAGCAGCAACCTTTCACACTTCTCCCTCCTCTCTAGCTGAATCAGCCTGAGGATTTTGATTTACCCTTAAGTTGGAAGTGGGGGGAAACAGCAGTCTGTCTCCTTTACAATAAATGTGCATACTGTCTGCAGGGCACCACAGCCCACCCACCAGAGCCTCCGTGCTCGGAAGCCTGGGCGGAGGCCAAGCTTCTGACTGCCTCGTCTGTTCTGGAGGGAAAGTCTGGTGACAAACTTCTGCTTATATGATGTTTAAATAAACAGGGAGCTGTTTTTTTTCTTTTTTTCTGATCTGAGAAACACACATGGGGAGAAGAAAAGAGCTACACATAAGAGGGTAAGAGCAAGGAGCTTTCCAAAGCTCACTTCAGCACGCACTGCAGAATGGTGTGGCAAGTCTCAAACTGCCTCCTTCGAATTATAGATCCAAGGGAATGAATAAACCATAGATGATGCTGAGAGCCAGGCTTCTCATATGGAGAGGAGGAATGTTACAAAGCAGCCTGTAGTTCCAACGGCAATCAGAGGGCCTATTCAGGGTGAAGTCATGGTGTTCAGTATAGGAGCAGAGGTACATCTGTATGCACACGTTCACATAGAGAACCCTATCAGAGAGCTGGGGAGATGGTTCACTGGATAAAAATCAGGGAGCTGGGGAGATAATTCACTGGATAAAAATCAGGGAGCTGGGGAGATAATTCACTGGATAATAATCAGGGAGCTGGGGAGATGTTCACTGGATAATAATCAGGGAGCTGGGGAGATAGTTCACTGGATAAAAACCAGGGAGCTGGGGAGATAGTTCACTGGATAAAAGTGCTTGCCACTCAAGGTATAAACCTAAGTGCAAATACCCAGAACCCACATACAAGCCAGACATGTAGCACAAGCATCTGCAATCTCTGCATTGCTATGGAGAGATGGGAGGATCCCCAGAAAGTCATGCCTGCTAACCTGGTATACGCAGCAAAATAACAGAGCCCCTCTTTCAAACAAGGAGGAAGGTAAGGACAGACACCCAGGGTTGTCCTGTGACCTCGCGTACACACCAGCACGCTTGCATTCTCTGCACGCACAGAGGGATATTTTTTGGCTTCTGTCTGAGACAGAGTTTCACTATGTAGACCAGGCTGACCTCAAACTCACAGAGATCCAATGGTCTCGGCCTCCTAAGTACTGGGAGTAAAGGTGTGTACCACCTCACTACCTAATGTTGAGACTACTTATTATCTAAAGGAAAAGAGAAGCCTGTCAGAGCAGTCTTGATGGCATGAAGCATAGCAGGCTATAATATAATATAATCTTAGCTTCATGGGAGGCTGAGAAAGGCCAGAAAGCTCAAGCCCTGCCAGGGTTGTAACGCAGATCCAAGGTCAACCTGGGCAACTTAAATCAGATCTTGTTTCCAGATGAGAAACATATGAAAGAGCTGGGCTGTAGTGAGAGGTAAATCCTTCAGACACGACCCCAGGATCTGTGAGGCCCTAGAATTAACCCCACCCCTGGGGAAGGAGAGGGAGCAGAGTGCTGGCAGGGTGATGGCTCAGCAGGTGAAGGTGCTACTACCCGAGCATGTGAGTGACCTCAGTGTACAGAGTGAGTTCCAGGACAGCTGGGGCTACATAATGAGACCCTATCTCAAAAACAAAGATAGAGAGAGAGATAGAGAGATAGAGAGATAGAGAGATAGAGAGATAGAGAGATAGAGAGATAGAGAGATAGAGAGATAGAGAGATAGAGAGATAGAGAGATAGAGAGATAGATAGATAGATAGATAGATAGATAGATAGATAGATAGATAAAAAACACTGAAGAACCAGAAAAGTTCCTGAGAATGCTGAGACTGCCATGTCCAGTCTGAGCCCAATTCTCCGACTCTGAGACACAGGGGACCCAGAAAAGACCACCACAGCTAGGGCTGCCCCAGAGAAAACTCCATTGGGTAACAAACCCACTGCACAAGGTGCTGTGAGGTCAGCGTCTGACATTATTTTCACAACTAGTTGGCTTTTACAGTTCTCAAAGTGGAGCTTAGAACCAAACCTGGTTCTTAAAACCAGGACTACTGGATACCACTCCCAGTTCTGATTCTACAGTCTGCTTCCTTTTTTACAGGATGTACTGATCCCCGGAGCATGCTTTAAAAAAAAAAAATCCCTGGGGCTGGAGAGATGGCTCTGCAGGTAAAAACACCGACTGCTCTTCCGAAGGTCCTGAGTTCAAATCCCAGCACCCACATGGTGGCTCACAGCCATCTGAAACAAGATTTGATGCCATCTTCTGGTGTCTGAAGACAGTTACAGTGTACTTACATATAGTAAATAAATAAATCTTTTTTAAAAAATCCCTGGAATGAGTCTGGTGGTACACACCTGTCATCCCAGCACTTGAAAAGATGAAGTCAAAGGGTCATACAAATTCTAGACCAACCCAGGCTATACAGCCAACCTAAACTAAAGAGCAAAGCATACCTGAAAATAAACTACTAACCAACAAACAAGAACTGGTCTGGACCTACTAGTACATTCCTGTAGTTCACCCTGCAGTAAGTAAGAACAGAAAAGAAAGAGTTTAAAGCCACCGTGGGCTATAAGACTCTTGTCAGAACAAGAAAGAAACAAGGACTGGGTGGAGCTCAGGGTCAAAGTGCTGGCTAGTGTGTACAAAGCCCTGGATTCCATCCTCAGCCCAGGACCGAAGCAGGAGCTTCCAGTGCCATTTCTTTCCTGGTATTTATTTATCTGCCCATTTATTGAGACAGAGAACTTGCTATGAAGCCAAGGTGTGTCGCAGGCCACTTTATGAGGTGCTAGGGATTAAGCCCACATGTGTTAGGTAAGCACTACCAACTGAGCTACATTCTAGCCTCTATTCCGATTTTAATTTTTTTATTTAAATTTTTTTTACTTTATTTTATATGAATATGTTTTGCTGTATGTATGAAATGTGATAGGGAGTCTAGAAAAGTGTGATAGACACCCTGAGATTGCAGCTACAGAAAGTTGTGAGCTACTATACTGGTGCTGGGAACTGAACCCAGGTCCTCTAGAAGAGTAGCCAGCTCTCTCCCTCTGCCTTTTCTGATTTTAAAGAAATCAGCTTTATCCTAAAGTGAATGTTATTGTTTGTGGATGAGTGGGGGAGGTTTTTTGTTCTATTGTTTTGGCTTTTTGAGTTAGGCTTTCATTGTGTAACCTTGGCTGGCCTAGAATTTACTCTGCAGACCAAGATCAAACTTAAAGTGATCCTCCTGCCTCTGTCTCCATTGTGCTACAATTACCATGTGCCACCATGCCTGGCCCAGTTATATATAAGCAAAAATATGGGGCAGGGATATGTCGAAAGGATGCTGAGGGGGCCATCAAAACAGCTCCGCGGGTGAAGTACTTGCCACACGAGCCTGAGAGGCTAGAGGCCAATCCCTGAAACCCGGAAGGTGCAAGAGGACCAACCCACTAAGCTGTCTGCTGATCGGCAGACGTTCTCTGTAACAAGACTGACCACACTTACAAACACACACACACAATAAGAACAAAAGTTAGACGGAAATGCATGCTAGGTTTATAGATGAGTGTTAGACGCTTACTTAGCATGCACACGGCCAAGAATTCTATCTCCATACAGCATTGTGGGGATGGAGGGAGGGAAGAAACCCATATGCAAGCCAAGTATAATCCCATATCTGTAATAGCTGGTTATAATATCATTATCATGTATCATATATAGGAAATAACACTAGCACTTTAACCCAGGCTAAAGCAGAAGGACCAGCTCAAGTCATTCTCAGCTATGTGACAACTTTGAGGACAGCCTTCGCTATATGAGACCCTGTCTCAAGAAAAACAAAACAAGGAGTTGAAGATTTAGCTCAGTGCCTACTTAGCAAAGTGCTGGGCTCAGTCCCAGCACTGGGGGTAGGGTGGCAGTGGGGGATCAATACACAAGCTCAGGAGCAAGCTTCTGGACTAGCGATAGATATCCTTAAGAATAAAACAAGGACCGGTCAGGTCCTCTGCAGCTATGGCCAGGTCAATATCCACATGGAAAGTCAGCAGGCCTGACCACACAAAAGCACAGGTCCTGAGGAAAACCCTCCATCACAGCCTCCCTCGCCACGGGAAGCCATGAAACAGCGAGCTGATTTCCCCCAGTCAACTTGCAAGTTGGCCTAGGGTGGAAAAAGTCCTTACAGCCATGGAGCAAAGGACAGCAGGCAGGGCGCTCGCTGTCCATCGGGTCTGTCCTGAGAAGATCTATTCTAGAAAGAGCAGGCAGGGAGGAGGAATAACCTAACGTTCTGTGACCCACTTACCTTAGAGCTGCGTTCATACTTAGACACTGTTTTGCAAGCATCTCCCACCTGCAGCTCCAGTGTGGGAGCTGCTGACAAGATGGCCCTTGGCAAGAATAGCATTCAGAAGCCACATTCTCCAAAGCTCTGGAAGAGTTATCCTCAGACAACCTCAGCACTGTCTTCTATTCAAGCAAGAAGCCTCCACATGAAGAAACAGGTTTCCCATCTCTGGGAACCAAAGCTCCTCATTGCCAGGAAGAATGTGTCAGTGAAGACAGCCACTAGAACCAGTGCTTACTGAGATCTGACGTGTGAGGGCACCATTGTCAGCAAGCATTTAATCCAGGTAAGGAACAAGTACGTGGGGGTTAGTGTCCAATGCCACAGAGCTGATGGAAGCGGAATTCAAATAGTTAGTTTGGCTTCCATATCTCCATTCTAGTAATCACTTATAATCACTGTATGATGTATGCCAGAAGAGCCTTGTGAAATGGAAAGCCTTAGGAAACATGACCAGAATATCGTGCAGACGTACCCTGCTGCTATCACTCAAGAGGCCTCGTTTCTCTAAGAAGAGGCGGGCGCTGCCCTGTCATGACCCACATTTCCTGTCTGAGTCTCTTCTGATAGGCTCACTGCTCACCCAGCCACACACAACTCACACCACAACAAGCAATGGAGGCAAGAGCTGAAGCCAACGTCTAGCATGCACGAGACCCTGGGTTTGATCCAGCACCCCAAAAAAATAAAGGGAGGGGAGGGGAGAAAAGGGAAGGGGAGACGAGGGGAGGGGAGAGGAAGGTTGGAGATGAAAAACTCAGTGGTAGTATATTTACCTAGCTTGTAAGAGAAGCTCTTAGTGAATCCCCAGTAATGGGGCAAGGGAAAAGGTTATATAGAGCAGTTTAAACAAGCCAGAGGGAGATGGGAAGTTGGGAAAAACTTTTAAGTAAAAAAATAAAATAAAATATAAAACACACACACACACATTTGAAAAGTATAAGACTGCTGTTTAAAACTAATAAATAGTAAGATGTCATGAACTGATTTTCAGAAAAAATGAATTAATAAAACTGACAAGATGGATCAGGAAAGTTGAATAAATCAATAATTGCAGGGGGGCACAAAGAACTCTTCTAGCACAGACGCCAGGCCTTTCTGGTGCTATGGCTGGGCTCTTCCTGCACTCCTGGAACAGAGAAGCCCCGTGCTGCCATCTGCTCCCAACGCTGGAAACTGCTTCATTCACGTTAGAAAATGAGCCTTAAAGCCAGGCCCTGGGAGAGCATGCCTACAATCCCAGCCCTCAGGGAACCGGGGCAAAGGGACTGCTGCAATTCTAAGACCAGCCAGGCTACAGAATAAGCTGGGTCTCAGCTTGAGACCTTGTTTTTAAAAACAATTAATAAAAATCATTTTAAAAATAGCTTGGCTTTTTAAAACCAAAAAACCAAAACAGAACCATAGATGTTACAAGAATATTAATGGAAATTCCTAAACAGACTGTTAATAAGGGAATCTAACCAAAATCTCAAGGAATAACCTTGAGCACTTAAATATAGTCTAGAAAGTCAATACACTAAATTAAAAAAAGAAAATCATGTGCTAGGGAGACGGCTCAGCGGTTAAGAGCACTGACTGCTCTTCCAGAGGTCTTGAGTTCAAATCCCAGCAACCACATGGTGGCTCACAACCATCTGTAATGGGATCTGATGCCCTCTTCCATTGTTGAAGACAGCTACAGTGTACTCATATACATAAAATAAATAAATCTTTTTTTTTTTTCCCGAGACAGGGTTTCTCTGTGTAGCCCTGGCTGTCCTGGAACTCACTCGGTAGACCAGGCTGGCCTCGAACTCAGAAATACGCCTGCCTCTGCCTCCCAAGTGCTGGGATTACAGGAGTGCGCCACCACTGCCCGGCTAAAATAAATAAATCTTAAAAATGAAAATCACAGCCTAGTGTGATGCATGCACGCGCGGGCGCGCACACACACACACACACACACACACACACACACACACACATGGGCTTCTGAGACGGCTCAGCAGTTAAAAAACACTCTGGTCTTCTTGCAGAGGACTAGAGCTGATTTTCAGCACTCACAGCAGGCAGTGCCCAGCTTCCTGTGACTCTAGTTCCTGCAATCAAACACCATCTCTGGCATCAGAGAGCACCCACACCCATGTGCAAATGCACACACAAAGACATATTCACACAGACACATAAATAAAAAAATATTTTATTTCCTTTTTATTTTTAGTTTTATATGGTTTCTCATAGCCTAGGCTGTCCTGGACTCCTGAACCTCCTGGGTGCTGGGATTATATGTGTGTATCAACATATCTAGCTAGCAAAAAATGCTAATAATTATTAAATAAAGTCAAATTTTCTTTTGAAGCTCTAGGACAGTGGTTCTCAACTTGTGGGTCATGACCCTTTTGGGGTCAGCCAATCTGTTCATAGGAGTTGCACATCAGATATCCTACCTATCATGTACTTCTGTTACAATTCATAACAGTAGCAAAATTATGGTTATAAATTAGCAACGAAATAATTTATGGTTGGGGGCCGTGTCAACAGGAGAAACTGATTTAAAGGGTCCCATTAGGAATGCTGAGAACTGCTGCTCTAGGACATTTCTGTTAAGAGTTTAAGAGAAAAACCTCAGGGCAAGCAAGTCTTGAATCTCCGTAGCTGCTAAAGGAAAGAGCTAGAAAAGACCTGGGCCTGTGTGTCTTCGTCGTGTAGTGCAGGTCTAAGAACGTTGTTATGCTCAACAACAGAGGCTGCCAACAGCCACATGGCGGAAGGGAAAGGGGACGCGTCAGAGAAAAGGTCCACTGGATGGAGAAAGCAGGCTTCCTAGGCTCCTGGGGAGTGTCCAAAAGAAAAGGCAATAAAACAAAAACGAAAAAGAAAAAGTCACACTTTTCTGACTTAAAACTGAAAAAAAAATAGGCACCAGCAAAAACCAAAACATGGCAGTTCCCAGACAGCCAGGGCTCTTCTCAGCAAAGAACAAGGAAGCAAGGAAGCAAATAAAATCTGCATCGGGCCAATGTACAAAAGAAACAAGCAATAAAACATAGCAGTTCCGGGACAGCCAGGGCTACCCAGAAACCCTCTCTCAATATGTAGGCAGGCAGGCAGTCTTCTACCCCATGCCACAGTACAATAAAAATCAGCAATCCTGCCTTGCTGATGCCAGGATAAATTGATACAACTTTTTGGCAACATATGTCCAGAATCTTGAAATATGTTTAAATTTAGCCAACTCATGTTCAGTAGGTTATCCTGAGTAAACTTAAAGCAACGAGTTACTGCAGCTTTCTGTGTGCCAAACACTGAAAAATACTCAAACGCTTAACCTTAACTTTCACACAGCTGCACGACAGAGCTCTCAAAATTTAGATTTTAGGAAAGCAATTACAGATATAGGGATACCTTTCATGAGTCCAGTAGAAATGGGGAACAGTGGAAAAGCCCCTCAAAATGGAAGGCGAAGGCAGAGACAGAGCGGGTGGAGCATCTCCTGACGGGCACGGAGCACGGCTTCAGCCGCCAGCATCGTTATAAACCACACAGTTGCCCCACCAGCAGGAGGCCATGCCGTGGCTGCATATATAACCTAAGGACTGAAGGCAGGCTGGCTGCACAGGACTCAGGGACTGGGGCAGGAAGGCTAGCACGAGTTCAAGGCCATCCTGGGCTACAGAGAGAGCTGCTGTCTTATGAAAACTAACAGTCTTTCAAAAGTTTTGAGTGTTTTGGCTGCACGTTTGCCTGCGCACCTCATGCAAGCCTGGCCAGAAGAGGACACTGGATCCCCTAGAACTGTAGTGACAACTGGGAGCTGCCGTGTGAGCACTGCGAACCCAATCTAGGTTCTCTGAAAAAACAGCAAGTGCTCTTAACTGCGGAGTCAGCTCTCCAGCCCCTAAAACATTATTTTAAAGAGGACAGACACCGGGGCTGAAGAGATGGCTCAGCGGTTAACAGTGTTTTTTTTTTTTTTTTCTTTTTTTCTTTTTTTTTTTTTTGTTTTTTTTTGTTTTTTTGTTTTTTTGTTTTTTTTTTTTTCCGAGACAGGGTTTCTTTGTATAGCCCTGGCTGTCCTGGAACTCACTCTATAGACCAGGCTGGCCTCGAACTCAGAAATCCACCTGCCTCTGCCTCCCAGGTGCTGGGATTAAAGGCGTGCGCCACCACCGCCCGGCAAGTTAACAGTGTTCTTGCAGAGGACTGAGTTCAGTTCCCAGCAGTCACAAGTGGTTCGCAACTGCCTTTTACTTTACAGTGTAAAATAAAAAGAGAACCCTGGTTGCTAGGGAGAATGTGGAGTTGTTTACTAAGTATAGATAGATAGATAGATGGATGCACACACACACACACACACAAATAATAAATAAAACACTTTTAAAGCACTCTAGGACACAGCATGCTGCTGCCCCTGCGAGTGCAGCTCTATGGTAGAGCATCGACCTCGTGTGCCCATGCCCCATGCTTCTGCCAGCACCATAGAAAATCAACTAGAATCAAGCCAAAGCCCACCGCCTGCACAGATGAGAGAGGACAAGGAAGGTTGTATTGCTACTGCACACTTCCTAAAGACTTGTGAACTTTTAAAAGCTTTAATTATGTGTATGTGCTTGTTTGTATGTGCATGTGAGTGCAGGTGCAGAACCCAGAGGACGGTACTGGACCCTCCAACATAGTGCTAGGAACTGAATTCAGATCCTCTGCCTCCCAAGTGCCAAGATTAAAGGCGTGCCCCACCATGCCCAGAGCCGAGTGCTATGTCTCAATGTGAGAATGTCCACAAGTATATTTTCACAACCTTTAAATCACAAAAAGCAGACTAAAGGCTGGAAAAATAAAGACCAAACCAGAAGCCAGGCATGGTACAGTATACCTCTTCACTCTAATACTTGGGAGGAGGAGGGAGGAGAAGAGATTCAAGGTCCTCCACCCTCTGCTGCACAGGGTGTGAGGCTAGCCTAGCTTACACAAAACCCCCTTTTAAAAAAGTGGTGGAGGGCTGGAGCGATGGCTCAGCGGTTAAGAGCACTGGCTGCTCTTCCAGAGGTCCTGAGTTCAAGTCCCAGCAACCACATGGTGGCTCACAACCATCTTGTATGCATTCACATTCACACACACATACATTCACACACACACACACATACACAGAGATAACACATACATAAAAAAGGTCAACTCAAATGACAAAACAACACAGACGCATGTCCCTGGTCCTAAACAACCCCCCACCGTGTTGCTGTGTGTGCAGCGGGAAGGCCCAGCACACAGGGAGCTACACCCTCCCAAGCAGCCAGCAAGAAGGGCGGGCTCTGACGGAAGAGCCTCAAGCTGTACCTCACTTAGGCTAAGTCCACTTTCAAAAATATTTTCCCCACAGGAGGAGAAAAAGGAGCCTTTCTCTCCACGGCAGTTGGCTGACACATATGGAACTGCTCTGAATAGAGGCTTTATGAGGAAGGGTCTACAGCCCGCAGACGAGGGTTATGCCACTGGCCACAAACAGCAACGAACAGACCTGAGGATTTATATGTCCAGCCAGCAGAGGTGCCCAAGATAATTCAGATGGAGACACAGGGCACCTTCTGTATTCCTATCCCAAACCCAGAACTCACACACACACATGCACACAGCTCCTTTGTTCTGTTCCAGGGCTCAGACAAGAAAAGCACTGATTTCAGCTAGAAGTATTCAACATATAGTATGTCTCCCAAGTGAGAATGTGCGCAGGACAACCTCCATCCCTGAGGAAGAATTAGAGACATGGCCCTCCATCCTACAGCTCTGGACCAAGCATGCTGAAGTCTGCCTTCCTCAAACTCCACAGATGGTCTCTAAGGGGCAGAGCCACTGTGGCAAGCCCAGGACTGGCTGCACATCTCCATGACTACAGTGAATCATACATACTTTTGCCGCCATTGTTCTTCAGGACACTGGAGAGGTTGACAGAGGCAGTGCCTAGTAGTTCATTCCTCAAGGTATGACAGCTCCAGACCTTCAGATCTAAATGACTCTGGGCTGTGACATTCCTGGAAAACAAATAAGTGATTCATCACAGCCCCACAGATGAGCCAGTCACCCCTTTAACATGAACAGACTGCTAAAAGCTATGCTGCTGACATCTTTCAGGGGACAAAACAGGAAGACAGTCACATCCACACCTCACAGGCTGGCCTGTAACCCCTAGCTAATAATGAGCACTCTGTGAGCTCAATGACATACAAACCCCTAAAGAGGAGCCCCACGGGCCGAGGGCAGTGGGTCCGCCCCCCAGCCCCCTCTCTCCCTCTGCCTCCTGCATCTAAAGCTGATGCCCTTACAGAACGATGATCTCATTCCAGAGAAGCTCGGAGCCCCCGATGCGCTTCCCCGTCCTCTTGGTCTCGCTGGGGAGCCCGTCCACTGCCACCTCCACATACGAGTTGATTCTGGGCTGGCGGCTGTGCACCTTGGGCTTCGCTGACACCACTGATGAGACAGAAAAAAAGGCAGATGAGTTAAAGAACTCCTATCTGCCCCGTGGGGCGGATGGTCCGTCTCCTCTTGATTATTTCCTTTTAAAAGATCTTTTTGGTTGGTTGGTTTGGTTTGCTTTGTCTTCTTTTTAAAAAAAATTAAAACTTTTGAAAAATGACATGGTGATAGCTCTGTCAGGACAATGCTTGCTGTGAATGCCTGGCGACCTCATTTTCATTCCCAGCTCCCACATAAAAGGCCAGTGCCTGAGTAATGACACCCGAGGTTGACCACTGACCAAAACATCATGTACACAAACACACATATACAATAAATGTTTTAGAACAAGAAATAAAAGGGGATATAAACAAAACAAAAGAAACAAAAAGCATGAATGTTCAAACCAGTCTGAACTATAAAGGGAGAAGGACCGCTCCTGACCCAAAAGCACACGAGAGCAGAGTGCTTTGCCCACTGGCCTGCACCCCAGCCCCCCAAGTCAACTTTTAAAAGACTGTCACAAAGTCCAGTGCATGGCTGTGTTAACGTTCTGTGTTGTTGAGATGACTGCTCACAGTTCTTTGCTCTGGGACCGTTAGCACAAACGTGGCTCCTCAGAGCAGCTGAGCCTCCTTAGGGTTTGAGAGCGCCGGGCTTCTGGAAGCCCTCCGACTTCTTGCACTGCCTCTGAGTATCTCCATCTGGCTACACTGCAAAATGGAGTGCTGCTTCCTCACTTTTGGCAAACCACTTTTTAAAATAGCCTAAAGATAATCAGTCACTAAGACTCAACCACCAGTTTCTACAGACACTGCTAGGCGCACATCCTAGAGAGCCGCACAACTCATGAAACGAGAATGTACTGTCCCCCTGACTGTAGCCAGGAGGAAACAGGCTTGAGAGGAGAGGTCGCCAAAGCTCGGAAGGGCACTATACCTGCAATCCCAGCAGCCGAGAAAGAACAGGAGTGCTGCAAGCTCAAGGCCAGTCTGGTCTACAGGAGGTTTTCAAGGCCAGACAGAGCTAGTCTCAAAAATCAAAACAACAACAACAAAAAAACAGGTAAAGTCACTCATGCCTGAAATCCCACTGTCTCAAGAGGCTGAGATAAGAGGATTTTTTTTAAGTTCAAAAGTCTACCCTGGGCTACAGGGTAAGTTTTAGGTCAGCCTGGGCCAGTGTATGGGGGAGGAAGGTTCACTTCTCCAGTTACATAGAGAGGGCGCTATGAACCAGCATGCGCCCAGCAACCTGACTGCACCCTGCTCTGCACCATTCCCGGCTCCGCTTATCTCCTCTGCTGCTTTTCTTCATGTAGCAGGAAGGCTGAACATACTCCATGGTGGTCAGCCACCGGCAATGCTTGTTCTGTTTACTACCTTCGTGTGTGTGTGTGTGTGTGTGTGTGTGTGTGTGTGTGTGTCTTTCTCCTGCTCTCCTTTTGGTTTAGTTTGGTTTCTTTCCTGGTTTAAACAGCAGCATCTTGCTGTATAGCACAGGCTGACTTGAACCTACTACTCAGCCAAAACCTATGGCTCCTCCCTCCCGTACTGAGATTACAGACATACATCACCACTCCTAGCACACAGCAGCACTTGTCACAGTCATTTATCACCAGCAACCTGGTAAAAACCCATGGACCATAAACCCACAAACATCATCTTCCATGGGACCCCTATCCCAGCATCCATGACTCACAGTGGGAATTGCAGGCCGATCAGAGGGAACAAATCTAGATATTGTCCATCCTGTGCCCAAATCAGAGGATATAACTGGTGTTCCTCACCCCCCAAAACAAAACTAACCTCCCCTGATGTCCCCTCTATTGAGGAAGTTAAGCTCCTTCCCAGATACTTTAGGAAAGTGACAAGTCCTACAAAGGTCTCCAACTTGACAAAGGAAAATCACCCCTGGGGTTCTTTGAAGCAGTAACTACTCCAAAACCCAAAAGCTACAGTAGGGAGGAAATCAGGAAACAAAACAAAAAACATTTAGAGCTAAGAGTCAAGCAACAGGATGGGACTGAGAATAAAGGTTTGTCACAGACATATGACCTAAGTGGAAAAATGTACCGCTTTGCAGTATAGCAAGGCTAGCTGACGCCATCTAGTGGTGAGATAGGAGCCCTGCATACCTTAACTTTAAAAACATGTTTCAATCAGTCCTAGACTATCTCCTTAAAATCAACAAGTTCCTGCCAAGCCTGGTGGCATACACCTTTAGTTCTGGAATGCAGGAGGCAGAGTCATGTGGATTTCTGTGAGTTCAAAGCCAGTCTGGTCTACACAGTGAGTTTCAGGCTAGCTAAACAGGACTACATAGTGGGACCCTGCAGATAGCTCAGTGGTTACAAACACTTATGACTCTTACAAAGAACCTGAATCCAGCTCCCAGACCCATGAAGCAGTCTGTAGTTCCGGTTCCAGAGAACTGATGCTGTCTTCCCATGCCCACAGGTACATAGTGAACCTACATATATGCAGGCAAACACTCATACCTATAAAATAAAATAAATCCTGGGGAGAAAGTGAAATTCAATTTCTTTATTTCACAGCTGGGTCATCTAAGTTCAGGGAGCCGAGAGAATTAACTTCTCTAAAATCAGAGTTAGTGAAGGCAGGTCTGAGGCAGGAACCAGCTCTCCCCGCGTCAATGCTCTCAGGATGGGCTTTTCCTTTTGTTCTGATTTGGTTTTAGTTCAGGTTTTTGTGCTCTAGCTTTTTCCCTGGTTTGGCTTGGTTGGTTTGTTAGTTGGTTGGTATGGTTTGGTTTGGTTTGAGACACGGTCTCATGAATCCCAAGCTGGCCTCCAACTGTCTATGTAGCTAAGGGTGACTTTGAACTTCTAACCTGCCTCCAGCTCTGGAGTTCTGGGATTGTGGGCACACACCACAACAGCCAGTTTCTTCAGTAGCACTGACCCAGTCCTACTTCGTGCATGCTAGGCAAACTCAACAACTAAGCTACAGTCCCCAAGTCAAACTGGCCTTAGGTTCAATCCCCAAGTACCTGGAATATTAAGTACACAGGTGTTAAGCAATGACAACCTTAAAGAAAATAATAACTTGGGGGAGACAAAGATGGGAGAGACTCAGTAGGGAGTGGGGAAGGCCACACTGAAGGAGACGTCTGTGTAAAGGACAAAGCAAGCTGAAAGCATTCTACTCAAGAACGGCAAGGGTGGGCAAAGGCCCAGAGGCAGAGGCCTGCGGCATGTTCAGCTCACACCGGAGGCCAGAGTGGCTCAGGGGAAATGAATGCAGAGGGTAAGAGGACATGCATGAGAAGATAGTGCTCACCGCTTGTCCTGAGATGCAGACATGAGGCTTACATTTTAACGAGACTACTGGTTGCTGTGCAACCACAGTATCAAGGAAAGAAGACAAAGGGCAGAATCAGAAAGGGAGGAATACTAGGTGCCTGCCGGCCTCACTGCCAGGCCGACACAAGTGGGGAGAAGTCAGGACACCTTTCCAGACATGGACACTTCCTGTGCTCACTCTTGGAATGACACTCAAGCTACCAAATGCTGGGAGTCCCAGGGAAGGTCCAGGCTACAGACACCAATCTGAGAGTGACCTTTTACTGTCGGCATTTAAAGCTCAGGCTGGATGGGACCACCTAGAGCATTAATGTACAGAGGGGGGCCCTGGACACAAAGGGATCAACCATCTCAGGGCATTTTAGCCCAAAGTTCTATTTTCCCCACAGCCCCATTATGTGCCTTCTTTTCCGAGAACTCTAGTTATCTATAGTGTGATAATCTTCTGAGACAAATGCTACACTCCTAAACTGTTTCCGAACACCTGACTCTCCAGACAGATGTGCCTCAAACCCCTCAAGCAATGAGACTCACCTTTCAGGGTAAGCTGAGACTTCTCAAAAGGCAGGGCCACTCCTGCCCGGCTGGAGCTGGCAGATGCCATAGCATCACAATGGAACTGCAGAGGAAGCAGGGACAGAGTTAGTCAGCAGCTGAGGAGGACACTAAAGAACTCCACCCAGAGAGATGGAGAAATGGCTCAGTGCTTAAGAACACTGTGACCCTCGCAGAGGACCTGGGTTCAAGTCCCAGCACCCACACTGTACTTCACAGTCATTTGTAACTCCAATTCTAAAAAGCCTGATGCCCTCTTCTCAACTCCAAGGGCATCAGGCACGCATGTGGAATGCAGACACGGATGCAGGCAAAATATTCATGCACATGAAATTAAATAAATAAATCTTAAAAATTAAAAAGGAGATCACAATCCCAGGACCGGTATGATGATTCATGCCTGCAATCTGTATGACAACACAGGTTTATAAATCCAAGTGCTTGAAAGGTGGAGGCGTAGACAGGCATGGTCATTCTCAGCTGTACAGTGAGCTCAAGGCCAGCACAGTCTACATAGTAAGTTCCAGAACAGCCAGGACTACATGTAGACATGTATCCAAAAAATATAAATAAATAAACAAATAGATAAACAAACAAGTAAATAAATAAATAATGAGACAACTAAACCAGCTTTTTTATGGGTTATTGAACCTACATATCTGATTGAACGTTTCTCCAGTGATCCCAAATGGCTAATAAAGCCATGCAAAGATGTCTGATAGCACCTAACAGGTGCCTGTTACTTGTGGGGTTAAAAGCTGCTCACCTAAATCAGAATTCTTATACTCAAATGTTATCCTTGAAACATCATCAGGTTTCGTTTAGAAAATATTGATTCCTTGAGCTGTGTGGCTACTCTAAACCTTAACACATTTCATCATATAACATAAAAAAAAAAATCACATTTGTCAGCCGGGCGGTGGTGGCCCATGCCTTTAATCCCAGCACTTGGGAGGTAGAGGCAGGCAGATTTCTGAGTTCAAGGCCAGCCTGGTCTACAGAGTGAGTTCCAGGATAGTCAGGGCTACACAGAGAAACCCTGTCTCGAAAAACCAAAACCAAAACCAAAACCAAAAAAAAAAAAAAAATCACATTTGTCAGTGTGAGCAGAGATCTCACCAGCTGGGCCTCCAAACAGAGGAAAGCTGTCAAGCCTGTCTTGGTAGAGTGGCCCAAAAATCCTAATTTTCTTGTAAGAACTATTTTGTTACTGGCAACAAATGCTGCCAGTTGTTTTCCTTAGATTGTCAGTCAGGTTTGCTTCATTCAATTTGAAGAAAATGTCTGCCAATTTCTTAAATCTAGTAACTTCGATTTGTTTCTCAGCTGTTCTCTGAAGGAAAAATCGTATTTCACAGGAAAAAAAAACCAATTCTGCTCTAGATTCAAGAACTGCTGAAGCACTTATCATCAGCATTCCGTATATGCACACTTCAACAGAGAGAAGGTCCTGAGTTCAAAACCCAGCAACCACATGCTGGCTCACAACCATCTGGGATCTAATGCCCTCTTCTGGTGTGTCTGAAAACAGCGACAGTGTACTCTGATACATGTCACACAAGCCTGGAGATCCTGAGTACAATCCTGAGTTCAATCTATAGACCTGAACCCACACAGTGGAAGGAGAGAACCAGCTCCAAAGATGTCCTCTGACCTCTGACGCCCAGAAAAGCCATGGCACCTGCATCACCCTACCCCTCCCCCGCCCCGCCCCGCCCCGCTGCCACACACACACACACACACACACACACACACTAAGTATATAGGGAGGATAATTATAAGTAGGACTGGAGATGGCTCAGCTGTTCAGTGCATATACTACTCCTTTAGAGGACCTGAATTGACACATCAAGCAACTCACACTGCCTATAACTAACTCCAGGGGATACAACACCCAGGTGGCCTCCGCAGGCACCTCACAAACATGCACAGACAGACACACAAATGCAAACTTTCAAAATATAAAAATACAGTGAATTTTTGGTTGTGTTGTATGTAGCTCTGGCTTTCCTGACTCACTCTTGCAGACCAGGCTGGCCTCTAACTCAAAGAGATACTCCTTCCTTGGCCTCCCAAGTAGTGGGATTAAAGCTGTGCACCACCACAGGATTCAAGGATTCTGCGCTGAAATGTTCCTTTCTCCCGGGACTATGCCGGTGCTGGGCAACACCAGCACTTGTGGCTGCAGCACCAGGCCTCTTTGCTTTTGCACCTTCCAGACAAGTGTGACCACGGTGAGCCGTGAGCAACAGGTGAGTGTTGTTAGGAAGAGTTTTAACGAGACTTGCGGATATCTGTGAAAGTGCTGTCAGTAGAGCAGCAGAGGCTGAGTGCTGTGGAATGTATATGTAACCCCAGAGCTTGAAAGACAGGAGGATCACTGTGAGTTCAAGGTCAGTTTGGGCCACAGTTTTGGGACTCAGTCTCAAAAATCCTGTAAGAGCTCCATGTGGTTGCTTACAACTATAATTCCAGCAGCACTGCAGAAGTGACAAGCTCCAGCTAGTCTAGGTCACAAAAACAAAGCAAAACAAACCGACAACCCAGATACTCTACCTCCTGTGGAAACCTCCAGAATGCTCCTTAGAGAAAAAAACCAGTACAGTATTCGACAGCTCACGATCCCCAGAGGCCTTGTCACCACCTCCAACAGGGATTCTCAGCCCCTCCACATGACTGAGCAGACGACCGTGGACATGACAAGGGCTTTCATCCCTTAAGTGCTGGCTTCTCGAACCCACAACCATCTGGGGGCCTTTCTGCCTTTTCAAGTTGTGGTGTGTTTCTAAAACAGGACTACACCACTCTTGAGAGATGGAGATCCAGATCACATCACCATTCCTGAAGCGGGTGAGGGGAGAGGGGAAAGGAAGGGAGGGGGCAGGGAGAGAAGGACGCGCAGCCTAGACACGGTGACCATGTGCGCTTATACAGACAGACCGCATCACAGGGGACAGGGCAAGGAAACGGGGCATCATCGTGGGAAGACGGAGTCACTGACACCAAACTTCTGCCACAACAAGGAAGGAAACAGAGATGGAGAAACTTTAACTGTGTGTGCAACATTTACCTTTTAATATTTTAGATATCTTTAGATTTTTATGTTGTGTGTATGAGTGTTTTGCCTGTGTGCACATACGTGGATCATTTGCATGTCTGGTGCTCGTGGAGGCCAGAAAAAGGCTTCTGCCGATCCCTGGAACTGGAGTCAGGAATGGGTATATGGGTGTTGGAAACCGCACCTGGGTCATCCTGAGGAGCAACCAGCAGTGGTCATAACCACTGAGCCATCCCTGCAGACCCAAGCCAGAGTACTCCGGATAGTTATCTCAATCTGAACCTTTGGTACTTTTTTTTTTTTTTTTTTTTTTTTTTTTTTTTTGGTTTTTCAAGACAGGGTTTCTCTGTGTAGTCCTGGCTGTCCTGGAACTCACTCTGTAGACCAGGCTGGCCTCAAACTCAGAAATCCACCTACCTCTGCCTCCCAAGTGCTGGGATTACAAGGGTGTGCCACCACGCCTGGCTCCTTTGGTACTTCTGAACATTTTTCCTAAACAAGCACCAATTTTAAGGGGAAATAACTTACATTGAATGCCCTGGGGCCAGTATTTCTGGAAGGCCCTGAGAGTTAGAACCCACAATTGAGACTTTAGAATCTTGCAATCTCTTTGAACACTCCCTTCCCTAAGGCACCTGCAGTAAGGGTAGGTTTAGAAGCAGCTAGTTCTCCTGACCTTTGACCTTTGGTCCAAAGGTCTAGACAAAGAGACTTGGAGCCTTTGCGTGGGTTTAAGGAGGAGAAAATCTAGTATCCTGATCTACAACAAAGTTGAAGCCAAAACAAAACAAGGGTAAGTGCTAAAGAAAGCTCGGAAAAGCCTGGCATTGGTGGCGCACGCCTTTAATCCCAGCACTTGGGAGGCAGAGGCAGGCGGATTTCTGAGTTCGAGGACAGCCAGGACTACACAGAGAAACCCTGTCTCAAAAAACCAATAAATAAATAAATAAATAAATAAATAAATAAATAAAATAGCCAATAAAAGAGGAGGAAGAGGAGGGGAGGGAGAGGAGGAGGAGGGGAGGGAAAGGAGGAGGGGAGGAGAAGAGGGGAGGGAGAGGAGGAGGGGGAGGGAGAAGAAGGAAGGGAGAGGAGGGGAGAGAGAGGAAGGGAAGGAGAGGAGGGGAGGGAGAGGAGAGGAGGGAGAGGAGGAAGAAGAGGAAGAGGGAGAGGAGGGGAGGAAGAGGAGAAACAAAAGGAAAGAAAGAACAGAAAAAGAAAACTCAGGAAGAACAACCCAGCTGAGAACACAGGAGACACTGGCCCCAAAACTCCACCAGGGCCTCTCTCCACTGCTTCATAATTACAGCCCGCCATTTACGAACACCGATCTGTTATTATGTGAGTTGTCTGCCATTCCAGATCCAATTAGCCAGACGTCACCTGACCATCGCACAGTAAGTTATGTGAACTGTAAAACCCTCCAACGTGCACGTAAAGAAAACTAACCACAACTAGAAGGTAAAGACAGACATCAGAGTGCTGGGTGTGTCAGTTCCCATCAGTAAGCACCAGGCAGCAGGTCTAGATAGATGCCGGCGTCAGTCTGGGGCTAGCAATGGGCTGGGCCGGAAGACTAGAGGAAGCTGGTAAAACCTCAACACAGAATGTGCTCCACTTCTGATTCAGAAACACAAACAGACAGCTAGTGACAAGGACATGTTTACGCCTGAAAGACAGAGTAGGAGGGAACAGGAACGGGGAGAAAAGAGGAAAGAAGAGTCAGGAAAATGGCTTAGCTTCTATGCAGAGCCAGGCAGGGAGGAGGGAGACCAAGGACCAGATACACAGACTTGACCTCTGTGGACAGCACCGGGCCAGTGAAGGGCGGGGAGGACACCAAAACTCCTGTCCTTTTCCAGTCTGAGCAGATTCACACGATCCTTTGAAGGCACATAATTGTAGTGGGTTTTTATTAGCACTGGAGCTGAGCTGCCATCACCTCTGATTGCAGACCGTTTCATCGCTCCCAAATAAACCCTGTCATGGACCAGCCCCATCTCCCCTCCCCCAGCTCCCAGCAAACATCAATCTATTTTTGTCACAGTGGATTTGCCTACTCCTGACAATTCGTACAAATGCAATCGTGTGACCTGTGTGTGGTCGTGTAACAGCTTTCTTTCGTGGAATGTTCTGGGTCACTGCAACACCTATCTTTCCTTCTGTGGCTAAATGGTGCTCCACTGAACAGCTATATCTTTTACTTATCCATTTGTCTGTCGTGGACAGTGGGCTGTTAGGGCCAGTTGATTCACTGTTTTCTCTCCTTGTTTGTTTGTTTTTCTTTTATTTTCTTTTATTTTCTTTTTCTTTTTTTTTCTTTTTTTTCTTTTTCTTTTTCTTTTTCTTTTTGGTTTTTTCGAGACAGGGTTTCTCTGTATAGCCCTGGCTGTCCTGGAACTCACTCTGTAGACCAGGCTGGCCTCGAACTCAGAAATCCACCTACCTCTGCCTCCCAAGTGCTGGGATTAAAGGCGTGTGCCACCACCACCCTGCTGTTTGTTTGTTGCTGTTTTTTTAATAGTTACTTACTAATTTCTAATTTGCTTGTGTGCATACCCACATGAGTTCTTATGTGCACCGAGTGCATGTAGCTGCCCAGAGCGGCCCTGGGTGCTGGCTGCCCTGGGACTGGAACCGCAGGCAGCTGTGAGCTCCCGTGTGGGTCCTGCACGTGGGGCCTCTGGATGAGCAGTGAGCCATGCCTCCAGAGCCGCTTCTTGTTCTCTGTGCTCAGGATGGGGGGACACCAGGCCTGACCCCGGCCGAGCAGCCCTGCCCCTGCACACACAGCACACCGTGCCACACTCACCACTTGTCCTTACTTCTGTTTTGCTTTTAACTTTACTTTTTGGTTCTAACAAAATGTCCTCAAACTCCTCATGCAATTGAGGATGACCATGAACTCCTGACCCTCCTACCTCTAGGAGAAAGTTCTGGGTTATTCTTGGCTATGTATTATAATGAGGTTCCAGGCCAACCTAGACTAAGATAGAGTGTAAGAGGACAATACTTAGAGCGGAGTACTCAGGGGGGTAGGGAAAGAAGGATCAGGGTTTGTTTGTTTGTTTGTTTGTTTTGTTTTGTTTTGTTTTGTTTTGTTTATTTATTTTTTATTTATTTATTTATTTATTTATTTATTTATTTTGGTTTTTCCAGACAGGGTTTCTCTGTATAGCCCTGGCTGTCCTGGAACTCTGTAGACCAGGCTGGCCTCGAATTCAGAAATCCACCTGCCTCTGCCTCCCAAGTGATGGGATTAAAGGCATGTGCCACCGCTGCCCGGCAAGGATCAGGATTTTAAGGCCAGTCTTAATTACATAGAAAATTTGAGGCCAGCCTGGGCTACACTAAACCCTGTTTCAAAAAAAAAAAAAAATTAAAAAAGAAGATTCCTTTAATCCCAGCACTAAGAAGGCAGAGGTGGGAACAAAGCTCTTGTCTGGCACTAGTTTAATATTCTGCACTTGCTAGAAACAACCCATACACACAAAAGTAAGCAGAAGAGGAGGAGGAAGAAGAGAAGGAAGAAGAGAAGCAGAGCTAGCCTGGCCTAGTGACATAAGTCTGTAACCTCAGGCTGAGGCAGAAGAATCAAAAGGGCCAGCCTATGCTATGACAGTGCTTTTAAAGCCAATCTGAGTATCTGAGACCATCTTAAGAGAAAAAAGGAGGTGGGGCAGCACTGGGGCTCAAGAGATACTGTGCTTTTCAATATGCACAAAGCCTGGGTTCGATTCCTAGCATCTGAATCCTAAGCAGCAGAGAAACAGGCAGGTGTATTTGTAGGTAAAGGCCATCCCTGTATCCTCTTCTAAACGATGTGGAAGAGTCTGTCTCAGATCTCTCCTACCCTCCCCACCCTCAAGCCAGATTTTTCCAACACACACGTTGGCCTGCTTCTTTCCTGGCCTCTTTCCAGCATCCAGCATCCGTCTTCCACTCACGAAAGGCCCAGAGTGAAAAACAATCACATTTCAAAACCTTTGCCAAACTGCATGTGAAAATTTAAAGGGAGTTTTCTGCTGGAAAGAGGCTGCCAGCACTAGCCACCTCCACCGCCAGTCCAAGTTGAACCCTAAGGAGACCAAAGTGGTGTACCTGGGGTACACCAGGGGTGAGATCAACAGCACACAGCCTTGGTCCCCGAGATGGACCCCTGGTGATGGACAGGTCTGAGGGTGATGGGGAAACTGATCACTCAGAGCAGACGGCTGGACTGAGGTTGCACTCTCTGTCTCTGCCTCATCAGCAGCAAAGTCTTCAAAAAGCCACCAGGAGACAGAAACAAAACAAAACAAAACAAAACCACCAACCACAAAACACAGTGGAAACTTCTTTTTTTTTTTTTTTTTTTTTTTTTTTTTTGGTTTTTCGAGACAGGGTTTCTCTGTGTAGCCTTGGCTGTCCTGGAACTCACTATGTAGACCAGGCTGGCCTCGAACTCAGAAATCCGCCTGCCTCTGCCTCCCAAATGCTGGGATTACAGGCGTGCACCACCACCACCCAGCAAAACTTCACTTTTGATGTGATTGTCTACACCACCCCACAGAGGAGACACCAGTCTTTAGCTAGGGAACTTTCTGGAACTATTAAGGAGATCCTGGGTATTGTATAGCCTGTGGGCTGCCATGCGGACGGTAGCCATTCTCATGACATCATAGATTATGTCAGCAGCCGTTCTCATGACATCATAGATGATGTCAGCAGCTGGGCAGTGCAATACCCAGCTAGTTAGAAAGCAACAAGAGAGCTGGACGGTGGTGGTGCATGCCTGTAATCCTAGCACTTGGGAGGCAGAGGCAGGCGGATTTCTGAGTTCGAGGCCAGCCTGGTCTACAGAGTGAGTTCCAGGACAGCCGGGGCTATACAGAGAAACCCTGTCTTGAAAAAAACCAAAATCCAACAAACAAACAAAAAACCCAAAACTCCCCAAACCAAAAGAAAAAAAAAAAGAAAGCAACAAGAGAAAATATTTCATCTGGGATATATAGATATAGATTGTGTGTGTGTGTGTGTGTCTCGGGGGTGTCTTTAAATGAAAAAGAAGAGAGAGCCAACATCCCTGCAGTCCTTAGTGGTCTTCGGACATGGCCCAGCGTTGGCTGAGACTCACTCTACAAGTTCAAGCTCAGCAGCAGCAAGCTTCTTCTGGGACGGACACTCACACTCTGGGCGGTTTTGTCCAGCCTCGACTCCAGGCTACACGGTAACAGCTCCAATGTACACATCTCCTGCCCCTGCTTGCCACCTGACTTCCTCATTTAATTGCCCCAGCATCTTCTCCTGGGTTCATACTAGGCCTTGTATGATCAATGTGAATAAACTGAATCTAAGCCCTGACTGCCCTGCAGTCTCTCCCTATATTTTTGTTTACTGAGACAGGGTCTTATGTAGCCCAGGCTGGATTCCAAAGGATGATAACCCTGACTGAACTCTAATCCTCCTCCAGTCTCTGCCTCCTGAGTGCCAGGATCACTCGTGTGTGCCCCCACATCCCATTCATGCCGGGCCGGGTGCAGACCCACACTAGGCACATTCTCTCCCAACTAGGCCACACCTCCAGCTCTTCTTGCCTCCCTGTTCACAACCACAGCTTGGGAGTCACCATCACCTGCTCTCATCCTTCATGCCATACCATAGCACCTCATCCACAGATCCTACTGGCCGAGCTTCAGGATATATCCCAACGCTCCTCCCCCTGTGTGACAATGCCCTCCTCATACATCTTTTTGCTCCTCCTCACAACAATCGCAGTGTGCCTGTCGAAAGGCACAGGATCCACTCCTCAGCTCAAACGCTTCACTCAACCTATGAAAACCAGCATTCACACCAAGGCCTACAAGGCCTTCCTGACCTGTCCAATGTTTCCTCCCACACCCCAAACCCTTGTGAACTCATTCTCTCAGCTCACTTAGCCTTCTCCAGCCATGCCGGGTTCCTGGCTGATCCCCAAGCCTGTCAAGGTGCTTCTGCTTCCAGCCATTTGATCTTGCTTACCCCTTTGCCTGGACTGCTCTCCCCTCACTCAGCCCTGTGTGACCCTTTAGGGTCTTCAGACAAGAGCCAGCACACCTGTGATCCTGGCACCCAGGAGGCTAAGGCAGAAGGAGTGTCACTTTAAAGCTAGCCTGAGCTACAACATAAATTCCAAAAAGTCTGAGCACTGGGCAAGTGTGAGATCTGCCTCCCAACCCCCAAAAACGAAGTGCTAAGATTACAGGCCTGAGTCACTACATACACCTTGCTGAAACTCATTTAATTATTTGCCATTAACATAGAATATAAAATATCACCATTTATAGCATATACTTACAGATTATATTTATATGATTTTACTAGATTATAAAAACATTGGTTGGAGCCAGCAGTAGTGGCACATGCCTTTAATCGCAGCACTCCAGACGCAAAGACAGGAAGATCTTTGTGGGTTTGAGGCCAGCCCGATCTACAAAGTGAGTTCCAGGGCAGCCAGAGCTACCCAGAGAAACCCTGTCACAAAAACAAACAAGCAAGCAAACAAAAACCAACACAACAGCCGGGTGGTGGTAGCACACACCTTTAATCCCAGCACTTGGGAGGCAGAAGCAGGTGGATTTCTGAGTTCGAGGCCAGCCTGGTCTACAGAGTGAGTTCCAGGACAGCCAGGGCTACACAGAGAAACCCTGTCTCGGAAAAAAAAAAAAAATCAACACAACATTGCAGTTTTCATGTTGACTCCAAATTCTGATGTAGTTGACATTCATAGGCTGTTCCAGGGTTTGACAGCCTATGTAGTCAGTGGCCTCCATCCTGACAGCCAAACTCCAGAAGAATGCCTGTAATAAAGTAGGGTGTATAACCAGCCACTGAAGGAAGAATATTTCCTAGGAAAAGACAACTGTGGCAGAAGCTATGGTTTGAATGGATCGCCAAAGTGTATGTGGTGGAAACTTTACCCTAGTACAACAGGGTTGGGAGAGGGACCTTTACGAGATTAGGTCCTGAGAGGCCTGGTGCTCACAGAACACATGACAGGGCCCCTCGTCCTGTGCATATGCTTGTTCTCTTGCCTTCTGCCATTCAATGATTTAGCAGGAAGGCCCTCCAAAAGTAGATCCTCTGTCTTAGTTAGGGTTTTACTGCTGTGAGCAGACACCATGACCAAGGCAAGTCTTATAAAGGACAACCTTCAATTGGGGCTGGCTCCTAGGTTCAGAGCTTCAGTCCATTATTATCACGGTGGGAGCATGGCAGCATCCAGGTAGGCATGGTGCAGGAGGAGCTGAGAGCTCTACATCTTCATCTGAAGGCTGCTAGTGGAAGACTGGCTTCCAGGCAGCTGGGAAGAGGGTATTAAAGCCTATACCTACAGTGACACACCCACTCCAACAAGGCCACACCCACTCCAACAAAGCCACACCTTCTAATAGTGCCACTCCCTGGGCCAAGCATATACAAACCATCTCACCCTCCATCTCAGACTCCCCAGCCTCCACTCCCAAGACCAACTTCTACAGTTTATGTAACCCTGCAATGGACTGAGACCTTACACAAGTTTATAGCAGGCAGGGTTTTCTCAGCAATATCAGTTACAGTGTATATTTACAATTTTTTTCTCTTACCCTAGTCTATTTTTTTCTACATGGTCTTCCTTCCTTTCTTTCTTCCTTCCTTTCTTTCTTCCTTTCTTTCTTTCTCTTCTCATAACCCAAGCTATAGCTGAACATTTGAGCTCCCAGCAATCCTCCTGCCTCTGCCTCCCAAGTGCTCAGATTACAGGTATATATGGCACTTATACCCAGCCTGATAGCATACTTTTTATATTTGAAAACTATTTTAAGATGAAACATTTTATCGCTTCAATGAATTAAAGATAATAGGTCTAGGAATAAAAAACCTAGGTTGTAGAAAAGGTGGCTCATCGGGCAAAGGTGTTTGCCACCAAGCCTGACAATTGGCACTCGATTCCCAGGACCCATATGGCAGAAGAAGAGAACCAACTCTTGCATTTATTTACTAGTTCTGGCATCTAACACCAGGACTTCGGAAAGCCTCAGTCTCTTCATCCGTGACTGAAGCAATGCAACCTTCACAGGTCTGGAGCTGGATGAGATGCTGGGCCAGGCACAATGGTGAAAGACGGCCTGAGACTCCAGCTCTTGGGAGGTAGAGACAAGAGAATCTATCACAAGTTCCTCAGCAACATAACCAGCTTGAAGCCAGCCTGGGCTCCAACCTACTTTCTATCAAAAAGCCAAAAGACCCTTTCTCAAAAGAGAGGAGAGGGGAGAGGGGAGGGGACGGGAGGGGCGAGAGGTTGAACATGTGAACAGTACACAGCTTTAATTCCAGTACTTGGGAGGCAGAAGCAGGTGGATCTTTATGAGTTCTAGGCCAGCCAGGTCTACACAGTAGACAACAACAACAACAACAACAAAAACCTAAATGAAAATCTGGTATCAGTTCTTTGCAGATGGAGATGTAGTCATTAAATGAAAGACTAAGACGGCCCAGGTGGTACTGGCCTCAAATCCCAACTACTGTGGAGTCGGAGGCAGAAAGATCACAAGTTCAAAGCTTGCCTGAGCTACAGGAGTTTGAGGCCACCCCAGGCAACTTACTGAGATCCTGTCTCAAAAGGAAAAAAATACAAAAATAAAAAATTACAAACAGAAGGGCAGTGCTAAGGTGCAATGTTCAACAACAAAAAACAAAAAACAAAAACAAAAAAACAAAAAAGTAAAAGTCCGACAAGCCAACTGAAATGAAGCCTTTCCCTCATGCTTCTGATTTCCCATAGACCAGTAACGGTGAACAGAGAAAGTGACAGAAACCTTAGGTTCAAACCCCTTGTTTACCACATACACCAAGCAGCGTAACCTTTAAAAACTCATTTACTTCTCAAACACTGACCAAGTACTCCTAACATATCAGGTATGGGGCTAGTAGCCAAAGAAGTCCTGTAAAATCAGATCACTGCCCTTGAGTGATTTACAACCTTAGCTGGAAGCCAGTAAACAAGTAAGAAAAACAAAACGAAGACAGTCCGGTTGGGACTAAAGAGACGCAGATAAGAGCTCTTACTGCACTTCCACAGGACCAAAGTTCAGGTCCCAGCAAGCAAATCCAGAGGCTCACAGCCACTTGTATCTCCAGCTCCAAGGGACCCAAATGCCCTCATCTGGCCTCGGTGGGCACATACAGACAGGAACACACACACATGAATAAAAATACATCTTTTACCGGGCGGTGGTGGCGCACAGGCGCCTTTAATCCCAGCACTCGAGAGGCAGAGGCAGGCGGATTTCTGAGTTGGAGGCCAGCCTGGTCTGGTCTAGAGTGAGTTCCAGGACAGCCAGGACTATACAGAGAAACCCTGTCTCGAAAAAAAAAAAAAAAAAAGAAAGAAAGAAAAAGAAAAAAGAAAAAAGCCGGGCAGTGGTGGCGCACGCCTGTAATCCCAGCACTTGGGAGGCAGAGGCAGGCGGATTTCTGAGTTCGAGGCCAGCCTGGTCTACAGAGTGAGTTCCAGGACAGCCAGGGCTACACAGAGAAACCCTGTCTCGAAAAATAAAAAAAAAGAAAAAAAAAGAAAAAAGAAAAAAGAAAAAAATACATCTTTTATTTTAAGTCAGTCATCTTAGCTTGTTATCTATGAATGACTTCTTGAGACTGCTACAAAAATGTAAATGCTTGTAATCTACCCCCAAGTCTTCAACACCTAATGTGTTTTTCCCCCTAGGGACCTGTGATTTGGGCCCCGGTCAATGTCCCACTTGAACCCTGACACCTTCATTGCATTCATAAACATCATTTCATCTCTGCAAACCTTAGCAAATGTGAAGGGGAAAAAAGAGGGTGGCCTGTTTGCTTATTTGGGTCTTACAGGGTAACCCCGGCTGGCCAGGAACTTGAAGCCATCTTCATGCCTCACTCAGCCTAGAGGATGAAGAATCTTAAGATGGGTATTTTAATCTCAAACTCTACGATCTAGGTCACAGTTCTAAGGAACACAAGAGAAACTTCTCAGTCTCCCCACCTAGTCACAGCTGGTCAAGATAAGCAGTCACATGGTAAAGGAAACTGCATAATTTAAGCTTTAGAGGGAACGTCTCAAAGCGGTACGGGTTGACTTTCAGCTGTCCAAGTCTTCAGCACTCAATGAGTTGCTGAGTAACACTGGCCCAGGTCGCTGACAACAGTGTAGGTTAAAAGTCTTGCTATGGTCACAGCAAAGCACCCCCCCCCTTTTTTTTTTTTTTTTTTTAATTTTTTTGCCTGGAAGATGACCCGATCCGGGAGCATCTCAAAGAAAGATGATCTGAAGGGCTAGGCTCCCAACAAGTGGAAACCCTACCCAAACAGGGCAAAGTGGGTGTGACCAGAGTCAGCCGATCAAGACTCAGGGATCCCTCCTGAAGTTTAAAAACTGAACAGGACCCGGTATCAAAGTCCCGGGTCACCATCATCTTCAATGAGGACGGAAGGAAGAAACTCTCGGAAAGGGGTCCAGGCCGCATCGTCCAGATTTTTCTCCCTGTCCCTACAAGCCAGACGCCCACTCCCAGGCAGCCCCTTCCTGGGAGCATTCGAGTCTCCCCGGCTAAGGCCGGTCCCCTTCACAGACGCGGCTCCTTCGCACCGCAGGCGACCAGGGCTGAGGGGGGTCCCCTTCCGGAAGCGCCTGCAGCGGGCGACTCCCGCCGGGCCCCGCGCCCACCCCACCCGGGCGCGAGCCGGGACACCCCTCCTCGGAGGCCGGAACCGCGCGCCAGGCCCCTCCCACAGGAAGCCGCCGCCCCCCGGCGCCCGCCCCGCGCCGCCCCCGGCCCCTCGCGCCGCCCGCCGCCCCTGGCTGCCCCGCACCGCCCGCTCGCTGCCGAGCCCCCAGTGCCCGCGCCACCTACCTGCCGCAGCCACACCAGCGGCGCCTAACTCCGCTCCACTTCCGCCTTCCAGCGCCCGCACTCGGGCCGGGTCACGTGGGCGCGCGCGGTCACCTGACCCGGAAGAGGCTGGCCGGGGCGCGCAGGTGCGGACCACCTAGACCCGGGTGGGCGAGCATTTGGCCTGCCGAGTGCGGGATGGAAAGAACGACCGGGGCTGTGCCCGAGCGGGCGTGTAAATGAGGGCTCACCGGGCACCGGGGGCTTTATGTATTTCTTTGGAAGCAGGTAGAGTTGTTTATCCCTCATGGTACAGGTGGGAGAAGACCATCCGGTCAGTTAAGTCAGCAAATCTTGCTGGAGTCGCTGGATACAAAAACAGTACGCTCCCTCCCCCACCCCTGCCGCTTAAATTTGAATATCAGATAAACCGTGTAACTATAAGCATGTCCCCAAATTTACAAAGACTGTATTGACACCACAGATGTATGCTGGTTAAACTTAAGCATCACGTGTAGTGTTGGCAACCTGTGCCAACTATGTGCGAGGCCTTGTTTCTCAGTTCTAGAAGTATAAATGCCCTGGCCTTTGTAAGCCATCTGCTGTTGTTCCAAGAAGCAAAAATGGAAAGGGGGACGGGAGTGGAGCACGGGACATGACACCCTTTCAAAACTTTTCCATAAGTCCATAAGTGTCCCCACGGGGAACCAAACCCCACCCCCTCCCTGTATGGAGTAAACTGACCCTTATGAATTAGCAAACAGGGAATCTGTGTAACCGTGGCTGGCCTGGAACCCAACGCTGTCCTTGGGCCTCCCGATTCCTGGCATTGTAGGCATACCTCACCACCGCCTGGACAGCAGAAACTTTCTGGGCTTTGCAAGATTGACAGTTGAACATAACTAGTCAAGGGCGTTACAACTGACCTATGTTCCCAGCTATTTGCCTACCTTTATGGTTTTTATTTGGAACAGGGTCTTGTATAAAGTGCTCCAACTGGCCTCGAACTTTTAATTCCAGTACCTTAGCGGCTGAGTAGTTAGGATTACCAGCATATACCATTGGGGTGGGGAGAGGCTGTGAGAGAGGAGACAGGTGGAGGCGGGGTTTTGTGTAACCTAGGCTGGTATCCACCTCCCAGTTGATTGTTCCAATTATACATATGTGCCATACCACCTGGCTCTTTCTCGGGTTTTTTTGTTTGGTCTTTTTGTTTGTTTGTTTTTTGTTTTTGTTTTTGTTTTTTTTCAGAGACAGGGTTTCTCTGTGTAGCCCTGGCTGTCCTGGAACTCATAAATTCATTTATGTTCTTTCTGGGTTGACATACTCCAGTTAGCAGAAACAATCAGAAACCAAAAGGCAAGGTCAGTACATTTAGAGACTCCCAGAGCTACTGACTTTGGTGGGTTGGGTCTTGGTTTTCATTTTGGCAGGTGGTGCTGTCTGTGTGCTGAGTTTTATGGCCTGAGTGGTGCTTCCATCATGGGGTCAGTTCTTAGTGAATGAGTCAAATTACAGACTCGCTGTGCTCTAAAGAGGTATAATTGGGCCAGGCAGTGGTGGGATACACCTTTAGTCCTAGCACTTAGGAGGCAGAAGCAAGTGATCTATGTGAGTTCGAGGCCAGCCTGGTCTACAGAGCAAGTCCCAGGACAGCCAGGGCTACATAGAAAAGCTCTGTTTTAAAAATAAATAAATAAATAAATAAATAAAGAGGTGTAGTTGGTCCTAAGGACCATTAAGTTTACTGAACAGATACACTGATAGTTAATTGGCCACATAGTTTAAGTTGCAGGACCCTATGATTCAGCCAATCTGAATGAGAATTAAAGGTCCATCCAGTGCTGATAAACGAGTAGTTAGCCAGGGGACCAAGAAGACAGAGACTGCTATTATTTGCTTCTAATAGTCTTCATCTATTTTCTTTTGAAGTTTTCTTCTACCATGATGTATTAGTTTGGGTTCTCTAGAGTCACAGAACGTATGGGCAGTCTCTATGTAGTTAGGGAATTTGCCGATGATTTACAGCCTGTAGTCCAACTCCCCAACAATAGTCAGCAGCTGTGGATGGAAGTCCAAGGATCTTGCAGTTGCTCAGTCCCACGAGGCAAGCGGGCAAGGAAGAATCTGTCTTCCTTCTTCCAAAGTCCTTATATATGTCTCCAGTAGAGGGTGTAGTCCAGATTAAAGGCTGTATGTCTCCAGTAGAGGGTGTGGCCCAGATTAAAGGCTGTATGTCTCCAGCAGAGGGTGTGGCCCAGATTAAAGGTGTGTGTTTGTCCATGCCTTTAATCCCAGATGATCTTGAACTGGAATCCATAGCCACTATGCTTCAAGAGCTCCATGCCCAAGATCCAGGTCAGAAATTTATATCTGAGCTTCCAGATTAGGATCATAGGTGAGCCTTCCAATTCTAGATTGTAGTTCGTTCCAGATATAGTCAAGTTGACAACCGGGAATAGCCACTACACATGACAAGACTTTTTCCCTAATTACTCTCGATCAATTAGCATAAAAACAACAGGTTTCCCCCTCAAAGCCATACATAGTTTCCTTTATCTCCTGAGAAGTATGTCCAAGTCTCTCCAATTTTATAGGAGCATTTCCCCCAAGGGAATCCAACTGTTTTCATTCAGAAATGGAAACGTTTTAATACCTCTAGGTCCTGATCAACCTGTCTACTTAGTTTGGAAAACACCAGAAAAGGCACATTTAGTCACACCATGAATACATGCCCACCAGGTAGGCTCAGAGCCCCAATAATACTGCTGTTGTCCAGATGAGTTAACCCACAAAGCAGGATAGGAGGCATCAGACTAAGGGGGCGTGCCTTGATGAGAGGTTTTGGATATTAGACAAGTTCCTGTCCCTTGTAAGTCCTTTAACATTAATTTGAGCTTACCCAGAGTCACACTTTTGTCAGTCAATGAGCTGACAGTCTGATTTCTGGCTGGGGATGATTAACTCTATCCCAGGGTCGCCTCCTGTGGCAAAGAGTCTGATTCCCCTGGTTTTCCCAGTTTTCCAAAGGCCAGAGTCTTTAGGGGATTTTTCAGGAAGCCTCAGTTTCACAACTCATAGTTTTTGCAATGGAAGCTCTGTTGTTCCTGGCAACCAGAGGCCCAGGCTGCAGGGCATGCATAGAATTGTAAACTCTGTATTTCTATCTCAAAAGATAAATTCCCGTATCTCTCCTTTCTCTGGACTTTGAAAGTGGGCACCACTGAGTAAACAAGATGCAATATGGCTTGCTGGTCTGTAGTCTCTTTAGCTATCACGGCTCCTTCTCTGCCTTTTTCAGTTCCCTGAACCAGGCATGAAGGCAGTGGTGGTTGGACCAGGACCAATATCGATATGCACTATAAAGTTTTCTATTTGTGTCTGGTTATTAATTGGAAGGTTTTGGCTATGAAAGCCAGGCCATTGTCAGATCCTATTGCTAGGGGAAGCTGTAGCAGGGGACCAGTTCCTGAAGGGGCTTTTACCTGCTATTTGAACAGTTTCGGTCCGAGTGGGGGACACGTCTATCCATCTGAAAAGGTATCCATAAAAACTAGCCAGGACTTGTATCCTCCCCCGTGGCAGGTAGAGCTCAGTGAAGTCACTTTTCCTAGAGTTTGCTGGGGTGTTGCTCTCTCATTCAGACCCCTTTCTGAATAAGGGATCTCTGCGTTGGATTAATTGATCACAAGTCTGTCATCTGGCTGAGACATCTTGTGCCAGGCTGTCTGTGTCACCCAGAAAGCTTTGTGAGGCTACTCCAGCCTTGTGAAAGTCAGTTACCAGATTCCTGCCAGTTGTTTCTGGGAGAATGAGCTTTCCCTCTGGTGTCCTCCATCTGCCTGTAGGTTTGAGCTACCCATTTCTTCTTAATTATGAAGGCAATAGGCCCCACTGGTCTTAGGGCCATTTGTTGGATGTCTGGGTCAACAGCTGGCAATGGAAGACAGCAATTCACAGGGAAAGCCAAGTGGTCTCTAAGACGGCCAAGATTTTCCAATGTCCTTTTTTCCCCAGCAGTGAGAAGCCCTCTTTCACTATAGGTCATACTGTGGACATCCCAGCAGTGAAAGCATCATGACAGGCCATATATATGGTAGCGGACTTTGCTTTTCCCCATGTGAGAGCCTGGGTCAGATCAATGAGTTCTGCTCTCTAGGCTGAGGTGCCTGGCTTAGGCCCAAGTCCTTTCAGTTAAAGTACAGCTCTCTTGTACCTGGTTTCATCTTTCATCTCATGACTGTCACGGACAATCACCTTCATTATCAGGCCAGAGGGTAGCCAAATTGATGGGTTCTCACCTGAAGGTAGGCCAAGAGCAGGGCCCACGCAGGCTTTAGCCAGCATTCTGGTGCTCCTCAGAGGAGGGTCTCAACCTCGTGGGGTCCTGTGAGTTATAAGATCCTGACTCATAGTTAACTTGTTAGTAACTAGTAGTAGCTGCCACAGCTCTTAGGTAGGTCATCCCGTGACTACACACAGGGTCCAGTTGTTGGACAGGTTTGTCACAGGGTTTTCACTACCCCAGAGTTTGGGTTAAAATCCCTCTTGTTGGGGCTGGAGAGATGGCTCAGTGGTTAAGAGCACTGACTATTCTTCCTAAGGCCCAGAGTTCAAATCCCAGCACCTACATGGTGGCTCACAACCATCCGTACTGAGATCTGATACCCTCTTCTGGTATGTCTGAAGACAGCTACAGTGTACTTAAAATATAACAAATAAACTAATCTTTTTTTAAAAAAATCCCTCTTGTCTTTTGTTTCATGGACAAGCAGATGACAAGGTTTGAGATATCTGGAACTGCTAAGGCTGAAGCCGCAGTCAGAGCGCTTTTTAAATGTCAGACGCCCTTGTTTAGTCTCAGCATCTGCTGTCTCATCAAACAGCACTGGAGAAGTTTCAAATCTTTGGAGCAACCTAGTCCATATAAGTCGCCTACCGTAGCCTCCCTCTGGAGCTGTCCACTTAAAAGCAAAGATGAGTTGACCACCTCGCCAAGGGGAGGCTGCGGAATGTGTGGTTCAGATCCAAGAGACTGTTCACCTTTTCCTCTGGAAGAATCAGACTCACGAGAGCCAGAGGTCCCAGGCTTCTTCATAAGCAGAAGAGATGTGTTCAGGGTGACTGACAGGGCAGCAGGATGCACGTCTCTCCACGCCAAGCCATGCAGACCGCAGTTTCCCTTCTTGTTTCCAGGACCACTGGGCATTGTTTAATCTGGTCAGGGGTAGCTGACCTGGTTAGTTGAACAGTTAATTGTAGGAATGTGGTTTTGGGCCAGTCTTGGGGGTTGGTTTCTGTCTATACCCCTATGAATCTTTGTTTTCAGTATGAGAGTTAGTCCCACTGTGTCTTTTGATTGGAGGCAAAACTCTCAGTCAGGAGATATCCTTCTGACAAAGGGTGAGACACCAAATTTTGCTGGGTGTCTGTAACTCGTCATCAGAGAAGGTGAGGGTGGCTTTCAGTTTGTGCAGAAGGTCCTGTCCCATTCAATTCTCTGTTGTTAAACACACATGAAGCTACCTCCATGTGATGGCTATTCATGGTTGTCAACGTGATTATATCTGGAAGGAACTACAAGCCAGAAATGGAGGGGCAGGCACATCTGTGATCAGGATCTGAGGC
This sequence comes from Apodemus agrarius, assembly GCA_964023405.1. Taxonomy (NCBI): domain Eukaryota; kingdom Metazoa; phylum Chordata; class Mammalia; order Rodentia; family Muridae; genus Apodemus; species Apodemus agrarius. The sequence goes on from OZ030024.1 coordinate 22,215,851, forward strand.
AGAATGAATCACGCCTTTAATCCAGATCTTGAGGCTAAAAGACACACCTTCAATCTGGGCCACACCCTCTGCTGGAAGCCTATATAAGGACATGGAAGAAGGAAGCTTCTGCTCTCTGCCTGCCTGACCTTGCCTTCTCTGTATAGTCCTGGCTGTCCTGGAACTCACTCTGTAGACCAGGCTGGCCTGGAACTCAGAAATCTGCCTGTCTCTGCCTACCAAGTGCTGAGATTCAAAGCGTGCGCCACCACTGCCCGGCTTTTTTTTTTTTTTTTTTTAAGAGGTAAAGAAAGTTCTAAGAATTCCGAGGAAAATTACTTGCGGAGTCTCAAATTTAATCGTGCACATAGCACCTGGCAGGGCAAACGGCGCGGCTCTGCGTGCGCAGTCCTGAAGGGGTGGTTTGCGGCCGCTAGGGGGCGCCGCGAACCCGCAGCGTCTATTCCTCCGGTCCGGGGAGGATTGCCTTGCCGACCTAGGGAACAGCGCAGGCCCAGACGCATGCGCGGTCTGTCCTTGGCTGCCAACATGGCGCCGGTGGAGCACGTTGTGGCTGACGCCGGAGCTTTCTTGAGGGACGCGCCTCTACAGGTACCGGAGATTCCGTCGCGGGGCCTGGGCTCGGGACCCTCCAGGGGTGCGTGTGGGGTCAGGCGAATGGGATAACCGGGCCGGTCTGTCCACAGGACATCGGGAAAAACATCTACACCATCCGGGAGGTGGTGCGAGAGATTCGCGACAAGGCCACGCGCCGGCGGCTGGCGGTGCTGCCCTACCAGCTTCGGTTCAAGGAGCCCTTCCCGGAGTACGTGCGGCTGGGTGAGTGCCCCGGCCCAGCCCTGGACGCTGGGCCCGAGTGGAGACAGCCCCGCCCGCTACCCGGCAACATTTGTTTTAGAGTCAGTTGAGCCTGGCTTTAGTAGCACTAGCTGTGTGCGCCACGGTCTATCACGGGCTTCCAGCTTGATCTGATGAGATGTGATGTGATAGTATGCGCCTCCCCTCCGGGATACTGTAGCCTCTTGGAAAAGCGTCCAGCAAGTTGGAAACATGAAGTAAAGTTGCGTAGACTCAGGTGGAGAGCGCTTGCCAAGTATACAGAAGGGTCTCCTGTGTGTAGAGTGATTGTTTGTTGTTGTTGTTGTTATTGTTGTTGTTGTTGTTTTGGATTTGGTTTTTTCGAGACAGGGTTTCTCTGTGTAGCCCTGGCTGTCCTGGAACTCACTCTGTAGACCAGGCTGGCCTCGAACTCAGAAATCCGCCTGCCTCTGCCTCCCAGAGTGCTGGGATTAAAGGCGTGCGCCACCACCGCCCGGCTGTTGATACAATTTTATCAACAATGTAGCAGTGTGTTTTGTACTTGTGCTATTATCAGAAGACAGAGGAAAATTTGTGTTTCTTGTTAGTGTCTCAAGCACGGTAGTAACCATGGCCATCCATAGTGGATGGAGTGTAGTGTGCCGGTCTTAAAGTCTTTTAAAAGGCGACCGTTGGGGCACCGCGTTTCCTGGTCTCATCATAGGCCATGGTGACAGCCCAGTTAACTTCCGTTCCATCTTGAAATCAAGCCGGCTCTCAGCCTGGCTCTTGTGCTTAGAAGTGGAGGCTCGGCTAGTAACCTTTAGTGCTTTAGTAAGAAACGCTTTCTGTCAGCCTTGTGCTGTTCCATGAGAATGTTCCCTTAGAGCTACCTTGAGAGTGACTGGCCAGTGGTGAGCACAGACCTCTCCATCACTGGAAAGGTTGGAGTAGATGCTGCTGTTTCTTTTTTCTTTTTTCCCCCCAGTTTTTCGAGACAGGGTTTCTCTGTGTAGCCCTGGCTGTCCTGTAACTCACTCTGTAGACCAGGCTGGCCTCAAATTCAGAAATCCGCCTGCCTCTGCCTCCCAAGTGCTGGGATTAAAGGCGTGCGCCACCACCGCCTGGCGATGATGCTGTTTTTATGGAATGCAGATGATGCTGTTTTTATGGAATGCAGATTCTCATTCATTTGGGTGGTTGTTTCAAATTAGGTCTCTGGTAGCCTGGCTTGACCTTGAACTTTTATGAGTATGAGGGTAGGGTTTTTTTTTTGTTTGTTTGTTTTTTATTTTGTTTTGTTTCGTTTTCGAGACAGGGTTTCTCTTTGTAGCCCTGGCTGTCCTGGAACTCACTCTGTAGACCAGCTGGCCTCGAACTCAGAAATCCGCCTGCCTCTGCCTCCCAAGTGCTGGGATTAAAGGCGTGTGCCACCACCTGCCTGGCTCTTCCAGTCTCCATCTCCTGAGTACCAGGATTACCGTAGGTAGGAGTGAGACACCTCCCTCAGATGGAATATTGATTCTAAGTCCTTTAAGAAGAAAACCCTTGTATACGGCACAATTTAAATGAGGTTAGAGGGCAGCCTGAGAGAATTGGTTTTCTCCTTCCACCACGCAGATCCTAGGACCAAACTCAGGGGCTTGCCTTTGCTGCCGGGTCCCTTTACCAGTCACTCGGACCCAGGCGGTTATTGTTCTGGGGTGCTCGTGCGCCTGGTGCTCTCAGAGGCTGGAAGAGAGTGTTGGGTCCTTTAGAATTGGAGTTACATTTGTGAGCCCCCATGAGGTGCTGAGAATTAACCCCAATCCTTTGGAAGAGCAGCCAGTGCTCTTAACTGAGACCCATCTCTCCAGGCCTGCATGTGTTCTCGCCATACTGTGCCTAGCCAAGGACTTGCCAGTTTTGCCCTGAACTAAAGTTGGAAATCTCTTGTTTGCTTGCAGTAACTGAGTTTTCCAAGAAAACTGGGGACTACCCCAGCCTCTCTGCCACAGATATCCAGGTGCTGGCTCTGACTTACCAGCTGGAAGCGGAATTTGTCGGGGTGTCTCATCTAAAAAAAGAACCAGAGAAGGTAAAGGAGGGGGTTGGGCTGTTTGGCTTGGTTTTAAGATTTGAGTGTGTCTGTGTGCCTGTATGCTTTTGGGATGGTGGGGAGGGTGCCTGTGGAAGCCAGAAGAGGAATAGAATTACAGGCGTGTGTCAACCACTTAACACAGGTGCTGGGAACGGAACCCCAGTCTTCAGGATTGTGCACGAAATGCTCTTAACCACTAAGCCACCTCCAGCCCCAGGTTTCTTTGTTTTTCAGTGTACTCTAGGAACTGTCATGTGTGAAAGAAGGAACATTAGGATGGCCTTGGCTCCCTCTACATTACCATCCACAGATGGTCTGTTCATCACAGAGCCACAGCCCAGTCTGTGTTCATCTAGGAGGACACTGCTGTTTCTGTCATCTGTAGCTTCTCTGTCACTTTATTACATGCTCTTAATTAAAATAAAGACAAAGCCAGCAGGCTAGAGCCTGTGCAACCTGGTGGGTGACCTATGACTGAGCCTATGTTAAAAGATAGATGCAGTGGCTGGAATTGGCAGTCCCAGCACTCCTGTTAGAGACGGCAGAATTGGCAGGAAGCTCAGTTTTGTAGTACAGCAGCAGAAGCAACAAGAGAGACTGACCCTGCCTGAAACAAAACAAGGCATCAGGAGAAAGTAGGTCCTGGAGAAACTGTCCTCTCACCTCCACATGTCCGCTTGGGTGCTGTGGCGCCCACACCCTCTCTGTTCTCTTTCTCATATACATGATCTACTACTCTTTGATTTATTTGTAAGACATGACGTCTCACTGTGTTGTCCAGTTTGGACCTGAACCCTTTTTGTATTAAGACGAGCTCTCATTCTGTGGCCTTGCTTGCCCTGGAACTCAGAGCACTGGGGTTAAAGGTGTGTGCCACCAGGCCCAGCTCTTTATTTTTTTTTGTATTTTATTTCTTTTGTGCATGCATGTGTGTGTGAACATACCACAGCTTTCTAGAAGCGTAAGGATCCTATGGGAGTTGTTTTCTCCTCCCACTGCATGGGTCCTTTTACCCCCTCGCCATCCTGCCATTCCTAAATAAATCAATCTTAAAAATAACAGCCTCGGGCCGGGCGGTGGTGGGGCACGCCTGTAATCCTAGCACCTGGGAGGCAGAGGCAGGTGGATCTCTGAGTTCGAGGCCAGCCTGGTCTACAAAGTGAGTTCCAGGACAGCCAGAGGTACAAAGAGAAACCCTGACAAAAAAAAAAAAAAAAAAAAAAAATTAAAAAAAAAAATAAAAAAAAAAATTAAAAAAAAAAAAAAACAGCCTCGGGCTGGGATGTTACTCCCTTACTAAAGTGCTTGTCTCGTGCATGATGCCTAAGTCCAGTCACTAGCAGCATTACACTGGGAGTGGAAGCTTCTGGTCCTGTAATCCCAGGCTCCAGAGACTCAGCAGTTCAAGGTGGATGGTCTATAAATGAGTAGGAGGCGAGCCTGGGCTACATTAGACCCCGCCCCCAACACAGAAACACCTTCAAAACCATCATTGTCTTCATACAGGACTAATAGGGGCCCTAATGTTACCAAAGATCTAGGCAGTAGTCACACTTTTCCATACTGTGAGTGAGTGAGTGAGTGAGTGAGTGTGTGTGTGTGTGTGTGTGTGTGTGTGTATTTGGGTTTTTCAGGACAGGGTTTCTCTGTGTAGCTCTGGCTGTCCTGGAACTCACTCTGTAGACCAGGCTGGTCTCAAATTCAGAAATCTGCCTGCCTCTGCCTCCCAAGTGCTGGGATTACAGCTGTGCGCCACCACCGCCCGGCTTCCTGTGAGTACTTATTAAGCTTGTTTTGGTGAGACTCCAAATGAAGTGTGTCTGTGTGTATTCTCTTTTTTTTCTCTCTCAAGGTATTTTGAGACAGGATTTTTCTCTGTATCTCTGGCTGTCCTGGAACTCACTCTGTGGTCCAGGCAGGCCCTTGAACACAGATCCTCCTGCCTCTGCCTCTTGAGTACTAGATTAAAGGTATTCGACACCACGGCCCAGCAGGGATGTTTGTGTGTCATGTTTACTTAGCTCATTGTTTTATTTATTTATTTATTTTTAAAAAAGACCAGTTTCTGTAGCCCAGGTTATCCTGGAACTTGCTATATAACCAAGCATGATCTTGAACACTTTTGGGTTTTTAAGGTCCTTAAAAAAAATTGAAGTGACACTTTACTGTGTGAGTGTTTTGCCTGCCTGTGTGTTCGCCATATCTATACCCAGTGTCGGGGAGTTCAGAAAACTTTCAGAGCCCTGGGATTGGAGGGTGGAGGAGCTATAAACAGCCACGTGGGTGCTGGGAGACCGCCTCGGGCCCTCTGCAGGATCAGCGGGTGCTCTTAGCCGCTCTGCCGCCTCCAGCCTGCCCTTGAGTAGTTCTCCTGCCCCTGCTTCCCCAGCTAGGGTCAGAGTTAACGGCTGGAGTCATGCTCACACCATTCAGACCTGCTCTCACCCGTGTCCCAGTCATGCTTAGAATCCTCCAACTTAAAAGCCTAAACACAGACTTGTTTTCTTTTTTTTGCCTATTTCATTTTATTTCCCGTTGGTCTCCAAAGCCTTAGATGGGCTGAGGTTGCAGCTCCATTGGTAGGATGTTGCCTAATTTGCACGGGTCCTTGAGACGTCATCCCCCAGAACCTCATAAAGAGGCGTGATGGTGTCCTCTGGTGATCCCTGGCCTCCCAGAGGGAAGGGTAGAGGGGACAGAGGCCAGTGTCATCCACTGTGAGTTGAAGACCAGCCTGGGCCCAGTCCGGCTGTCTCAGAGCCCTGGAGCATTGCTGGCTGTGCCCAGCTCGAAGGCAGTTAGCCGACAGCGCTCTCTGTAGGATACCTGCAGGGCTCATGGGTGCACACCTTCCAGCTTTCTGTGGACATTACTAAATGTCCAGAGTAGACATAAACACCCTAAAAGCGCTTAGTAATGGAGTCAGGGTCTCAGAATGTTGTCACTCTGTCTGTGTATTCTTGTGACTTCTAGTTCTTTACCTTCAACTCCTCGGGAGAAAGATCTTGGGTTTGTTGTTGTTGTTGTTGTTTAAGATGTATTTATTATATGTGAGTACACTGTAGCTGTCTTCAGACACCCCACCAGAGGGCGTCAGATCTCATGAAAGATGGTTGTGAGCCACCATGTGGTTGCTGGGATTTGAACTCAGGACCCTTGGAAGAGCAGTCAATGCTTTTGAACGCTGAACCATCTCTCCAGCCCCAGGTTTTGTTTGTTTTAATTAGCCTTCATGTTGTATTTTTAAACTTACTGTCCTTTCTCAAAACAAGCTTTTTTGTTTGTTTGTTTTTAGGTTAAAGTGAGCTCTTCGGTTCAGCACCCTGAAACTCCTCTGCACATCTCTGGTTTCCATCTGCCCTCCAAGGTAACTCTTTAGGAGCCCTGCTCCTCCGTGGTATCTTTTTACAACATGGCAAAGGTCTTGACAGAAAGCACATTGACCGGGGCCAGGGGCATATTTTCTCAGTGCTCCAGACCCAGCTTACATATGGAATGCTTTCACATTTAAACTGAAAACAGTTTTCGTATTTTTCCATTATTCTGCTTTGTTAGATATGTAAAACTCGGGTTTCATCTACCTACACTGAAAAAAAAAATGTTTCATTTAATCTCAGTCTAAACCCTTACAAGAACCAGTGGATCGGGGCCACCCAGCTGATGGGCCTGAGAACCTGGAATTCAGCTCCTTCATGTTCTGGAGGAACCCTCTGCCTAACATTGACCATGAACTGCAGGAGCTGCTGGTAAGGCCCTGGCTTGCCCTCTCCTAGTACCATCGGAGCCTCTGCACCAGAGTCCTGTGGGCTAGGAGTTTGCGTGTTGGTCTTTCAGGTTGGTGGAAGGGAAGATAAGGAAGAGGAGGAGGAGGAGGAAGAGGAGGAGTTTGGAGACAGTGATGACGACAGCGGTGGGTGGATCACCCCCAGCAACATCAAGCAAATCCAGCAGGAGTTGGAGCAGTGTGACATCCCAAAGGACGTGCAAGTTGGCTGTGTGACCACAGATTTCGCCATGCAGGTGGGTGGTGTAGACTCAAGCCAACCCTGACGAGTCACTCATTGTCCATTTTGTTTGAGGGTAGAACCTCACATCAGTGACAGTATGCATAGGGGGTTTTTGGTTTTGTCTAAGAATATTTTAGTTAATTAATTACTTCTGGTTTTTCTAAAGAGGATTTTTCTCTGTGTAGTCCTGGCTATCCTAGAACTCAATCTGTAGACTAGGCTGGCCTTGAACTCAAAAGATTTTTTTTCTTTTGCCTCCCAAGTGCTGGGACTAAAGGCATGTGCCATAATGGCCCAGCTAAAATATTTAACTTTTTAAAAATTGGATTTGTTTAGTGCGTGCATGTTCATATGCCTCTGTGTGTATGTGTGTGTGTGTGTGTGTGTGTGTACAGGAGTCACCTCTCTGTCACCATGTGGATATCAGGGATCAAACCCATGCTATAAGGTTTGGTGGGATCAGGCATCAGGCTTAGTCTTGAAGTCACAGAGATCCACTTGCCTGCCTCTGCCTCCCCAGTGTTGAGGTTCGAGGCGTTCACCACCTGGCTTTATTTTTTGATTCTTCACATGAGCAGTTGGAGCCTTTTTGTAATGTTTTGGAGTCTGAAGAAGGTAAACAGGCACAGCCCAAAATGGAAATCTTTTTCCCAACACACACACACACACACACACACAAAATTCACTGGGTGTGATGGTGCCACCTTTAATCCCAGAACTTGGGAGGCAGAAGGTAGGCGGATCTCGGTCAGTTTGAGGTCATCCTGGTCTATAGAGTGAGTTCCAGGACAGCCAGGGATACACAAAGAATCCCTGTCTCAAGAAATAAAATGCAGCTAGGCAGTGGTGGCACACACCTATAATCCCAGCACTCTCGGAGGCAGAGGCAGACAGATTTCTGAGTTTGAGGCCAGCCTGGTCTACAGAGTGAGTTCCAGGACAGCCAGGGCTACACAGAGAAACCCTGTCTCGAAAAACAAACAAACAAACAAACAAAGCAAATAAAAAAAGAGCAAAGGGTCTCTTGGGAGGCATTGGTAGTGAGGCCAGGCTGTATTCTTGGAGTTGCCCAGTAACCCCGTCCCCGTCTCCCAGCCAAGTCTCTCTTATGTTCCTTAACAGGAGCCAGGGATTATAAGCCAAACCAGAACACTGGGTCCTCGTAACTGTGAGCAGAATTATTGCCAAATAGTACCGAGGTTGATTTCAGTTACTTGTTGCCTTCTTGGTTGTAGAATGTCCTGCTTCAGATGGGGCTGCACGTGCTGGCAGTGAACGGCATGCTGGTCCGAGAGGCCCGGAGTTACATCCTGCGCTGTCATGGCTGCTTCAAGTACGTGGCTGCAAGGCTTGCTGTCCCTGTCCCTGTCCCTGCTGGTGACTCCCCAGAAGAGAACTTCATTCCACATGTGCTTTCTTCCACCTCTGTCCCTGCAGCCTGCCGGCTGTCTGTCTCCACCACACTGATTCCTGGGACAGAGGTCACTCAGATGACACGCACTGGACTGTGGCTGGAGGGAGGTCTGGGATTTGCTCCCAGCTGACACAGGAGGATGAAGTGTAGGCTAGCAGTGAGGTGATAGTGGAGTTGGGCGATGGTGCGTGGATTCGTTGTGCGTCATGGCTACTTCATGTGTGGTGGTCTCCATCTCCACACAAAGTAGTCTGGATCTGGAGTACATGGGTTCACATCTACATGCCTCTGCGGTTATTAAATAGTTACCCTCTTAGTTCCTTAAAACTCCTTAAATTGGAAGATTTGTTGTAAGGACCTGGGAGCATAGGTCGGGAGTTGAGCAGGGTATTTGGCACATAGGAAATGCCCACACCTGTCTGCCCTTTTCCTGAGTGTCTGTGGTGTACCCACGCTCTGTTCTTTTCCCGGCCACGTCCTTGCCCTTTTCTGTCTGAGGAAGGAAGCATCCCTTCTGCATCTTCCCTTAGTAGAAGGCTTTGTTTTTTGGAAGATGGACATAACAAGATTTAGCTTTTTCTGCATTGAGTATCATTCTCCTCTGAGGCTGGAGGTGGGATCTCCTGTGTGGAGCTAGTATATAGCTTTTCTTTTGTGTCCCCTAGGACGACATCGGACATGAACCGAGTGTTCTGTGGTCATTGTGGGAACAAGACCCTGAAGAAAGTGTCTGTGACCATCAATGACGATGGCACCTTGCACATGCATTTCTCCCGAAACCCGAAAGTTCTGAACCCACGAGGCCTCCGGGTAGGTGGCACAAGTCCTGAGTCTGAGCCCTAACTTGAGAATCACGTGACCAAAAGAGGCTTGGGCGGAGGGTGACGTGCACTTGGATGGAGGCAGAAAGGGCAAGAGTTGAAGGCCAGCCTTGGCTACTACAGCCAGTCTCAGAAAAAGACCAGAGAACAAGAGAGCTAACTAGTTACTCGGCTGGGGGCCAGACCTGTGTGCTGGGTACCTGGAGAGGAGGAGTGCGGGACGCCGTCTGTGTGTGGACGGTTTGGGGAAGGCAGGCCTGGGGCTCTCCATCTCAGCTGGACTGCTGGCCAGGGAGTCCCAGGAATCTCATCGTCTTTCCTTGCCCCCAACAGGAGGGTTTGGGCAAGCGCCACTACCCCTGGCTTTTATGTGGGTGCTGGGGTCTGAAGTTGGGTGCTTATTGTGGGTGTAAGCACTGCACCCACTGAGCCATATACCCACCACTCACCCCTTTAAGGTCCTTAAAAGTGGCCCAGGCTTACCTTGAGTGGCTGGGACTCCAGGCCTGTGCCCCTGGCTGCCTTATTCTGTTTATATATGAATTGTGTCCTAGTCACTCTTCTACCGCTGTAAAGACATTTCAGGACCAAGGCCACTCTGTAGACCAGGGTTCAAAGGTCCCTCCTGCCCCCGCCTTCAGGTCCCCATGGCGTCCAGCGTCTCTTGCGGGCTTGCATTTGGTGCTACGGGCTGTGCTTTGTTTCCCGCCTCCTCCTGAGCCTCCTCCTGAGGCTCCTGTAGTTCTGGCCCGGCTGGTGAGAGCCTTGCAGCCACGCCTTCTCTGCAGCCCTTTGCATACCCTTCTGACACAGCAGGGTGTTTCCTGACTCTAGTCCTGCCCTAGATCGAGCCCTTTCTCTTAGGGCGTGTATACAGCGAGGCGTGCGTTCTTTCATTGATGGTGGACGGGTGTGTGGGAAAGGTATATGGGTGTGTGGTTTGGTTTGGTGTGAAGCAGTCTCTTGTTTCCTCCTGCCTCTGCTTCCTAAGTGCTGGGATTATTTGTTCAGTCCCAGCCGCTCTCTCTCTGGAGTTTAAACACTTATTTTAGGTTTGATAGTTTGTTCTGACTTTGAACTTGCCATGTAACTAAGGATGAACTTGAACTCATAATCCTCTTACCTCTGTCATCCAAATCTTGAGAGTGTATCACCATGCCCAGCCAAGCATGCTTTTTAGCAGCAAAGATTACAGCCCTGGATCTGAACCCAGCACCACAGAGTGCATTTAAGGCTGCCTCATCCCCAGTCATAAAACCCATGTAATACTTTATTTTTAACCTGTGCTCAGTCTAGTGCCTATGTGGCCCTCTCACGGCTGCAGATGGCACCTCTGGGAATGGAGTCAGCTTCTTGACGCTCTGTCCATTTGTCTTTAGCTGAGCGTGTACAGCTAAGTTCAGTTGTTCACCTGTCACCCGAGGGAAGCACGGGGTGGGTAGGACAGCTCTGTGTCACTGAGGATCTGTGGGAGCTGGGCTCCCTGGTCTAACAGTCTTTCCTCTCATTGCAGTACTCACTACCCACTCCAAAGGGGGGCAAGTACGCCGTCAACCCCCACCTGACCGCGGATCAGCGCTTCCCCCAGCTGCGACTCTCCCACAAGGCCAGGCAGAAGACCAACGTGTTTGACCCTGACTACATAGCTGGGGTCTCTCCCTTTGCAGAGAATGACATCTCCAGCCGCTCAGCCATCCTGCAGGTCCGGGACAGCATGTTGGGAGCTGGGAGGAGACGCTTAAATCCCAATGCTTCCAGGAAGAAGTTTGTAAAGAAAAGGTGATATCGCAAGCCGTGCAGGCAAAGCAGACTGCAGCTAGCTGTGAGGAGGCCGTAGTATCATCCCCAGAATCTACTCTGCAAACCATCTAGACAGAAGCAGTAGGCCTGGCTCTCCCGACTGCCTGAGACTGTTGTGGCACTGCAGCCCAGCATGACTGCCCTGCCCGTGGACATGTGGAGCAGAGCGAGGCCCCACCATGGGAAGGGAGCTGAAGCAGAGAAGGGTGCCCTGGAGCCGTGGTGAGCCTTGACTTTCAGAGGAAGAAATGACCAGATGGTGATCCTTCTCTAACAGCCTTGAGGGCCGGCTCCTCTGTTTAAGTTCTCTATCCATGGTGGGTATGGACACTAAGAATCAACTATGTAGTTGATTTTTGTTGTTGTTGTTGTTGTTGTTGTTTGTTGTTGTTTGTTTTTCGAGACAGGGCTTCTCTGTGTAGCCCTGGCTGTCCTGGAACTCACTCTGTAGACCAGGTGGCCTCGAACTCAGAAATCCGCCTGCCTCTGCCTCTGCCTCTGCCTCCCAAGTGCTGGGATTACAGGCATGCGCCACCAACGCCCGGCTAGTTGATTTTTTTTTTTTTTTTTTGGCTAGAAATTATAAATATTCTACAATAAACCTTTAAATTTGTAACCTTTTTTTGTTTTATTTGGAAAAATATTCCCAGGAAAATTAGCACAGTGAATGCACACCACAGCCTTTCATTGGGCCCACACTTGACTGGCGTTTGTTTGGCTTTACATCCAACTAACTGGGGGGTGTGTCTCTAGAGAGAGGATGGCCGTTCTTAGAACTGCAGTGCAGTTCGTCAAAGTTAGGAAAGTCCTATAACTATGTCGTCAGCGCTGGCGGGCAGCCAGGACCGGTCATTACACCAGCTGCTTGTCTTCGCAGCCACCTGCTGCCCCAGGCAGTCACCCAGCCAAGTGCCTAACATGTTACAGTGGCTCAGAGCAGAGATGTTCTCTCTCAGGCCTGTGGGATGTGACCAGATCATCTCTAGATTTCAGCGTAGTCTGTATGGCTTCTAAACAGTGACCGTTTGTTGGGACCGTGAGGTAAGTGCTAAGCACTGCTGTCCTGGGACTCACTCACTAAACCACATTAGCTTTGAACTCCTGTCTCTGCCTCCTGAGTGCTGGGACCAACGGTGTGCACCGCCACACCTGGCTTTAAAACATTTCCTTAAAAATATTTTAATTGGCTGGACAGTAGTGGTGCACACTTTTGGTTTTTTGAGACAGGGTTTCTCTATGTAGCCCTGGCTGTCCTGGAACTCACTCTGTAGACCAGGCTGGCCTTGAACTCAGAAATCGGCCTGCCTCTGCCTCCCAAGTGCTGGGATTACAGGCGTGCACCACCACCGCCCAGCTGGGTTGCAAGTTTGAGACTAGCCTGAGCTACATATTGTCAAAAGCCAGCATCCCCTCAGGAACTTGTGAAGCTAGTTCCCACCTGCCAGATAGCCGTTCTTTAGCAAAGGGGACATATGGCTCTCCCATCAACATGGGCCTGTGGTGCCTAGCAACAGATCAAGGTCTACCCTGGCCTCCAGACTCCCTTGGCCTCTACTCACAAGCGCTTGTTTTACCCTTTAGAGCTCCCGACCCGGCTCCAGGCTCCCTCCCCTCCAGGTTCCCATTCTGTAGAACCCTGGAAATTTTCCCCACTCAGCTTTCCCTAGAGACAGCCTCGGTAGCTTGGAATAAACAGTTTCCCTTTCCCACCCGCTGAGCAGCTGTTTCCATTTCTTTCTTGAGGCCCTCCCATTCACCGAAGCCCCGACTCAGGCATACACAACAGCAAACTTTCAACAAGACACAAAACAGAGATGGCAATAGAGCCGTTGTGTCCTGCGCTGTAGCGATGGTGGAGACAGAAGACAGGACTTAGAGGACTTAGAGTAGAAACGTCTCTCCCCCGAGACTGGGGCCTTGCTGCCCACAGGGGTAAGGCTGGGCCTCACAGGAACCGTTGAGGACAACAGATACCTGGGTCCCCAGACAGACCTAAGAATGGCTGTGAGCGGTGAGCCGAGGCCATCATCACCACCGCTCAGGGAAGCACGAGTGACTTTGGGGACTTCTTGTGCTGAAGAGCTGGACACGTGTAAGAGCGATGACTAATGAGGCTGTTTGTGCTTCCACCAGGAGGAGGAGGTCTCCTGGGGTCCAGCCACACGCCTTTTTATTTCTAATAGTGACAACATGAACAACTTCACAGTTCCTGGCCCTGCTTTTCTCCTTCAGTGCGGGGGAGGGTCCCTGAGAGCACCACTTAGCCCACGAGCAATGCCCACGGCATACAGAGCCCTGGGACAAGGGCCTGTTTCATACAAGGCCATGGGAATTCGATGGCCCTGTAATGACCACAAACAGAAACATGACAGAAACTTTAAGACAGTGCAGTGCCAGTCCATGTCTCCCGTGTCCTGGCTAGTCTTGTGTCTACTTGGTACAAGCTGCAGTCACTGAAGAGGGACCCGCAATTGAGAAAATGCTCCTCGGTATGATCCAGCTGTAGGGAATTTTCTTAATTAGTGACTGCTGCCGGAGGGCCCAGACCATTGTGGGTAGTACGGTCCCTGGGCCGGAGGTCCTTGGGTTCTATAAGAAAGCAGATGGGCTGGAGAGATGGCTCAGTGGTGAAGAGCACTGACTCCACTTCCAGAGGTCCTGAGTTCAATTCCCAGCAACCACATGGTGGCTCACAACCACCTGTAATGGGATCCGATGCCGCCTTCTGGAGTGTCTGAAGACAGCTACGGTGTACTCATATACATTAAATAATTCGAAAACAAACAAACCAAAGAAAGCAGACTGAAGCCCAGTAGTGGCCCAAGCCTTTAATTTCAGCACTCAGGAAAAAGAGTCATGTTTCTGTGAGTTCAAGACCAGCCTGGTCTACAGATCTAGTTCCAGGACAGCCAGGGCTACACAGAGAAACCCTAACTTGAGAAAAAACCAGTTCCTGAAAGGAATCTGTCTGGGAACAAAATACAAAACAAAACACAAACAAAAAACTGGAAGCAGCCCGTGTCTGCAGAGATTGATGGAGCAATTGGAGTTTCAGTACTGTGGAGAAACTGGAATTTCGTAAGTTGTAAGTTCAGAGGCTAATTATCTTGGGCTAGTTTTAGTTTTCTGGAACGAACACCTTGTGGTAATAAATAAAAACCTCTTAGAGGCTATAACTTAGCAGAACATTAGCCTTTGTGCCAGTTGGCCTACAGGGCGGGGGCCCTCCAAGGAGGAGGGGAGGAGTTTCTGAGGGTAGGGAGGAGGGCGTCAGGCAATGATCAGGGTGATCTAGCACCTCTGACTAGCAGCAGCGAGGTGCTTCTTTATACAGGTTTCACAGGACAAAGGTAGTCTAATGGTTATGCAAGAAGTGCAGATTATGTGTCTGACTTCATTACAAGTTCAGTCACAATTAGAAAATACAAAGAAACAGATTTTATTTCTATTTATTAGCCCTATAACTCCAATGTCAAGAATCTAAAGACGTTCTCCTCCCAAGCAAACACATTGTTTGACAGCCTGCTTTTAGGATGGCAGTGCTTGCAGTGTGAAAGCCCTTCAGACAAACAGAAGATATCTGAACGGGTCTTTTTATGAATAGCAAACATTAATAACTAACTTATTATGTGTTTCATCATCTATGCTATAACGTAGGAAATATTTAGTCAGCCAATCTTATTTGCTGAGTTCTATCCCTCCAGGGGTGTACCCTGTATAACCCTCTATCTTACATTTTCAGAAATCTCTAAGCATATTGTAAAAGGAGGCCTTGAGTCGGTCCCCTTTTCTCCTGGCCAATCAGTTTGTCAGTTGCCTCTGTTTACCCCACCAACTATGCTGTTTGAGTTTGCTCAGGGGCAGATACCCCAAGAAGATTCCTGGAGAAATGACCTCATCTAGTTATGTGTTTATCTGGGCTTAGTGATCTCCGGGCCATAAGGGAGACGTCCAAATAGTGGCCAGATAAAGTTGATTTTAGGATTTTCCTAAAAAGACTCAGACATAATTTTCTCAGGAAAAGACATAAAATGAATCACAATGCAGAAAGTCCCCAAAATGAAACACACAGAGACCAAAATGTAGAGGTGAGAGACAGGGACAGCGACCGAGGTATTCGGCTCTGCGTCGCCGGAGCTGGGTCAGACAGCCATGGTGACTCCGTGACTCTTCCTGTTTTCTGCCAATCCAAGAGCTGAGAATGTCATCAGACAGCATCTTGGACTATAAATCACACACCCCCATCTCGATGTACCCACCAACGTACTTTCAAGTTGCCTTAACTTATGACTTTGTTCTGTAAAATCTCTGTGAAGCTGGGCTGGAGAGATGGCTCAGTGGTTGTGCCGGGCGTGGTGGCACACGCCTGTAATCCCAGCACTTGGGAGGCAGAGGCAGGCAGATTTCTGAGTTCGAGGCCAGCCTGGTCTACAGCGTGAGTTCCAGGACAGCCAGGACCGCACAGAGAAACCCTGTCTCGAAAAACAAAACAACAACAACAACAACAACAAAAACAAAACAAAACAAAAAATAAACAAACAAACAAAAAAACCCCTCTGTGAACACCCACATTGGAACATGGACCTTGGGTTACCCTAAGTCAGCGTTCCCAGGCCACTGCCACTCAAAATGGCTCCAGAATAAACGCTTATTCCCTGCGGTTTTTCCATTGGCATTTGGTCTCACCTGAGAGATGAGCCTCAGGCACAAAACCACCAGAAAAGCCAGAACATTGTCACGCGGTGGGTTAGGTATTTGTTGCTGAGACAGACGCACCCGGAGCGGGCTCCGTTAGCTCACTGTTTACCTCACTGAGCCTGCCACGGCAGCGCAAGCTGGCTGGTCGCACAGCATCCAGCGAGGCAGCAGAAAGCCTCGACAGATGAAGCTAGACCCCCAGCCCCTATTTTTTATTTTTGAAATGAGGTCTCACGTCCCTTCGACTGTTAGCGGTTAAGCAAGGCCAGCACCTTCGAGGGCAGTCCCCGGGGTTAGGAACCTTCAGGGCATCCTTCCATTTCCAGATAGTTTTTTTTTTTGTTTTGTTTTGTTTTGTTTTGTTTTTTGGTTTTTCGAGACAGGGTTTCTCTGTATAGCCCTGGCTGTCCTGGAACTCACTCTGTAGACCAGGCTGGCCTTAAACTCAGAAATCCGCCTGCCTCTGCCTCCCAAAGTGCTGGGATTACAGGCGTGCGCCACCACCGCCCGGCTCCAGATAGTTTTTATGGCGCCAACCGGGCATGCGCAGGAATGTACCCTCCCTAAAGTACCTCCCCCATAGGCGCAAGTATCGGTCTAGCTGATAAATTCTCACCTTTTCTTTGTTTGGGAACAGTGCCGCTTCAAGAGCTGTCCTTGTTCTCCTTGTCCACTGCAGCTGATTTTTCTTTCTCCCTTCTTATATCCCGTTTTGTTACTTCAGCTTTTATCAGATAACAAGCAAGTCCAGAGGAAGTTGAGCCCCCCCCCTTTCTTTTTTTGGTTTTTTCGAGACAGGGTTTCTCTGTGTGGGTCCTGGCTGTCCTGGAACTCACTCTGCAGACCAAGCTGGCCTCGAACTCAGAAATCCACCTGCCTCTGCCTCCCAAGTGCTGGGATTACAGGTGTGCGCCACCACCGCTCAGCTCAGGAGCAGGGAACAGCAGCAGGTTAGGTCCAGATCCAGACTGGCAAGCAGGCAGCTAGACAGGCAGTGGGCTGCATCAACAGTAAGGGACAGAGCAGAATAGGGGAGTCCTCAGCTCTGACGGCATATACCAACTATTAGATGACAGGTTGGTGTGGAGCCGGGACGTTGCTATGTGCCGTTGCTATGTGCTGTTGGCATCCCTTATGCAGTCCATGTGGGGGAAACCATATCCTCTCCTCAACCTGGAGTGTCCCATAAGCCTCTTAGGCCTGGTTTCCCTGGTTTGATTTTAATGCACGCATGCTTCAGGCATCTCTGTGTACACCACAGCCAACAGAGCAACCATCCGAGGTTCGGTCCAACACAACACAGTAGCGGTGTTGGTGCAAACTTCAAGAGTCTGACCCTAATAGTTTATTTTAGGCATATTTAGGCACAGCACAGTCTAATGAAAAGTTTCCTTGTGTTAAGTCAACTTCATGCGAAGCTTTAGACATCAAAACTCTAAAGTACAAATGACATCCATAAGATGGATTCTAACAAGTTCGTGACAAGGCGGGGGGGAAGATCTGGTGTGGTCTGGGCCACACAGCTAGCACAAAGGTCACCAGGCTATTAACCACAACCACTCCAGGCCTCTTCCTTTGAAGAGGCAGCTAGCCCTGCATGTTTGACATTCTTGGTCCCCCTAGTGCTTATCTGTGAGCATAAGAACCCGTGGCTGCTCCACTATGTGACCCCACAGCTTTAAGTCTCCCCAGTAAGCCTAAGGATGTGTCCCCTGGAGTAAGTCACTTATGAACGTGTGCTGCTGTGCAGGTTATACCTGCTGCTCCTGACAGCAGGTATAATTTCTGGGTCCTTATAAAATGGAGTCTCCGAAGGCAGTGCATCGCCTGAAGAACCCCTGCTTTTCTACAAGACGAGTGACTTAGAGAGGAGCACGGCCTGACCTCTATACTGAGGGTGACCTTGAACTCCTGACCCTGAATGAAAAAATAGGAAAGAAGGACCTGGTATGGTGGAGGAATGGTGGAGGAGTTTTATTGTAGAGAGAGAGCTTAGCCAGAGGCAGAGACGTGGAGAGGCCAGAGGGCTCATGTCCCTGATGTCCCTGAGCTGGGCCATATAAGGAGAGTGGGGAGGGGACAGCCTGAAGAGGAGGAAGAGGCCAGGAAGGTGAAAAGGGACAAGATTATTACAGAATCTAGCCAAAATGGCTAGATCCTAAGAGGAAGAACAGCTGGGAAAGGCAGCCCAGCTCCTGGGCCCAAGAGTTCAGGGTAGGGGGTAGGGTATGCCAGCCATAACCTGTAACAAGTAGGGACTGAAGGATGCTGGGAGAATCTGGTGGCCAGGTCTGCTTTAATAGGTTCAACAGGCTCCTCAGACATTTGTCCTAGATTTGAGACCTAACGGATCCTTCCCACCAAGCGCTAAGTGAGGGTGGCCGCCAGCTCCCGCTACCACCAACCTATTCTTTCTCTTGCTTGTTATTAAAAAAAAAAGCAAGCGCGCGCGCGTGCGTGTGTGTGTGTGTGTGTGTGTGTGTGTGCACCCACGGAGGTCAGATGAGAATGCTGGACCCCCTGTAGCTGAGTTACAAGTGGTAGTGGGCAGCCCCATTAGGTGCTGAGAACTAAAAAAGAGTCCCTTTGACTTCCTGACAAGTCCGCACAAGTTCTGTAGGATAACTACACCATTGTTGTTTTGTTTTGGGACAGGGTCTCACCATGTAGCCTTGACTGTCCCGGAACTTACTACATAGACCAGGTGAGCCTTCAACTCACAGAACTCCACCTGCACCTCGCTGGGATTAATGGCGCGCGCCACCACCCAAAATGTTTACTTAAGAAGATTTAAAACCTTTTGGTTCAGTTCTAAATCCTGGTGTAAATCTTCGTGTAAAGTTATTAAGTTTCACCTGTGGCTACAGAAATACTTCCCAGTGGCTGCTGTATCCCCACCCCCACCCCACCCCCTCAGCCTTGCTCTGGCTTCCTGGAGGGTCACACAGATGAGTTCCCGGGTACCTGGTCACCGGGGACAAAATTGAAAAGACCCAAGCGTGTACACCCAGTTTCGGCAGTTTCTAGGAGCAGAGTCAGAATGCTGCACAAAATGCTGCACACTCGGACAAGTCTCTCTGAGCTTTCAATCTAGAGTCACAGTGACTTGGCAAAATCTGAGCCCGTCCTTTGACTGCCCCACCCTTCCCTTTCCGTGCGTGCAAAGGTGACTTCCCACGGCTGAGCGAGGGCTAATCCACACAGGCTGGATATGTAGGCAGGTCCCAAGAAGCTCGAAACTTTCTCTTGGAAATGTCCATTTTGTACCCAGGAGGTCTCGGGACAGGGAGAAGACGGATTTACCCAATATGTACCCATATCCTCAAAACCTCTCTCACTTCCTGGTTCACCCATTTGACTTCCATATACAGGAGTCCGAGTCCAGCCCTAAACTGCTTCTCCCTGCCAATAACTTGGTATCCTCCCCACAGCGACGCTGGGTTCGGGAATCCAGCCCCGCCCTCGCTGGCAGCCCTGCACAGTGGGCTGGGCCGGGATAAGTAGGATATAAAGTCTGCAAGTGCTCAGCCCGAGCCGCTCACACAAGCTCGCTGTAGCCTGAAGAAGCTCTCTGAAGCGCTTCAGGGTCGTCCTGGCAACCAGCTGCTCAGCCAATCAGCACTTGGTACTCCGATCCGCCCTCAACATCTGGAGCCATGGCGGGTGAGTGCGGTGCCAACTCCAGTCTGATTCATCCTGAGGAGAATGCAGGGGCTTGCTATGAAGTTTTGTTTTTGTTTTTTGTTTTGTTTTGTTTTAATCTTGCCTCAAAGAGAAAGAGTGAAGTGATTAGGATCCTGGATGAGCCTCAGTTAGTCCCTGGAAGGGGAGTTTCTTCTCAGAACCAGAGATGCGTGCGAATTATTCTGTAGCCCAGATTCACCCACGGGCACTACCAGCACTACCCCGTCTATACTGTTCTTTAACAGAGCTGGCCATTCTCTGTACCTAGTTTGAACTATTTAGAAATAGAGTAACATGTATCCCGGGTTGGCCTTAAAACTGCCGTGTAGGTAAGGATAGCCTTGAACTTAGGGTCTTATTGCCTCTACTGGCGAAGTGCCAGGATTTTAAGTGTGCATCGCTGCGCCTGATTTCTATGGCTCTGCGAATTGAACTGAAACCAGGACCTCCTGCATGCTAGCCAAGGTCTCTACCACCTGAGCTCGGCCTTTGGAGGCAAAGGCAGATGGATCTCTTTAAGTCTGAAGCTCAGCCTGGTCTGGAGATCCAGTTCCGGGACAATCAGAGCCACATAGTGGAGAGAGACTGTCTCAAACAAACAAACAAACAAACAAACACAACAAAAACACAGATTTTTAAAAAGGAGATCATCACCTTGTGAAAGAAAAAGGGAAGATGTGGAGATGGGGTGTGGGGAGTCGGGCTGGAAAGGAATATAACAGAACTGGAACTGGAACCAGCCTGCCCGGCCCTGGGACAGTTTCTACTGTGAGCCTGAAGGGGGAAATCTGATTTGCTACACCATTTTGGTGACAGTGTCCTCACTTTGCCGTCAGCCCAGGGGACGGCAGGGGAGAGAGTCCTTGGCAGTTACGGACACATTATTGTCTAGAGTCTACTGCGTTCTTGGCCAAGTAGCCTCCAGGGCTAAGTGCTTCCCCACAGGGCCTGGCTCTGAGTTCTGGGCAGCAATAAGGTTTAGGCAGTGTTTCCTCTGTTGGGGTGGGACTGTAACTTTTTGGAGTTCCTTTCCCTTTAAAACTACTCCAGCCTCTGCAGCATTACACTCGGGATCTCGCCCTGCTAAAAGCACGGAGAGGGAGCGAAGGATGCTTCTGCGGTTGGTTCAGTGCCACCCAGTGTTCTCTGAGCTCTACGATGAGTAAAGCCAGGAGAGCCACAAGGAAGGGTTGTCAACAGCTGATGAGGCTGTGTCTGCTTTCTGTACGGGCCGCCATTTATCCACGAGGGATAAATATTCCAAGACCCCTGCACTGGAGGCACAGACAGCAGAGTCCCAGCATTATTATCTTCTACTCCCACACTTGTGATTCATCTCAGTTCAATGTTTGTTCATTCATTCATTCATTCATTTATTCATTCTGACCAGACTAGCTTCAAACTTAATTTGGTCTAGGCTGACCTTGAATACCTAATAGATCCTTCCGCCTCTGCTCCCCAGTGCTGGGATTTACAGGTGTGTGCCCAGGCCTGGCTAAATTTAATTTACAAATTAGAGTGGGAGATTAACAAAATAAAAAAAAATAAATAAAACAGAAAGATGACACCAATCGGCTGTAATCCTGGCAACCCTGGTCTGCTCTCCGTCGCTTCGATGAAATACCGAGAGCAGAGAGGAAAGGGTGTGTCGGCCGACAGTTCTGGGTCCGAGTTCCTCACCGAGGGAAATCAAGGCAGGAACCTGGAGGTAGGAACTGAAGCAGAAGAACTCTGCTTCCTGGCTTGCTCTCTGTGACCTTTTCAACCTGTTTTCTTTTCTTTCTTTCTTTCTTTTTTTAAAGATTTGTTTATTGTTATATTTAAATAAGCTGTCGCTGTCTTCAGACACACCGGAAGAAGGCATAAGATCCCATTACAGATGGTTGTGAGCCACCATGTGGTTGCTGGGATTTGAACTCAGGACCTCTGGAAGAGCGGTTAGTGCTCTTAACCACTGAGCCATCGCTCCAGCCTCAACCTGTTTTCCTATACAACCCAGTGGCACCTGCCCGAGGGCGACACAGTGAGTCAAGCCTCCCTGCATCAGTCACTAATCAGGAAAATGCTGCCCATCACAGGCCACTAGGGCCAGTCTGATGGAGGCCTCCCGAGCTGCAGTTGGTGGGCCTTGAGGCTCCTCCCCGAGGGCTGGGAAGCCCGGAAGCCTTCAGGTGGGGGCGGGGAAGGGGGGGTGAAAGCAAGAATAGGCTGGATAGAGGTTTGTTTCCAAGTGACGGTCCAGATAACTTCAGCTACCAAAATTTAGAGTTAGGGTTGGCAAGACTGTTATTGGATAAAGGGACCTGCTACCAGGCTTGACGACCTGAGTTCCAGCCCAGGGACCCACATGGAAAGAGAGAACCAACTCCAACTCCTGCAAGTTCTGCCCAAGACACACACACACACACACACACACACACACACACACACACACACAGAGGAAAAAAGTAAATAATGTAATTTAAAAGCACCAGGAAGGTAGAGGCAGATGGATCTTTCTAAGTTTGAGGCCAGCCTCCTGTACATAACAAGCTCCAGGGCAGCCAAGGCCACACAGTCAGAAAAACAAACAAAAGAAAACCCACAACAAAACAAACAGAAAGTATCAGGCTGCAGAGATGGCTCATTGGTTAAGCACACGAGCTGCTCTTGCAGAGTCTGGGTTTGATCCCCAGCCTTCACACGGGAGCCCAGAACGTTTTTTTTAACTCCAGTCTTCCTAAGGTACCAGGCATGTATCTGTTGCACAGGCATGTGTGTAAACAAAACCTGTAAAATAAGTAAATTTTAAAACTTTAAATTTCTTTTCCTTCCTTCCTTCCTTCCTCCCTCCCTTTCTTTTCTTCCTTCCTTCCTCCCTCCCTCCCTTTCTTTTCTTTCTTTCTTTCTTTCTTTCTTTCTTTCTTTCTTTCTTTCTTTCTTTCTTTCTTTCTTTCTTTCTTTCTTTCTTTCTTTTTGGAGACAGAGTCTTTCTACATATCCCTGACAGTCCTGGAACTCTCTATGTAGACCAGGCTGGCCTTGAACTCACAGAGATCTGTCTCTGCCTCCCCATTGCTAAGATTCAAGGCTTCCACTGCCACATTTGGCCCTATATTCATTTTACTAATAAATGACTTTTTGTGAAGCTTAGGTTCCACATAACGAAGCCCAGGTCACCAGCCCCTACAATATCTAATAGGTGCCCAGTTAAAATGTGTTACAGCTAGGAGCTCGGTCTCTGATAACATGAGCATTTCAGGGCGTAAATGGAGTGGAAATCAGGCCCAGGTGTGGGATGGGGAGGAGCACGTTCATGCAACAATGAACAACGATCTGTTTCTTGGCAGCCCATCAGAGCGGGGGAGGGGAGGGACAAGAGGCGCTGGCATTAGCACGCTGGGGCTGCGGGGCTGGCTCAGTCTGGGGCGCGGGGCTGGCTCCGGAGTCAAACCCCAGCCTAAAACAGGAAGCAGTTGCAGACCCATTAGATGGTGAGATACAAGGCAAAGCAGAAGTTGGTGTTGGCTAGCGTGCTAACAGGAATTCCTGGTGAGTTTCCAAACTCATCCCAAAACAAACACTTAGGTCTTTAATTACCCCGGAAGTTATTGCTGTTTGAAGCATAATTCAAATGACAACTAGGGGCTAGAGAGCTGATTGGGCATTTGCTGTATAGTCCTGAGGACCAGAGTCCAGATCTGTGGTCCAGAGTTCAGATCTCGCAAGCCCAGGCAGGGTACCCTACCAGTACCTGTAACTTCAGCTCCAGGGGTCCAACGCCCTCTTCTGGCCTCCAGAGGTATAAGCCTACAAAGGACACCCACATCAGCACATACATAAAAATAAATCCTTAAAAAATAGTTATTTCACACAAGAAACTATCTATACCGACAGCACCCAGCACCTAGGTCCTTTTGTAACCTAGTCAACCATCCCCGACAAGGGGACCATTCTACTAATTTTCTAGGGAGATCTTTTAGTTGCATGTCGATGGTCAATTAAATATGCCATCATTGTCAGGTGATGGTGATGCACACCTTTAATCCCAACACTGGGGAGGCGAAGACAGAAGCAGTCAGCCTGTGTTCTAGGACAGCCAGGGCTATACAGAGAAATTCTATTTGTGTGTGTATGTGGGAGCCAACATCAGTAGACAATAATTTCTCACGGACTCAGAATGCATTCTTTATTCTGTTTATCCTTTCCTTCCATTTAAAAAAAATGTATTTGTTATTATTAGAGTGGTGTGTGCCTGTGTGTGTGTGTGTGACTGTATGTGTGTGTGTGACTGTATGTGTGTGTGACTGTATGTGTGTGTACCTGTGTGTGTGCCTGTATGTGTGACTGTATATGTGTGTGTGACTGTATGTGTGTATACCTGTGTGTGTGACTGTATGTGTGTGTGACTGTATGTGTGTATGCCTGTGTGTGTGTGACTGTATGTGTGTGTGACTGTATGTGTGTATGCCTCTCTGTGTGTGTGTGACTGTATGTGTGTGTGCCTGTGTGTGTGTTTGCCTGTGAGTGCCTGTGTGCATGTGTGTGCCTGCATCTGTGTGTGCCCATGTGTAAGCGCCACAGCATTTGTGTGAAGGCTGGAGGACAAGCCTGTCCATTGTCTTTCACAACCTTACATGGGGTCTGAGGATCAAGTCAGGTCTCTGCACATCTGACAGCAAGACCTGGGATTTGAAGACCTCGAAGTGTCATGCTGTAGAAAGCCTTACTTCAGGTTCAGCGTACATTTATACAAGTATGTAACACAGAAAGCAGTGACCCAAGGAAAGGTGAGTTTAGGGAAACATCATCAGAAACGCATGTAAAAACAAATGCCAGTAAGCACACACTACATATTAACAGAGCAGTAGCAGTCCTTGCCCGGAACTTTCTCTGGACAGTCCAACTTAAACACGTTGCCTGGCATGCACTATCGATTATTTCTGGGAAATCACGAAAGCCAGGCAGAAGGCCGTGCCCAGACTCAGGTCATTCTAAAGACAGCACTCGGCAAATCCCCTCAACCAGGTTGGGTTCTATAGCTGTGTTACAACATCCAACAAGAACAAACATGTCTTAGAAATTGAATGTGTCTGTCACAGGAGGCACAGAATCACATCCAAGAACAATCCAGGGAACTAAATGCGCGTGAGGTAAACGGCCTCTGCCTCTTTCTTTTCCTGGAGGTTCTCTCGGTTCCCGAGGCTTATTCACCATGTTCGCACTCGGGTCTGGAGGCTTTCGTAGTTTTGCCCACTTTCCTTTTTTTTTTAAATTGGGAAGCTGCTGTCAGGTGGGTGAGCTCACTGGCCCCAAGGACCAAAGCCAGGGAAGTCACCACAGGGAACAGAGGAATAGGGAAGGGGGAGGGAAAGAGAAAGAGGCTCTTGTACAAAGAGGAAGAGAAGGAGAAGGAGGAGAAGAAAGAGAAGAAGAAGGAAGGAAGAGGAGGAGGAGGAAGAGGAGAAGAAGAAGGAGGAAGAGAAGGAGCCTTTTTTCCATTTTTATTAGTTACTTTGCATAGCTGTGAGCGGAAGGGGTGCCTGATCACCTGTTAGAGAGGATCTCACCTCTGGCAGATGGGAGAGAAAGAACGCCCAGAGGGCCAGATCTAATCCTCAGAAGCATACCCTGAGTGACTCACTACTTCCAGCAAGCCCTACCCTAACTCCCGCCTCCAGCTCCTGTTCCCAAAGTTCTGCCACCTTCTAAAGTACCTCACAGGCTGGGGACCGAGTTTCCAATCCTTCAGCCTGTAGGGACTTTTCTTTTTCTTTCTTTCTTTTTTTTTTGTTTGTTTGTTTGTTTGTTTGGCTTTTCAAGACAGGGTTTCTCTGTGTAGTTCTGGCTGTCCTGGAACTCACTCTGTAGACCAGGCTGGCCTCTGCCTCCCAGGTGCTGGGATTACAAGCATGCGCCACCACGCCCGGCTCTTTTTTTTTTTTTTTTTTTAAAGACAGAGTCTACTTTGCCCTTCAGGCTAGGCTAGAATGCATTAGCCTCTTGCTTCTGCCTCTCAAATGCTGGCACTACAGATACAAACTACTAAACCTAGTTGTGGGGGCAATCCATGTTCAAGTCATGAAGCCAGAACCAAAGCATGCAAAACACAAGCTCAGTTCAAGTGCACAGCTAGTCTCCTTCATTGGCTTCTTTGTTTATGGCTGCAGTGGACTCGCTGCTACAAGCTTGGGGCGCTGAGTTCAGATCCCTAGAATCCATGTTTTGTTTTGTTTTTTTGTATTTTATTTAGAAAAGCCAGGCATGGCAGCTTACAGTCAGAGTGTAGTCCCTGGGCCTGCTGGCAGCCATCCTGGCACACTTGAAAACTTTCAGGCTACATCATGTTTCAAACAGAGTGGAAGGAGCCTGAGGAACGACATCCAAGGTTGTCCTCTGGCCCCCATGTGTACACATGTGTACTCACGCACATGTATAAGTACATGCACACACACACTGGAATTTAATCACTATGATGTATTAAGAGGAAGAACTAAGTGGGATGATATTAAGGAGGTGGCTGTCATGGGCATGGCGGTCCCGGCATTTGGGAGGTAGATAGGAGGATTAGAGGTTCAAGGTTATCCTCTACTACACGGGGAGTTTGAAGCTAGCCTGGGCTATGTGAGACCCTTTTCTCACAGGGTGTAAGGTGATTTGGTCAAAATGGCTTTGTCTTCAGAAATGATCTGTGGATTAGTGTGTGGAGAGATTGTTTTATAATGGGGGTGTGGCAAAAAGCCAGTGTTGCTCTGTCTTGAATCTGCCTCTCTTGCCTTGCCTTTCAGTCCCAGAACTGTCTAGGGACTCTTTGGAATTCTCACCAGCAAGAAGGCCATCTCTAGGTACCACCTCGCCTCCTCCCAACTTCCAGTGCTGTGAACTTAAAAAAAAAAAAAAAAAAAAAAAAAAAAAAAACTACTTTTTTTTTTTATAACCATCTAGTCTGTGGCAACAGTAAGGATGGTAGTTTGAGTAACTATCACAGGCTCATATATATGAATGCTTAGTTACCCGGGAGTGATCTAGTAGAAGGACAAGCAGTCGTGACCTTGTTGGAGGAAGTGTATCACTTTGGGGTGGAATTTGAGGTTTCCAAAGCCCAAGCCCGGCCCTGTGTTGCCCTCTTTCTCTTCCTGTGGATCAGGATGTAGCTCTCAGCCACAGCTCCACCTTCACGGGTACCACCATGCTGCCACGATGATAATGAACTGATCCACTGAAACTGTAGCAAGCCCACAGTTCAATTCTTTCTAAGACTTACCTTGGTCTGGGCTGGAGAGATGGTTCAGTGGTTGAGAGCACTGCTCTTCTGTAGGTCCTGGGTTCAAATTCCAGCAACCACATGGTGGCTCACAACCATCTGTAACAAGATCTGATGCCCTCTTTATAGGGTGTCTGAAGACAGCTACAGTGTACTTACATATAATAAATAAATAAATAAATAAACAAATAAATCTAAAAAGAAAGAAAGAATTACCTTGGTCTTGATATAGTGACTAAGACAGTAAGTAAACTAAGACAAATGGGTTCCAATAACCTGTCACTCATCACCTCTTCCCTTATGATCCCTGGCTTCCTGGTTGCCGAGGCTTTGCTGGTTGATAACAGATAGAAAAGCTTTCTTAAATGTTACTAAGGATGGAGCCGGAGTAAGGCAAGCACGCTCCGCCTTTAACTTTTAACTTTTTGGATGGAGGATTTTTTTTAGGTTTTTCCAAGGTCCCCTCTACCCCAGCCCATGCTTTACTGAGGGTCTTTTTTCTCATGGTGTCTGCTGTATATGTTTCCTCACACCCAAATAAACACTTTTCTTCAACTGCAAAAAATAAAATAAAAATAAAAATTTTGGACAGGATCTCCATATGAAGTCATGGTTGGCCTCAAGCTCAGAGATCCACCTGCCTCTGCCTCCCGAGTGTTGAGATTTAAAAGTGTGTGCCACCGCATCTGGCGTTTTGGGAAACGTTTTGTTTTGTTTTGTTTTGTTTTGTTTTGTTTTGTTTTGTTTTGTTTTGAGACAGGGTTTCTCTGTATAACTCTGGCTATTCTGGAACTAGCTCTGTAGACCAGGCTGGCCTCAAGTTCACAGAGATCTGCCTGTCTCTGACTCCCAAACGTTGGAATTAAATGTGTGCACCACCACCACCACACCTGGGAAACTTTTTTGAGTGCCGACGTGATGTTCAAAATATTTTGGATTTATTTCGGAGCCCTCTGTGTGTTGTAGATTGATTCTAATCCTACTTGTGTTAATTCGGCTCCAAAACTTACCGGGAACTCACACATCTGCATGTAAGATGCTGAGGGTCCCTGCCCTCATCCGGTTCTGATTGGCAGATAAAGTTGCCAGGGCAGATGGCTGGGCAGAGAGCCAGAGGCAAGGGAACCCGGGGAAGGAGGATTCAGTACCGCATGCCGGGGAAGCAAGAGAAACAGAGTTGAGCGCTGCATGGCAGAGAGACAGCCAACATGTAGGGGTTGGGGATCGGGGCCCAGGAGGGCTGCAGGCCTGGGTCCGGGGCAGCCAGGATGGAATATAGGTTTTAGAAAGTAATAATTTGGGAATATCGGAGGGGAGAGCGCGCTAGCAACATGGAGGAGTGAAGTGGCCTAGCCACTGAGCTGTTGAAGGCACATTAAAATAGAAGGCTGTGTGTGTGTGTGTGTGTGTGTGTGTGTGTGTGTGTGTGAGAGAGAGAGAGAGAGAGAGAGAGAGAGAGAGAGAGAGAGAGAGAGAGAGAGAGAGTCTTTCACTTGAGAATCCAGAGCACGGATTCTGGAGAGATGGCTCAGCGGTTAGGAGCACTGACTGCTCTTCCGGAGGTCCTGAGTTCAAATCCCAGCAACCACATGGTGGCTCACAGCCATCCGTAATAAGATCTGATGCCCTCTTCTGGTGTGTCTGAAGACAGCTACAGTGTACTCATACAACTAAAATAAAGTAAAATAAAATAAATAAATAAATACATCATCTTTGAGAGAGAGAGAGAGAGAGAGAGAGAGAATCTGGAGCATTGAGGTGGGTAGTGAGGAACCCACAGAGACCAGAGAGGTAGAGCGGATTAATCAACTACAGCAATACCTCTAGACTTCAGATTTTCAAAAAAAATTTTGATTACATTTAGTGTATGTGTGTGTGTGTGTGTGTGTGTGTGTGTGTGTGTGTGTGTGTTCCTTGTGGGGTTCATGATAACTTTAGAAGTTGGCTCTCTCCTTCTGCCGCATGGGTCATGGGAATCGACCTCAGGACATCCACCTTGGCAGGAAGTGCCCTTACCTGCTGAGCCATCTCACCAGCCTCAAGGTCAGATCTTCAGATTAAAGGCGTTTAGTTGACAATGTCAGCCGCTGTTCCCCACTCTGCGGAACTAAGGTGGGAGGCGGGTCTGACCCCCAGCACTTTGGATTACAGACTCACTCGCCCTGTCTGGGTTTTCTCTCCATGCCTCACGTACGTCTGAACAGCGAGGAGGGCCCTGATTGTACTGGCCCATTCAGAGAAAACATCATTTAACTACGCCATGAAGGAGGCCGCGGTAGAGGCTCTGAAGAAGAAAGGATGGGAGGTCGTCGTGTCCGACCTCTATGCTATGAACTTTAACCCCGTCATTTCCAGAAACGACATCACAGGTAAGAACCGTCTCTCACGGGTGGTAGTGGCGCACAGCACTTGGGAGGCAGAGGCAGGCGGATTTCTGAGTTCAAGGCCAGCCTGGTCTACAGAGTGAGTTCCAGGACAGCCAGGGCTACACAGAGAAACCCTGTCTCGAAAAAACAAAAAAAAAAAAAAAAAGAACCATCTCTCTCTGTTGACAGCGGACCCCTGTGACCCAGCCTCAGTCCAGTCCCTCTTGCCTCCCAACAGGTAAGCTGAAGGACTCGGAGAACTTTCAGTATCCTACTGAGTCATCTCTAGCATATAAGGAAGGCCGCCTGAGCCCAGACATTGTGGCTGAACAGAAAAAGCTGGAAGCCGCAGACCTGGTGATATTTCAGGTATCCCAAAGAACAGACATCATAGGAAAGCGGTGTCTGGAGGGCTCGCCCTGTGGTCCTGGAGTCCTCTGCATTCTAAGTGATGCCAGTCACAGGGTGTGCAGCTGAGCTGATGTGCTTTGTGTGTTTACATTTGTTTGTGTTTGTGTGTGTTGTGTATATGTGTGTGTGTGATTACCTTGGTCTGACTTCTTGGTCTTCTGCCCCGCAGTTCCCATTGCATTGGTTTGGGGTGCCCGCCATCCTGAAGGGCTGGTTTGACAGAGTGCTGGTAGCAGGATTTGCCTACACTTACGCCACCATGTATGACAAGGGTCCTTTCCAGGTAGGCGAACCGTTGACCGATTCCTGGGTAGGTTCTACTCTGAGAGCACAGACGCACTCTTCAGACCAAGGAGGATGCGTTGCATAGTTCTTATAAATCACATGACAGGATGTTTTGGATTTGTCCCATTTTTTAAACTTACTTATTATTTTATGTCTGTGGGTGTTTTACCTGTTTATATGTCTGTGTGCCGCCACATGTGTGCAGTGGTTGAGGAATCCAGGAAAGGGGGAGTCACATCTTCCTGGAACTGGAGTTACAGGACAGTTGTGAGCCACCATGGGTCCTGGGGACTGAACCTGGGTCTTCTGAAGAACAGCCAGTGCTTTTAACCCCCCCACGCCACCTCTCCATTCATGTGTGTGGGAGGGACACACGCCTGCCACAGCCTGTACGTGAAAACCAGGGGACAAGTTGCAGACGGAAGATCAGACTCAGGTTGTCAGGCTCGGAGGCAAGTGACTTTACCAGCTAAGCCATCTCACCAGCCTTTGGACTTTGTTTTAAAGTGTTCCAGGAAAAAAAAAAAAAACAAACAACTTAAAAAAGTACGTGTGGAGGGAATTAACGAGTGGCTGGTGTAGGAGAGATAAACTAGACTTCAAGCTGTCTGGTAGATTTTTGGTTGTTGTTGTTGTTTTGTTTGTTATCATCCTATCTTCATGCTTGAGACTTTTTTTCCCATAGTAAAAATAAAAATGGAAAAATCTTACTGACTTGGCGATGGACACCTGACATCCCATTTGGGTGGGAAAGACAGGAAGACCAGGAGTTCAAGGCCATCCTCGGCTACTTAATGAGTTTTAGGCCAGCCTGGGCTACATGAGAGCCTGTCTGAATAAAACATGAAACTGGAAAAAGAATCTTTTGTTGTTTGGAGGCCAAATAGTGACAAGAACTATCTTGTGACATTTTTTTTAAAAAAAATAGATTTGTAAACATTTGTGTATTCTTATTTTATGTACATCGGTGTTTTGCCTGCAAGTGCGTCTGAATGTGGGTGTTAGATTGCCTTGGAACAAGAGTTACAGTTGTGAGCTGCCATGTGGGTGCTGGGAATTGAACCTGGGTCCTCTGGAAGTGCGGCCAGGGCTTAGAACCACTGAACCATCTTCCAGCCTCAACTTTTTCTTTTTTTTCTTTTTTTAATTAAATTAATAAAAATTGACACAGGGTCTTACCACGTAGCTCTGGCTGTGTTGGAACTCACTCAGACCGACCTGCCTCTGTCTCCAGAGCGCCGGGATTAAAGTCGTGAGCCACCGCACCCAGCTGTCTCCTAAAGTTTAGAGTGAGCTGATGATTTGCGCTGTAGTCCAGGCACTCCACATCATGTGCTGGTCCCAGCCACAGCTGGAACATGTGCAGAGTCACGCTGAGCTGGCAGAGGAATAGGGTGGCCTCCTTCGTTCTTCTCCCCAGGGGCCCCTGTTCATTAACTCACTGGGACCCAGGAGAGGAGCCCTGGGACACTTGTTTTCTATTTCAGAACAAGAAGACCTTGCTTTCCATCACCACGGGGGGCAGCGGCTCCATGTACTCTCTTCAGGGTGTCCACGGGGACATGAACGTCATTCTCTGGCCAATTCAGGTAGCCCCCTGTCGGTGAACTTCCAGAGGAGTTTGTTAGCGGGGCGTTCCTCAGAGTCCAAACCTCCAGACAGTAACTAAGAATGACCCGAGGCGTGAGGAGGATCGCCTGGCAACAGGGCAGCCCCTCCTGAGCCTCCTTCAGGAGCTTCTGAGGTGACCCAGGGCACATGGCCAAACGGTCTCTCCTAAAGATGTGCCCCGGGGCCTCCGCGTGTGCAGCCAAGGCCTTGGCTTTCTCCAGCCTTCCTGGGATAGTAGCTGCACCACAGAACATTTTAATAAAAAACAAATATGTATATGTGTATATGTGTATATGCATAAGTGTGCTTGCGTGTATGTGCCTGTGTGTACATGTATGTGTTTACCTGTGCGGTTTTGTTTGTGTGTGTGTGTGTGTGTGTGTGTGTGTGTGAGTGTGTGTGTATGTGTATCAGAGGTCAACTTTTAGGAGTCCCCTCTCCCTTTATACTTTGTTGATACCAGGATTTCCTTGGCTTTTGTAGTACTGTGTGGTCAAGGCTCACTGTCCTTGAACTTCTGGGCAGTTGTCCGGTCTCTGCCTCCCATCTTGCCTTGGCATGCTGGGATTGCAGATTCATGCTGCATATATATATATATATATATATATATATATATATATATGTGTGTGTGTATGCATGTATACACACATACACACAAACAACCACACATATATATATGTGTATGTGTATATATATATATATATATATATATATATATATATATATGATTTTTTGAGACAGAATTTCCCTGTGTATCTGTATAGCCCTGGCTGTCCTGAAACTCACTCTGTAGACCAGCTGGCTTCACACTTGGAGACCCACCCACCTCTGCCTCCCCAGTGCTGGGATTAAGGTATGTGCCACACCACCTAGCTGCAGTCATTTTTATTTTATTTTATTTTATTTATTTATTTATTTATTTATTTATTTATTTGGGTTTTTTTTTTTTTTTTTTTTTTGAGACAGGGTTTCTCTGTATAGCCCTGGCTGTCCTGGAACTCACTCTGAATTTTTTTTTTTTTTCGAGACAGGGTTTCTCTGTAGCTCTGGCTGTCCTGGAACTTACTTTGTAGACCAGGCTGGCCTCAAACTCAGAAATCCGCCTGCCTCTACCTCCCAAGTGCTGGGATTACAGGCCTGCGCCACCACGCCCGGCCCACCCTTTTATTTTTTAAGGTGGGAGGGGGTTCATATATAATCCCAGGGTGGACTTGAACTTGTGGTGGTTCTCCTGCCTCAACTCGTTGGGTGCTGGGTTGAAGACATGGGCTGCCATATGTGGCCCCCCAGGACAAGAACCAAGCTCATTGAGCTTGTCCCAGAGGGGGGCTTCGGGGTCCTTACATGCCGAGGATTATGTCCGCTCAGGACTGGGGCTGCAGAGGAGACAGCGAGATGGGCACTGGAAAGACATTTGTAAAGACTGAGCTCATTGTGTGGAGAGGCAGGAAAATGCACATCCACCCTCGCATGACACCCCGGTGCCGGGGAGCAAGCGGGCTCCCTAATGTAATACAATTTCCGGCTCTTTTGGCAGAGGATCCAGGTTGGCACAGTTTCAAGGTTTTGACTCATTCAAGCTCCGCCAAGGAGGCTGAGCCAGGTGACAGCTAGGGAGGGCGGGCGGAAGGAAAGAGAGGGACCTGTGACAACTCCCCAGGTCACCTCAGGCCTCTGACTGCCCTTTCTCCCACTGGCAAGCCCAACGCACCCTCCTTAAAGGTTTTGTTTCTGTTTTTGTTTTTTTTTTTTAATTGAGTTTTATTTTATGAGTTTTGCCCGCTGTTTGTCTGTGTACGGTGTGCATGCAGTGTTCGCGGAAGCCAGAAGCATACATTGGATTCCCCGGAACAGCACCTATACATGGTTTTGAGCCACCATGTGGGTCCTGGGAATCAAACTCGGGCTTTCCGGAAGAGCAGCCAAGGCTCTTAATCACCAAGGCATCTCTCCAGCTGCAAGTTTTTTGTTTTTGTTTTTAAGATGTCTATTTATAGGCTGGTAAGATGGCTCAGCGGGTAAGAGCACTGACTGCTCTTCCAAAGGTCCTAAGTTCAAATCCCAGCAACCACATGGCTCACAACCATCCATAATGAGATTTGACGCCCTCTTCTGGTGTGTCTGAGGACAGCTACGGTGTAATAATAAGTAATTAAATCTTTTAAAAAATGTCTATTTATTTTATTGCTCTGGGTGTGTATGATACGTTTTTTTGTAGCTGCCCACAGAGGTCAGAAAAGATCATCCAGAGCCGGGCGGTGGTGGCACACGCCTGTAATCCCAGCACTCTGGGAGGCAGAGGCAGGCGGATTTCTGAGTTTGAGACCAGCCTGATCTACAGAGTTAGTTCCAGGACAGCCAGGACTACACAGAGAAACCCTGTCTTGAAAAAACCAAATCCAAAAAACAAACAAACAGAAAAGGTCATCCAATCCCTTAGAACTGGAGTGACAGGTGAGTCCCTCCATGGGCCCTGAGAACCAAGCTGGGTTCTCTGAACGAGCAGTTAAGTCTTTCCCGTTGAGTCAGCTCTCCAGTCCCCAGATCAACTTCTGACATCCGTTTATCGTACAGACTTAACTCCCATGACTGACCTCTGTGCTCTGTTTCTCTCCAGAGTGGCATCCTGCGTTTCTGTGGCTTCCAGGTCCTAGAACCTCAACTGGTCTACAGCATTGGCCACACTCCGCCCGAGGCCCGCACGCAGATCCTGGAAGGATGGAAGAAACGCTTGGAGACTGTCTGGGAGGAGCCTGCACTCTATTTTGCTCCAAGCAGCCTGTTCGATCTCGACTTCCAGGCAGGATTCTTACTGAAAAAAGAAGCTCAGGAAGAGCAAAAGAAGAACAAGTTTGGCCTTTCCGTGGGTCATCACCTGGGCAAGGCCATTCCGGCCGACAACCAGATCAAAGCTAGAAAATAAGATTTTTTTTTTCTAGCAGGTAGTCAGACCCAGGTTTCTTTTCTCCCAGCTTGCCTGACTTGCTTTCATTTTTTTTTTCCTTTGCTCCACAAGGAGAGGAAAAGGAGTAGCTCGCTTCATGCATTTTTGGATAGTTCTGCCATGTGACAGCAAGCGGAACGGAAGTCCGATTAGGGAGCCTCAGGTGGCCTGGGATATGAATCAGGGAGAGGTGTAGGAGCGAGCTGGAAAATACTCTTCTAGGTCATTTATGCAATATACACCCTTTTCTCAGGGCTAGCCCCGGCTAGATGACATCCAGTCCTCCATGGATTTGTTGCCTTTAATTACCTCTCTGTGGTTTAGGGCAGAAGGGAATTGCTCAAAGAAAACAATGGCCGAGGGACTAACTTGTTTAGCGGTTAGCAGTTAGCTGACGCCTGTTTATGATACATCCTGGTTTCAATTACTGTGCAGGGGCTGACATGCCCATGGGATTACTCCCCAGCTCCTCTCTGTCTTGTACACAGCACACCCAGGTCCTGGGAAATGAATATTAAAACAGATCTCTGTCTCATTCTTTCTATTCTTTTTTTTTTTAATCGAAATAAATGAATATATCACATACCAGATGGTGGTACATGCCTTTAAGCCCTTCAATACTTAAAACAATAGCCCCCTACTGACCTGGAGAGATGGCTCAGCAGCTAGGTTCTGTAATATTGTGAAATCAACGACATTCCTTTTTTATTTTTATTTATTTTTTTAAAGACTTATTTATTTATTAGATGTACGCACACTGTAGCTGTCTTCAGACATACCAGAAGAGGGCGTCAGATCTCATTACAGATAGTTGAGAGCCACCATGTGGTTGCTGGGATTTGAACCTTTGGAAAACAGTCAGTGCTTTTTTTTTTGTTTTGTTTTGTTTTGTTTTGTTTTGTTTTTCGAGACAGGGTTTCTCTGTATAGCCCTGGCTGTCCTGGAACTAGCTCTGTAGACCAGGCTGGCTTCGAATTCAGAAATCCGCCTGCCTCTGCCTCCCAAGTGCTGGGATTACAGGTGTGTGCCACCACGCCCAGCTACAGTCAGTGCTCTTAACCGCTGAGGCATCTCTCCTTTTTTATTTGTAAAGATCAGTTGATCGGTTTTATTTTTAATTGTGTGTGTGTGTGTGTGTGTGTGTGTGTGTGTGTGTGAGGGTTTGTGAATGTGTGTGTACAAGTGCCCACAGACTTCAGAAGAGGACCTTCTAGCACCCAGAGCTGGAGTTACAGGTAGGTGTGAGCCACTTGAAGTGGGTGGAGGAAGCACACTCAGGTTCTCTCCAAGAGCAGGGACTCCTCTTAGCTATGAAACCATCTCTCCAGCCCTGATAATTACATTCTGTTTAAGGAATTGTGTGGGTATTATGTAGGTCTTATTATTTATAGTAAATAATTTTGTGTGTGTGTGTGTGTGTGTGTGTGTGTGTGTGTGTGTGTTGGTGTCTAACGTTACAACTGTGAAGCAAGTATCCTACTGTTGAACTACATTCTCAGTTCCCGATTTTGGCATGAAATTAAGTTTTATTTAGGTGTGTATGCACACATGAGTATGGCGTGCCTGTGGAGACGAGAAGATGGAATCACAGCCCCTGGCTGGAGTTACAGGCC
Organism: Apodemus agrarius; assembly: GCA_964023405.1. NCBI lineage: Eukaryota > Metazoa > Chordata > Mammalia > Rodentia > Muridae > Apodemus > Apodemus agrarius. Next base: position 22,251,626 of record OZ030024.1, read on the forward strand.
CTTGTAAGCTCCCCTATGTAAGCGCTCAGAACTGAGCTCCACTTGGGTCCTCGGAGAGCAAGGGCTTTTAAATGTTGAGTCACCTCTCTCTAGCCACTTGATTTAAATTCTTGAGATGCACACTGGACATGCTGGTGGCACGTGGCTATCATCCCAGCACTCTGGAGACCGAGGCAGGAAGGACAGAAACATAAGGTCATCCTGAGCTATCTAGCGAGTTTGAGACTATCTTGAGCTACTTAAGATCCTCTCTCTAGAGACAAACCTTGAAGTATATCTCTTTCCACCCTGGGTGCAACTCAAGGAGATGACAACAGTGCACCCTCTTGTGGCAAATGGGAAGAAAGTATACAAAACCAGATGGCCAGAAATTTTGTAGACCTTGAACTGTTTGGCCTGGTATGGTCTCGGCCCCCCGCAGTCTCCCGCCTGTCAGTCAGCACGGCCTCCTTTCTGAGTCCTGACTAAGGTGGAACTTTTCTGATGCTTTCCTTCTGCCTGTTTCTCCTGGATACTGGCCAGAGCCTAAATAGACATATTTCCCCAATACTCCAGCTTCCTTACTGACTCTGAAGTTCCCTTCCTATTTGCCGTAACCCCTCAAGCCATAGCTTGACTACCGTGCATGGTTCAAGTGTATGCCTCTAGGTTCCTGCCCTGATTTCCTTCAGTGATGTACTGTAAACTGTAAGCTGAAATAAAACCTTTCCTCCCTAAGTTACTTTTGGTCTGGTGTTTTATGACAGCGATAAGACCAAAGAGAACTTGGCTCCTGAGGGTTAGGGTTAGGGGCTAGGAATTCTTTTCCTGATGTTTTAAGAAAACTGCACATGGTGGGGTGAGGGTGGGGGGTGGGGGGTGGGGGGTGGTGGTGGAGGGTGGGGGGATGGTAAGCAGGGGGAGGGAGGATAGGATAGGGGTTTTTTGGAGGGGTAATGAGGAAAGGGGATACCATTTGAAATGTAAATAAAGCAAATATCTAATAAAATTAAAAAAATAAGAAAACTGCATACAAATGAGATAACAAGCTTGGCGCTAAGGATAATTAAAGGACTATATCTTTTTCAACAAATAAACGTTATTCTTGAGACTTTCACACACATATACAATGAAATATATCTACTTCAATGTCCCCCCTCCAACTCCCTCCCTATCTGCCCCCAACAATTCCACCTCACAATTTCCTGTTTTGTTCAATTTCTTTTTTGTGGTAACCTACTAAGTCCAGCTAGTGGGCCTTCCACTGGAGCACAAGAAATCCAGCAGGGGAACACCCTAAAAGAATGATCCTTCCCTCTGGGTGTGGTGACGCACGCCTGTAATCCCAGCACTTGGGAGGCAGAGGCAGGCGGATTTCTGAGTTCGAGGCCAGCCTGGTCTACAGAGTGAGTTCCAGGACAGCCAGGGCTGCACAGAGAAACCCTGTCTGGGGGAGGCGGGGAAAGAATAATCCTTTCCTCCCGGAGCAGTTATCAACTGCTAATAGCAACCCAGCAAGAGGTGAAGTCTGAAGAGTACCTCCCCCATCTGTGCTAGAACTTTGGCTGGCTTGACCTTGTGCAGACAATCTTAGCTGCTGTGAGTCCATGGTTACCATATCATAGGACTGGATCTTTCTTTCTTTCTTTCTTTCTTTCTTTCTTTCTTCCTTCCTTCCTTCCTTCCTTCCTTCCTTCCTTTCTTTCTTTCTTTCTTTCTTTTTTGGTTTTTCGAGACAGGCCTCGAACTCAGAAATCCTCCTGCCTCTGCCTCCCAAGTGCTGGGATTAAAGGCGTGCACCACCACCGCCCCGGCTGGATCTTTCAATAAAGTAAAGTAAAATGGTATCTAGTGTATGAGACAATAGAACAGGGTGGCAGCAGGACTAGTAATAGAGTGTATTTACTCTGACCAGGAAATAAGTAAATAGCTTTGGTGCCAGCCCTAAAGGGACAGTCTCCTTTACAGGAGTATTGTGTACATACAAACTGGTGCATGGGGTTATTAAGTGTGGAAGTTGAGGTTCCGTGCAGGACCAAACTCAAGAGCCCTTGCTTTTGTTTTGATACTTGTGTGCATGCATGTAAGCATGCCATGGTGTATTTCTGGAGACCAGAGGACAACTGTAGAGTCAGTTCTCTCTTTCCATGTTTTTCTGGGTTCTGGGGACTGAACTCAGATTGTCAGGCTTATGAGACAAGCACCTTTACCAGACAAACCATCATGGCATCATGGTGGTATATATATATATATATATATATATATATATATATATATATATATATATGTGTGTGTGTGTGTGTGTGTGTGTGTGTGCGTGCGTGCGTGCGTGCTTGCGTGTGTGTGTGTGTGTGTGTGTGTGTGTGTGTGTGTATATATATATATATATATTTTTTTTTTTTGAGACAGGGTTTCTCTGTGTAGCCCTGGCTGTCCTGGAACTCACTCTGCAGACCAGAGTGGCCTCGAACTCAGAAATCCACCTGCCTCTGCCTCCCAGAGTGCTGGGATTACAGGCGTGCGCCACCACCACCCGGCTTATATTTTTGTTTTTGAAAGACTAATTTTATTTATGTGTGAAGTGAAAACTTCTAGTTTCTTTGGAAAGTTAGTTATGTCAAATGTTTTGCTGGGCACACAGGTGAAAGGGTGTTTTGATACAGCAAACATATGAAAGGACCCGGGATGAAGGGGTATGAATATGACCCCACAGACAGTGGAAGACGAGCACTGAGCATTGATTTCGTTCGCTCCACCTCGAGTTCGCCAGCGACATGCATGCTTTGGTTCACCTTGCACAGTGCTGTTGAGCTCACCTTGTGCTCGCTCGCCCAAGAGCTTCTGTAGCAGCTTGCCACTTGGGGTTTCTTCAGGATTGAACTACAGCTGCTGGTTCACATCTGGTGTCTGCCTGCTTAGGGAACTGGAGTGAAGCAGAAGGCTTGTGTATGTTATCTGTCTGCCCAGAGGACTGGTCTGCAGCTGCTTACTTGTATTTGGTGTTTGCTATGGGACTGAACTGCTGCCAAAGAAGATGGAGCTTGCCCCCGAAGAACTACTGCTGAACAAGCAGGTCCACTTCTCCCACATCCTACCTTTCCTCTTCCATGACCTCTGTGGGTGGTGGGCTACAGGAGAGTTTGAACCTCATTAAAAGTAGGTTGCAAAAAATGTATGCCTACATATATGTATATGTTTGGAAGTGCCTGCGGAGGCCAGAAAAGGGTGTCTGACTCCATGGAACTTGGAGTTGCTGGCAGTTGTGAACTGCCTGACATGGGGCAGGAACCAAACTCGGGTTCCGCCAAGAAGCATGAGCTCTAACTGCTGAGCCATCTGTGATGGTTTGTACATGATTGGCCCAGGAAGTGACCCTATTAGGAGGTGTGGCCTTGTTGGAGTAGGTGTGTCACTGTGGGTGTGGGCTTAAGACTCACCCTAGATGCCTGGAAGTCAGTCTTCCACTAGCAGCCTTCAGATGAAGATGTAGAACTCTCAGCTCCTCCTACACCATGCCTCCCTGGATACTGCCATGTTTCTGCCTTGATGACAATGGACTGAACCTCTGAGCCTGTAAGCCAGCCGTTTTTTTCTTTTTCTTTTTCTTTTTCTTTTTCTTTTTCTTTTTCTTTTTCTTTTTCTTTTTCTTTTTCTTTTTCTTTCTTTTCTTTCTTTCTTTCTTTCTTTCTTTCTTTCTTTCTTTTTTTTTTTGGATTTGGTTTTTTGAGACAGGGTTTCTCTTTATAGCCCTGGCTGTCCTGGAACTCACTCTGTAGACCAGGCTGGCCTCGAACTCAGAAATCTGCCTGCCTCTGCCTCCCAGATTGCTGGGATTACTGGTGTGCACCACCACCGCCCAGCTTAAGCCAGCCCCAGTTAAATGTTGTCTTTTATAAAACTTGCATTGGTCATGGTGTCTGTTCACAGCAGTGAAACCCTAACTAAGACACCATCTTTTCAGGCGCATTTTCATCTTGGTTACCATACCTTTTCAGTACTGTTTAAGCTTATTAATGACAAATATTTACATTTTCTGATTTTTATGTGCACATGTGTGGTGTTTGTACATCTGTGTGTGCATGTGCATATGCAGGTGCACCTCTGTTTGTGTGTGATGTACAGAGGTTGACCTTAGGTCTGCTTTGATTGCTCTGTACCTCAAGCCCTTATAAGGTTCTCCACTGAAGCTGGAGCTCAGAGTTTCTGCGAGGCTGGCTGCTCAGTGAGCTCTTGGGAAGCCGTGTCCATCTCCCCAGTGCTGAGTTAGATGCATATCACATTTGGCTTTTTCTTTTCTTTCTTAATGAATTATTTATTTTATGTATATGAGTACACTGTCCCTGTCTTCAAACACACCAGGACATTGCATCCCATTACAGATGGTTGTGAGCCACCATGTGGTTGCTGGGAATTGAACTCAGGACCTCTGGAAGGGCAGTCAATGCTAACCTCTGAGCCATCTCTCCAGCGCCACATCTGGCTTTTTCTGAGGAGGTAGATCTCAACTGCGCTCTTCACCTTTGTTGGCATACACTCTACTGGCTTGCCTTGAAATCACACAGATCTGCCTACTTCTGTCCACTATGCCCTGATAAGCATTTTTGACTGTCCTTAATTGTTTATTGGATATGAATTATACAAATATCACATGTATTAGTGGTAACGGTGGAGCTGGAGAGTATTGCGCCTTCTCCAGGCTGCACAGCGAGAACCACCAATAGTGTGATGGAACTTGTGGCCCTGTCCGAGGCCACGGCTCTTTTGGCCAACAGATGTCAGCCCACGCATCTCTCTGTGCATGTGGACTGGTTTGATGATCCACTGGGTGTTAGGATTTCTTCTGATAGCTTTATGGAATGGATCAATGAGGATAACCACAAAAATTTATATGTGGAATCTTCACCAACCCAGTAGGAATTCAGGATTCTCAAAGCCCCACAATTGTTCCTCAGCAACAGACTGAAGGCTTTGGGCAATTTCAGCTGGTCAACACCGTGGTGAATAGGCTTGCACCCTTAGGAAGGGGGCGTTTGTGATCACCACGGTGGACACAAATCCTGTAAATGACATAACCTTGCTTAGCCTTGAATCCCAGTCTTCGAGCTCTACGAGACCAGGTGGGGCAGGGAGCCCTGTGCAGCACAGAGCTGGCGGTATTGCCAGCAGCGCGGGACTACTTCTTCCTCCGTAGTTCCTGGATGTATTTGCATGCACCCATCCTGGCTCACCTGATGGCTGTCGCCAGAGGAAAGGAAGGCTCAGTTTTTTTTTTCTTTTTTTTTTGGGGGGGGGGGGTTCGAGACAAGGTTTCTCTGTGTAGTCCTGGCTGTCCTGGAACTCACTCTGTAGACTAGGCTGGCCTTGAACTCAGGAATCCACCTGACTCTGACTCCCAAGTGCTGGAATTACAGGTGTGCGGGTCACCACTGCCTGGCTTCAGTTTTTCATATATTCATGATATCCTTGTATCACCTATATTACTAACATATTGTTTTTCTTTGATTCATCCTTTCCCACATCATCTAGTTAGTAGACATATTAATTCTTTTTTGAGATGCTGTGAACTGACCCCAGGGCTTTGCACCTGCTAAGTGAGTACTCCAATCAGAAGCTCCATGCTGAGTCCCTCACACATGGTTCCGATCAGCTCAGTTGGTCCCAGTCTCTACCATTTCCCCACGTTGCCGATACACTCAGGCCAACACAGTCTGAGGAAAAAAGATTGCCACCCACTGCTAAATGAAAACTTTCAATGTTTTATTTTTGACTGCAGCTGTTTACAGAAATATAATTGCGAGTATACAAATGTTCCAATAGAAGCAAAATATCTTTTTAATATTTAACAAGTTATCACAGATAGCTAAAAACATAGATGCAAATGAAATTCCCCCAGAGAACAAACTGAGAATATCTGGTGTCAGTGCTCTGAAATTCCAACTATGAAGCCATATACACAATGTCACTCTTACGTCACTGCAGGACAATGCAAGAAGGCAGGTCAGTGGTTGATCAGTGTGCTCAAGCAGATGAAATTAAACACAACTCAAAATGGCAGAACGGCAGCTAAATCACGTGAGAACACGTTAGTGAGATATTCCACGTTACTCATTAAAACAAAGTAAAAGAAGAGAGTGAAACTCAGTCAAGTTGCCAGGAAAGCAGCAATCACTTGGAGCTTATCTTAGAGGGAACAAGGTGAACAGATACATTCATTAGATAGAAGGGGTTAGTTCAATTGCACTGCAGAAGGTCTCTAATGAGTGAAATTGTGATCACTTCGGTGCAGGACAGCTTTCTTTCTTTCTTTTCCTTCTCTCTATCTTGCTCTCTCTCTTTGGTACTGGGGATCACACCTACCTTGGCCTTGTGTATATACAGGCCCCATCACTGAGCTCCAGCTCCAAGCAGGATTGGTCACAGAAGTTTGATTCTCAACTCACTTGCAAGCATCTGGGGTTATGTATGAGTGTAAGCGTTCCCGAGGCTCACTAGCTAAGAGTAATAGGTCACCCCTGCACACCATGCATATTATTACTGCTGGGGTGGGTTCTGGGTAGAGGAAGGACCAGTGTGAGAGAGCAGGTAGGGGTGACATGGGTTGAATGCAGGATCTTTAAGGGAGGTATTACAAACCTGGGTTAAATGAATTATGTAGAATGCTCTGGATCCAGTGACAGACGGGGAAGGGAGGGTGTCTACAGCATCCCAACAGCTTGCCTACTTACTTTCCAGCACCAGTTTGTAGAGTAAGCCACTTAGCACTGCTAGTGTGGAACAGAAGCAGTGATTCTCAGAAAGCAAGTAATCATTTAGTTTTATTCTGAAAAGTGAATCTTTCTTTCATGAGTTAACTCATCAGTGATTTGTAAACAGTGGAAGGAAGATTAATGATGGAAGTGCTGAATTCTAAAGGAAAAAAAAACAACAAAAAAAAACAAACCTGCCTAGCTTGTATTTGTTAAGATGCACACAACTGAGAAGGGAGATACCCAAATTATAAAATGCACTGTCTTATTATTTTGTTAAGTACTTCACCTGAAGTTTGAGTTCCAAGGAGAACCATCACTTGACTGCAATGTTCAAATGCCAAGTAAGCTACCTGAAAAGAATCTATTAAGAGAAGAAATTAAACAAGGTGCTATGTTGGCCTGGCCAGCCATCTATCTGAGATCTCAGATACAAGAAAAATGGTATGGAATGGCAATTCTGTTCTGAGAGCTGGTCTAGCCAGAGCAAAACCATGGTCTGCTGGTAAATTAAGAGGCAATAAAGAGAAAGCTTGTATTACACTGCCCACAATGTACCCATGTTATGCATAAACAGGAGACTGTAGCACCCATCAATTATTTTAGCTAAGTAAATGTCACAACAAAGAAATACAGAACATTGCACCTATATATTGAAATCAGTCAGTTAATGTAAACTTTTTTAGTCAGTGGTAGGGAAATGCCAAACTAAGTTAAATGAATTATTAATAACTACAGTGTATATACATATAACACATGCATTTCTTCGGCAGTACTGAGAATAAATTATTATTGTTGATAAATGATCACAGATAACCAGGTAAGGCTGAATATACATAAAGAAGTAATTATCTCTTAAGAGTGGTGAAGAAATTCTCTTTCACTAGACAGAGCTCATCCGAGTGGCTCTGAAATGAAGGATGCCCTGGACTCACCTGGGAGCTGGCGTCAGACAGACTGCCGGGCCCCACTTCAGATCTAATCGGTATGCCTAGGCTAATGCCCAAGAGTGTGCACGTCTAACTAGTTCCCTGCTCATACTGATGCTAGCTGCTGGGCAGAGGACCATCCTGGTTTGCATAAACCACATGGATAAAAACTATACACTATAGGATTCTTCTATAACGGACATGAAACACACAGGAAGGGGAATGGTCCTAAGTAGCTCTCCAACACACTCACCAGCCAGTCAAACATTTGACTATTTCTAAAATGGTCTGCAAAATGTAGTTCATTTCCCTATAGCTACATTTCAAGGTCTTAAGTCCTTTAGATTTAGAAAATAGTAATTTCACACTTATTGTAAGTTACTTTAAATAAGCAGGCACCTAACACACCAAGCCATCTATCCAAAATAAATATGCAGTATTCTGAATAGTTAAGGTGTATTCTTGGCTTTGTTTGGAATGATTAAAGTGCACAAGAGTATTAAAAATACTGCATAAGTATGCCATCTTCAGTCCACCAACAGTTACAAAACACACTTGCATGGGGAGCACAGCTCTGTTCCAGAGTTTAAGTTACTACTGTCTGAATTTGTTGCTGATGGCCCTTTCTTCAAGCACCACCACAAGGAGCTGGATCAGAAACAAAATGGACAAAAACAGGACACTCAATCCAACGGTATCTGAAACTAAGACATTATTTTAGCTTTCCCACGACTCAATGACTTCTAAGATTTTTCTGATATTAAGTTTTCCAAAGTCAATTAACTAAAGTTCCTATAAGAAATAAACTACTTTGCCACGTTTAATTAGGAAGAAAAAAATCAATGTTACCCCCAGGCCTTATAAAACCTATGTTTTAGTGACTGCACCCCTACCCCCAGCTAATTAGGATCAGAGAAGAGGCTGTGAGTAGTGCCTTCAAAACATTTAACATATATTTTTGTGCATGAGGTCTCACAGACAACCAAATTTTTATTCCTATTCAGGTGAGACCCATCTATAATTTTGTTGAGATGAGAAAATTAGACTTGATTCATACAAGCCTGAACAGTATGTACTTACTTTCCCAAGCAATTCTGCCAAAGCACTTTATTATTTTTAAGTCAAAGGAATTGACAAAGTTATCATCCATGGTGACCAAGAAATGGAGAAAAGAATGGTCACATGGAAAAAGTACAAGTTGGGACCTGATAAAACCAGTCGTTCACATAATTTTGGCAATAGTGGAAGGTGGAGTTTTAAGAAGGGGGCACTGGCATGGTAAAAAGGCACTTTTCTATAACATTTAATCTACATATAAAATATTAATGTAAAAAGTTGCCCGAAAGAGCAAGAGCAGTAAAAACAGAACTTTATTAATATATGAGGCTTATAACAGCATGAAAATAGACTAATTAAAATAGAGATTAATTAAAAAGTAATTAGGGTATTGGGATAATTTACAAATGATACTGAAGAGAGTCAATCTTCTGCATCATGAATGCCACTTCCAGTTTAGCTCTAGTGACAAATGCAGGCAGGATGGGAAAGCTCTGAGTGTGTGTGTGACGGACGGTGAGTGCTGATCCTCTCGCTAGCATGTATACCCAATGTCTTTCTCTCTCTCCCTTTTGGTGGTGCTGGGGACCACATTCAGGACCTTGCACATGCTATGTAAACTTTCTACCTCCGAGCCACACCCCAAGGCCTGGGTTATTCCTCTAATTTGTTTACTGAATTAGTTTTTCCCTTTAACTGGTCTCCTCCAGGTAACCAAAAGCAGGCAGATATAATTTACATTGGTTAATAAGCCATCTTGGTTAGAGATAGAGCCTGTGCTAGAGATGCAAAGTAAAACCACAAGGTCTCCCATAACTTTCGACTAATTAAAAATCAGGAAACAGGGATAACAAAAAATTTTACTTGGAAAATGAAAAATTCTTAGGCTAACCCCTGGGAATAAGTATAACTGCTGAATTTAAGAATTACTCAGGGGCCAGAGAGATGGCTCAGTGGTTAAGAGCACTGACTGCTTTTTCCAGAGGTCCTGAGTTCAATTCCCAGAAACCACTTGCTGGCTCACATCTGTAATGGGATCCAATTCCCTCTTCTGGTGTGTCTGAAGACAGTGACAGTGTACAGAAAAAATACAAAAATAATTTTTAAAAAAGAGAGAATTATTCAGTTGTGGTTCTTATTTGCTGACAGATTTCATTTTCCTAAAACAAGCAATTATACTGGTTTAAAAAAGGGGTCCAGGTAAGGTGCTTCATACCAGCAGGCCCAGGACTCGGGCAGCATAGTACAACCTCGCTGAAAAAATAAAAACAAACATTCAAAAAGGTCAAAAGGAATTATCCCTTTCATTCTGAAGGGACATATGCACAATTTTTCCTTCGACTTTTTTCTGGGTACATTAGTCAAAATTCTGATAGGCAATAAATCTACTATAATGCAATTATAAACTATAACTCACAATATTATACAAAGAGGGGGCAAGGAAGGATGGGAGCATGGGAGGGAGGGAAAGAGGCCTCTTGTTAATACTGCTTCTATTAATAAAAGCCCTTTAAACACTTGATCTAAGGAGATGGGGTAAGACAGGTCTACACTGGCTAAATACCAAATAGGAACAATATGCTAGAATCAGAAAAGCCCACAGTAGTGCTTAGGAACAAAGAATCTAATGTCTTCTCTTTGGTGTGAAATGACAAGGAACACACACACACACACACACACACACACACACACAGGGGAAGGCTGGGAGAGAGGAAGGGAAGGATGGGGAGGGAGAGATAAAGAGATGGAGGGAGAGGGAGAAAGGGAGAGAGGGAGGAAGAGAGAAAGGGAAGGAGGGAGAGTTCAAGTGAGAGAGAGAGAGAGAGAGAGAGAGAGAGAGAGAGAGAGAGAGAGCTCCAAGCATTTCTGTGAATTGCTGAAAGCAAGAGCCAAATGTAACGAAGGAATAAAATGTAGTTCACAGTTTATTTAGGTCCTTCTGCCAGATATAAATTTAATAAGTCATGATTCCCAAGGCCTTGCTGGCTTACCGCGTCTTCCCATGGCAGCTGTAACTTGTAACTGGGAAGCAGCACTCTTAGCACAAATATCAACCACTGAGCTAGCTCTTCAATAAGAAGACAAATACCTTCTGTAACCAAATCATATATTCAGAACATTGTACTTAGCATGGACCTTTAGGGGCAAGGAACATTTAACAATGTAAGAAAACAAACTCTGTCATATTCGAGCAGGAATATGGTAGCACAGCACAGCCCTTGTATAAATAACCAGAGGTGAGGAGACTGAAAATGGGAGTTTCTTCCTCCATCCACTCAAAGCATACAGTTCAGGTGATGTTCTGTTCTAAACTTAAACATTATAAAACAGAAATTGGTCCCGGTGACTTGGCATTGCCAATCAGCATTTTATAAGGATAAGCTGCTAGTACAGAACGACCAAAGCCACCACACAAGCCAGGCTTCTTGCTGCCACTTCATCCACGGTATGGTAGTGTCAAACATTCTGGCTTGATCTTGGTGAACAAAAAGACTTCTTGAGTCTTCTACATGCTGTCACAAAATAATTCAGAAAACTCAGAAGTAAATGTGGTTTTAAACTTTGACTTCTGTTTTCCCTACCATCTGCTAGATCTGCTTTCTATGACACTCCAGACAACACTTTACTGTCCGTTTTACTTTTTAAAACTGAAGCACTGAATTGTGTGGCTGACCCTTCTTGTAACCCGAACTATGTTGGGTGATTTTTCCCTATAGGAACTGGGGGAGAAAGGAGATATTGAGGAAATACTTTTGGTGAGAGAATTTATAAAGTAGCTCTGGATATTAAAAGATGGGGAAATGTTATTAAAATTACAAACATGGTTTTTTTTAGTGTCTTTATAAATAAAAGGCATAGGATACAGAAAGCCAATTAATAATAACAACAACAACAATAAAATATTAAATATATAGTGAACAAAGACAGAGTGGCTCATTCTTGTCAAACACCATTTGACACACTGCCTCAAATGAATTTCCTTGCTCTTCAACATCTCGCTGAGTGAAAGGTCCAGCAAACACACAGTAAGTCGCCTTCAGCTCCCTAGTAACATCGAGGAACTGCCTGATGGAATGGCTACAGACCAACAGGCCATTTGCTTCAAAAGGTGCTTAAATACTCAAGAAAGACATAACAACCCCCTCACTGTTATCAGACGCCACGTTGTGGTAGAACATCAGACAAACTCACAAATTTGCCACAAAAATGTGTGGCAAAAAAAGAATAGTTTATATATGTATATATATATATATATAAATTTCTATATTTATGCCAATGTACTCACTTAGTACAAATAGCAAAATAGTATACCATTTCCTAAATATAAAATATAGCTTTCCAAAAAAATGAAACACACATTAGATATAAACCATCCAAAACTTGAACGATTGAAAACTGTTTTCAAAATTAAATGACCAGAGTAGGTCTCTTTCTGGAAAGTTCCCTTCATATTGGCAAGAAGCCTGTACTACTGAAAACGTAATCCAATGCCTCTCAAAGAGAAAGGAAGGGCCAGGGCAGAGGGAGAAGGACAAAGAGAAAAAGCAAATGACAAGAACCACAGTCAAATAAAAAGGAAGAGTCCCCAAGGGGGATCTGGCCATATAAACTAAACCAACACCAAGCTCCACACAGCTCAGCACATGTGGAGGACAGGGGAGAAAAAAATGAAGGGAAAACTAAGGAAAAAGCCAACAACCATGAACCCGCTAATTTTTAAAAGCTTAGAAAGTGCCAGGCGGTGGTGGCACACGCCTTTAATCCCAGCACTTGGGAGGCAGACAGGCGGATTTCTGAGTTCAAGGCCAGACTGGTCTACAGAGTGAGTTCCAGGACAGCCAGGGCTACACAGAGAAACCCTGTCTCAGAGTGGGGGTGGGGGGTGGGGTGGGGGGAAGCTTAGAAAGTCAAAGAATTGAACAGGAAACCAAAACATATCAACATACAGAAGCTGCATACATGATGGCCTAATGCTGCATTGACACTTTCCACATGCCAAAGATAATTGAGACATAAGCATGTGTTGGGATGTAGGTGGTGGTGAGAAGCAGGCACCCCACGGATGGCAAAGACACCCAAAACTCTACAACTAATGCTACAAATGCAAGTTCTGGAGTGTGTAATTTTGCTCTCTGTAGATGCAACACATTAACTCCTCCTTTTAAATCAATGATATGACCCTGTAGAGCCCAAGGCTGTGGGAACCATCACGTAAGTGACCACTTCAACTGTAAAGCACTGAGGTGACACGTAAATAGTCACGCAGCTCGGGGAGAATTGAGAGTTTGAGAAATATTTGTTTTCCTTGTTTGTAAAATTAAAATGTATACTGCTATTTATCATCAGAGGGAAAATTTTGAAGACTTCAGAACAGCACCGTTCATGGAAGAAAAAAAGAGAACTGGTTTTTTTTTCCCCAGGAATTAAATTCTAATAACTCCTAAAAGAGCATTCCTGGCTTGTGCTACTAACTGCCAGGTCACTGGATCAATGTGGCTGCCTTCTCTAATCCCTACAGGGTCATAAAGCCAGTAGGATATTAAAACTTCAAAGAAAAATGGGGACAATACAGTGATGCACATAAGAAGGGAATACTAGCCTAATGCTGGGCAAGAAGACAACAGGCTCGAAGTACTGTCAGTTTAAGCTACTGGAGGAGAACATGAGAAGGTAACATGTCACAGATTACCCCTTCATTTTCATAGAACAAAATATTCTTATGCAGTTATGGCTAAATCCCTTAGTAGAAATACAGAGAACTAACAAATCTCTGAAAAATGAACTCAGTAACATACCAGCTGTACCCAGTTTTGTAAGCATGTCATCTGCTTGTGTGTGTGTGTGTGTGTGTGTGTGTGTGTGTGTAGGAGTCCTTGTATCTGCAGAGTTCTTAACACAGCTAAACTATTCCTTCAGCTTCTCCATGAAAACTGAAAGAAACTCCTTCCCTTTGGCCAAAAGCCATTTTTTTACATCAACAAAAGCATAGCCTTAGTCATTACTGAACTTTACTTTGTCCTAAGCCACTACTTGACTAAACTAATGCAAGAAAGGAAGTAAGAATGTAAGTAAACATGACAAATATGACTTCCTAATAGCAATAATAACTGAGAGGCCCAGCATTGCAGTTAAGAACAGGGGACAAAAGCAACAATTCTGTCAGCTGGAAAACCAAACAGATTCTCAGTCATCACTGTTATTAGAAACAAAAAGCACATTGGTGGCAAATCACTGCAACAGGCAGCATGGGTGTACTCTGACAGCCAGGAAATCCATCCATTTACTCAAAACACACTTCTTCATAATAGTTCAATAATCTTCACGGAGCCAGAGTTCTCAGGACATCTTGGAATCACCATTACTTTCTTCATGGAATTTCTGAAGAAAAAAAATCAGTATCTCATTAGGGGGAAAAATTGTAAAGTGTCTGTCACCATAAATGGCTCCAACTGTCCTATGTAGGGAGCTTCATCATGTTCAATCTCTCTTGCTTTGTTGGTGGTGCTAGGTACTGAATCGAGGGCATCACATATGCTGGGCAAGGACCCAATTGAGCTCTAGTCCTAAATGATAAAGAGTTATTATTTCATAGGCTTTTCTTTTCCTTGCTCTCCCTTTCTACTGTGACTGGATCTAGGGCATTTTACGCTAGCCTGATGTGCTGTCATTCTAAAGGAAAGACGCTCTCAGCCAGAGGAATGCCCAGTATTTCCTAATTTAAGCTATCATACAGAGTGACTTACTCAAAGTGAAAGTCCTATTTTTTTGTTTGTTTGTTTGTTTGTTTCTTTGGTTTTTTTGAGACAGGGTTTCTCTGTGTAGCCCTGGCTGTCCTGGAACTCACTCTGTAGACCAGGCTGGCCTTGAACTCAGAAATCCACCTGCCTCTGCCTCCCAAGTGGTAGGATTACAGGCGTGCGCCACCACGCCTGGCATGAAAGTCCTATTTTAATTAACTATAAAGGCTAAACAGGGCTATTAACTCAGTCTGTTGTGAATAAAATTTAGTAATGCTTTTCACTAAGAGACAAAAATGTAATACTTACATATCTCACTAAAAGGAGCCAGTTAAATTGTTCCCTTGGCTTTGCAATGAAACAAGCAAATCAATCTTTTCCATGTTCTGACTGCTGTTCACAGAGGAGGCGAGTGGGGAAGTCTCTGGCATTTGCTGAGAAAGAAGTGTTGTCACAGAAGATTGGCCCTCATTTTGTGGTTGGCCCGGCTGATTTATGGCCATCAGCTGATCTGGCAATGTAGCTGGTCCGGAGGTTAAAAGCTGACTACAATCTGAAAAGACAGCGAAACCAGAAACATCTGATTAGTTAAGATTTCTGAAAAAATACTTCTTAGTTGCCAGGGGGAAATTTATTACTATGCTGATCTACATTACTAAAACTAAAGTACCTGACAGTCTAACAAAATGGTTTTCACAGGCCAACACTGGAATTTATTTTGGGTTCCAAGAAACATATAAAAGTACTATTGAAATTGGGTATGGCGGAACACACCTTTAATCTCAGCATTTGGGAAGTACAGCAAGTGAACCTTTTGAGTTCAAGGCCAGTTGGTCTACATAGTGAGTACCAGAACAACCATGACTAAATAGTGAGACCTCATCTATAAATAAATGTATACATACAAATAAAATTACTTAATTACTTGACATAAGAGATGAAAAATGGGTACCTAGCTCTTTAGAAGCAACTTAATTGGCTAAGATATTTTCTGTTGTTCTTCCTTCATTTTTCTTTCAAATTAATGTCATAAAATGGCACATTTTTACACAAATTTTACATAAAATGGCATCTTTTCATTTAACCCTCTTAACATTTTTGTGCGGTATAGAAACTGCCTTTTTTAGGTTTTGATTTCTGTTTCTGAGATAAGGCCTCATGTACCCTAGGCTGTTCTCACACACACTATGGAGCCACAGATGACTTTGAATTCCTGATCCTTCTGCCTACACCTCTAGAAAGGACTAGGACTACAGGTTTGTACCATTATGACCAGTATAAAATGATTACTTTTGAAAATATGGAAATTCATGCCTATAAAGGCCAAATAACTTGTCCAAGGCCTCAGTCTTTAGCTGGTGGAATTCTACTCTGCTTTGAAACTACTGTGCCTTGTGCTTTCTTATAATGATCTGAACATTTCAACTGTGTACTGAGAAATTTGAGTTCCTTACTATTTTGAATGCCAAATAAGAACATTCCTGAAGTCTGCTGAGATGAGCCAGGAGAATTTTGTATTTGGTTTATTGTGCCTCCTGTCGTATTGTGAAATAAAGTAGCCTGTGGCTGGGGTGAAGAAGTGCTTCCTTGGATTCCAGGGATGTTGTTCTGCGGGGAATAAAGAGGAGACTGCTGCATGTCTGGTTGGTTTATACTGGTTTGCAATGCGGACATGGATGCTGGAGAGAGGAAGAGTGTTACTTGCTGCTCTTGAGACCGAGGTGATCCCTGAACCAACTGGATCTGAGGAGAGCTATGGAACAAGGAGGTCTGTGGTGATTCAGATTGCGTAGGACCTGGGTTCTGAAGTGAGGAAACCGTAGGCTGATTCTGAAATTGCATGGGCTGCTGCTCTTGGTTCATTGGGGCCATATTACTTTGCTGGTGAAAAATTGACTGGTTCTGCTGCTCCTGACTAGCCATTGCGTTCTGGTTTGGGCTAAATATCATGTTTGTTGGTGGCTGTTTCTGGGAGGCCATTGTAGCCATGGCATTTTGATTACTGAATAAAATGCTCTGTTGCTGCTGTTGCTGTTGCTGCTGCTGTTGCTGTTGCTGCTGCTGCTGCTGCTCCTGGGATGGAGAGTTACTCTGCATGCCAACGATTGGGCGCTGTGTTTGGAAAATTGGGCCTTGCTGGTTCTGAGGCATTGGATTAGGAGGAAGGGAACCGAGGGCCACCTGAGGCTGAAATAAACCTTGCTGAGAGGGTTGTGCCTGTTCCTGGGAAAGAATAGGTGTCTGGATATGTGAGATTGGAGGCTGCTGTTGAAAAGCAGCTTGCTGCTCAGTGTTTGTTGTTGACTGAAGTGGAGAAATTGAGTTCTGTGCTGCAAAAAATGAAATCTGTTCTTCTTGAGCTACTGTGTTAGTTTGAAGATTATTGATAGAACTTTGGGAAAGAAATATGTTGGGTGACTGCTGGTCTTGAGGAACTGAAGAGCCCTGTAATACAGCGATGGTATTCTGAGAATGAAACATTGAAGGCTGCAGTTGTTCAGAGGATGCTGTGGAAGTCTGACTGTGGACAATAGGATTTGGACTATGAAAAATTGAACCTTGAGTTTCCTGGGAAAGGTTCTGAGCATCAGCAATAGGATTCTGAGGATGAAAGAGTGGAGCCTGTGAATGAGAGGACTGCTGCAAAAAGTTCCCAGACTGAAGTGACATCATCTCGTTCCCTTGCTGGAACAAGCTATTCCCTTGTTGCTGGGTACCATTATTCTGAACACTCATTATATTTTTTGTAGATGAAAAGAGGTTTACTTGAGGTTGGCTGTCACCACTGTGCTGCATTTGGACCATTGTCTGAAAGACACTGTTCTGTATCTGTTTTGCTTGTGCTCCAGTTTCTTCTCCATCTCCTGAACTTGGTGTCTGAAACATAGTAGAGCCAGAGGTTGCAACCTGTGGCGTGGTGGTTGTGGAAGTTTCATTTCCAGAAACTGCAGGGGGAGAAGAGAACAACTCACACTGCATTTGCATGTCCTCATTGGTAGGCAGTGCACTCATCATGTGAGAAGGCTGCTGGTAAACTGGAGACTGCTGAAGGCTTCCATTTGCTGAAGCAGCTGAAGGAAATAGTTCTGACTGAATCTGGGCAGCTGCTTGGCAAATGCTCTGCTGCATCTCCATCACCATTGCAGCTGATGACTCCATCACTTGCTGTTGCTGTTGCTGCTGTTGCTGCTGTTGTTGCTGCTGCTGATTGGACAGTGTATTTTCAGCTTGTTGATGGACGCTGTCAGCCCTCCCAGGTAGTAAGTTATCTGGTCTGGTGTGAACAGCAGACTCTGTTGAGGAAAACATTCCAGGGCTTACACTATTTTGAATTTGACTGACTTGGAAAATGTCTGCATTAAGCTGTTCTTGAACACTCTCATTACCATCTGGAGTAGAAAACAGAACAGATGATAACTGTTGTTGAGCCTCTAAAACCTGCTGGACCAAGTCAACGCTTCCACTGTTGCCACCAGCAGCACTGCCTGTGAAACTTCCCGCTTGCAGCTGCTGAATAGTACTCTGGAGCTGGCTCACACTGTTTGGTGGTGGAAAAATATTTGATGGTATCTGCTGCTGTAATGTCTGTGCTTGTTCTTGTAGTGGGGGTTGCTGTTGCTGTGATGCCTCAGTCAACTGTGACAAGTTAACCACTGTATCTGACTGTATTGTGTCTCTGGACTGAGCTTCTCTTGTCTGAAACTGTGTTGCCTGCTGCAGAAGTGCATCGCTGCTGGACAGCTGACTAGAAGCAGAAACGGCTGGAAAAGTTCCGGGCTGTGAGATGTCTTGTGTTTGGATAGTGGTCAGGGTCTCTGGGTTGTATGCCTTGGGCTGAAGCTGATTTTCATTTTCAGGAGATAAGTGGGAAGATGATGGTGATGAAAAGGCTGCATTCCCCGCTATGTTAGAAATAGTTTCTAAAGTTTGCTGGGTTGATCCAACGGTCTTTGTAGTCTATAAAAATAATAGACCACAAATAATATGCACATATAAATATTAAATAATCACATATATTACTCCAAAAATGATTTCTAAGGATACACACAGAATAAGTTTTCTACTCTATAGTATCAATAGAAGTCAGTGTAAGACTGATTCTTTCTGACAATGTCTGACTTTCAGTATTGTAAAGATAATCAAACGAGCAGAACAATCAGTTATTGATATGTTTAGCCAAATTAGAATAAGAGAACATTATTCTGATAGTTTATGTGTAACCAAGTTCAAGACACTTCCATATTGTGGATTATTAGTAACAGTGCAATGGGGAAAACAAGTGAAGAGGAGAATTAAAAAGATAGTAGAGCAGGAACCATAATCAAAATGCGTCTACTTCTGAAAATGCTAAAATTGGTGCTTTAATTAAATCAATTAATTTTGGGGGCATGGTCTTTCTTTGTAGCCCAGATTGGCCTTAATCTTACATCTTTGATTCCTTACTCCCGAAATCAACTTGTAGTACTTTTATAAATATACTTCATCTCATAGGAATGAATTCCTCCTCTTACTAAATGTGTCTTGAAGTTACTTTGTAAGCAATTTTACTGACCTATAAAGCATTTGCTCTGAAAAGCAAAATTCATTAACTGTATCTGATGGAAAATAGATGCCAACGGAATAAGAAAGGGGAATATAGCAAGTTTTCATATGGGAGATAGATATGGGGTGTTCGTTACATAACTCACCTGAAAAATTGGGGAAGATCTTTTCTCTGATGTTACTTCCATTGGAGTAACATCTTCAGTCTTAATCATACTGCTTGATATGAGTGGAGTGATCAGGGCATTAGGAAGGATAGTTACCTTATCTACGTTACATCCAGTTGTTTTCATTGCTACACACATAAAAAAGAAAAGTTGTAAACTGTAAGAAACAATCTGTTTACTCTAGACCATGGTTTAAATCTAGTTTGTCTGTTTGAAGTAGTCTTCATACAGCCTAGGCTGGCCTCGAACTTGTCATTCATCTTCCTACCTCAACCCCTAAGAGCTCAAAGTATATGTGTGCTATACTACCATGCCTGGGATAAATGTCTATTTTGGCCAGGCGTGGTGGCGCGCGCCTGTAATCCCAGCACTTGGGAGGCAGAGGCAGGTGGATTTCTGAGTTCGAGGCCAGCCTGGTCTACAGAGTAAGTTCCAGGACAGCCGGGACTACACAGAGAAACCCTGTCTCGAAAAACAAAAACAAAACAAGACAAAAAGTCTATTTTGGATAGATTACATCATGATTATAATTCATGATACATTTACTCCTACCCAATTTTTGAGAAACTTTCATGTAGTCCAGGCTGGCCTCAAACTACTATATGTAACTTAGGATGACCTCAAATTTTCGATCCTCCTGTCTTCTCTTGGAATTACATGTATGGGCCACTATGCCTGCTATATGCAGAGACAGTTATTGAGCCCAGGGCTTTAATGTAGCCTAGGCAGGCATTCTGTCCCCTCTGTTACATCCCTACTCCTACCTAACCTCCCTTTACTGAAGTGTGACCAGTCTGAAGATTCTTGGTATGTACTCGCAAAGCAGGTTTACTTATGTGGTACCATGCTGGGGAATAGAACCTAGGGTCATCTGCAATCCAGAGGAGAGCTCTACCACTCAAGAAATACCTACAGTTATAAGTCAAGTAATACACCAAACTGGTTCAGCTATCAGCTGTAACCCACAAGCCACATCTAAGTGTCTGGAGTTACACACCATGCAACAGGGATCATTTCTTTTTTTTTTTTTTTTTTTTTTTTTTTTCCCCCGAGACAGGGTTTCTCTGTGTAGCCCTGGCTGTCCTGGAACTCACTCTGTAGACCAGGCTGGCCTCGAACTCAGAAATCCGCCTGCCTCTGCCTTCCAAGTGCTGGGATTACAGGCGTGCGCCACCACCGCCCGGCTACAGGGATCATTTCTTAAGAGTATTTAGCATACATATTGGTAATCTCCAAGAGGTTAAAAACTCAGGTATAATCCAGCATTCCAACCTTCTGAAAACTGAGATTACTGAAGTATTTCTCAGCAAGAATTCAAGAATAGGTGCTGGAGAGATGGCTTAGTGGTTAAGAACACTGACTGCTCTTCCAGAGGTCCTGAGTTCAATTCCCAGCAACTACATGGTGGTTCACAACAACTGTAATGGGATTTGATGCCCTCTTCTGGTGTGTCTGAAGACAGTGACAGTGTACTCACATACATTAAATAAACAAGTAAATCTTTAAAAAAAAAGAATTCAAGAATATATTAAATAGTCGGGCGTGGTGGCACATGCCTGTAATCCCAGCACTCTGGGAGGCAGAGGCAGGCGAATGTCTAAGTTTGAGGCCAGCCTGGTCTACAGAGTGAGTTCCAGGACAGCCAGGGATATACAGAGAAACCCTGTCTCAAAAAAAGCAAATAAAAAAAAAAAAAAGAATATATTAAGTAATTTACAGTGTTATTCTCTGAATCAGTGTTTTAGAACCTTGAACAATTCAAGGTAGTACATTAAATGCATTTCTAAACCATTTTCTACCTCACCAACCTCCACTTTCAATAGCTATGGATTTACAGCCAGGAGAGCCAATTACTACCTTTCCACTCAGCCTCCACCTGCTTTTGATTCTCTTTTTCTTTTTTCTTCTTAACTTTTCCTTGAGTTTGCCATTGGTACTTTATGGAACCTACTGCTCCCACTAGTGGCAGTCTGTGAATTGATCATGCAGCTAAAATTTGATGTAGGAGTTTGAGGCTCAAATTCTTATTACTTTGAGACTACACAAAGAACTACAGACTCTTAAGATGGGATTTTGCTATTATACAGCTAGCTCATGCTGGTCTCAAACATTTCTCTTCCTTTCTCAGACTCCAGCGTGCTAGCATTACAGTTTACATGCCACTATGCCTAGTGTCTCACAAATTTTCAAATGCCATTATTTTTATCTTTATTTAGTTTATTTCTAAATTTTCTTTTGATACCCCTGCTCTCTTTAACAAATATTGATTTATTTTTACTTTATGCATGTGAGTATTCTGCTGCTAGCAGGTATGTGCACCATGCAACCATAAAGGTCAAGAGAGGGCATTGGCTCCCCCAGAACAGATGCTTGTGAGCTGCCATGAGGTGGTGGGATGGAACCTGGATCCTCTGCAGGAGCAGCAAGTGCTCTTAATCACTAAGTCATCTTTCCAGCCGCCGGCACTCTTCTTTGAGATAGACTCTCTTGTTTCCCAGGGTGGCTTAAACTCAAAGCCAAAGACAACCTTGAAGTTCTGATACTCCTGCCTTTACTTTTCAAGCACTGGGATTACAGGTGTACAACACCACAGCTGATCTATGCAATGCTGGAGAGCCAACCCAGGACCTCACGCTGTTAGCAAGCAAAGTCTCATCCTCAGCTCAAAACTTTCTCTTGCCGCTGCTTTCTGAGTGCTGGGATTAAGGCTGTGTACCATCACCACCACCAGGCTCAAAACTTTAATGTGAAGATTTTCCTATTCCCTTTATTACTGATTCCCCCCCTCCCCTTTCTGAGACAGAGCCTATGTAGTTCTGGAATTCACTATTAGACCAGAGTGCCCTCAACCTCACAGAGATTCTCCTGTCTCTACCTTTATTGCTGATTTCTTTTTTGAGTCCACTATACACTGGAAGACATAATTTCCCCCACTTCCAATAAAATATAACTAGCAACAACAACAACAACAAAAATCTGTAGTTTTCTGTTCTGTAGTTTCTACTTGGTTCTTTTAAAAATATCTCCCCTTTCTTTACTAAAACTTTCTATTTTTAGTTTTGACATTCAAAAAATTAAGAATTACCTGTTGCATTAATTTCATGGTCTATCATTTTGTTAGATAGTTCTAACACCTTTCTTAATAATTCATATCAGTTATCTTTTCTCATTCAAGTTGTGATTTTTCTTGGTTCCTAATATAACAAATGATTTTAAAACTATTTCGGAGCCATGTTGGAGTTTATGTTAGGAGACATAGTTCCACTTAAGCTAACATAAGCACACTTAACCTGTGTGCACCCTATCTACGCTGCACAGGCTCTGACTTACCTACATGCACTGAGGTTTTACTGACAGCTTAGTTCTGTTTTGGGTTATCTGGTCTGGCTATTCCTAACTCTACCTGATCAGTGTTTGTGTTGCCTATCTAGTGGAAAGTGCTTCCTTGGGCTATTGGTGTCTTTGAAGAAGTGAGGAAAGCATTTCTCTTATGTTTCTTTGGTACCACAGTGCCAGCAGGCTTTCTAATCTATCACTACTGGTGTTATTAGGGTAGAGAATCCTTTACATGGGCTGCCTCTGCTACCTCTGGGTATGTGTGACAAAATGGGATACCTATGTCTAGTTGGCTTTCTGGCACTAGGCTGATATTTTTGTTTTTTTTAGATGGGGTCTCTACATAGCCCTGGCTGTCTTGGAACTTACTATGTAGACCAGGCAAGTCACAAAGATCTACCTGCCTCTGCCTCCCAAGTGCTCACATTAAAAGTGTTGGCTTCTGCCAGGCGTGGTGGCACATGCCTGTAATCCCAGCACTTGGGAGGCAGAGGCAGGCGGATTTCTGAGTTTGAGGCCAGCCTGGTCTACAGAGTGAGTTCCAGGACAGCCAGGACTACACAGAAAAACCTTGTCTCGGGGGAACACCCCCCCCCAAAAAAGTATTGGTTTCTATATCCAGCTCTAGTTAGCTTAGACTGGTTTTTGTCAGTAGGTAGAGCTGTAAGATTCCTAGCTTAGATGTTCTACTTAGGTGGAGTGCTAGGAGCTGCTGGGCTAAGTGAGAGTAAGGAAATACTGAGTTCGCATGCATCATCAGTACAGAGAAGGCTGACTTGCTGTTGTGTGGTATAGCACAGGGATGATGCATTGGGATCCACTGTTGCTATTTCTAGAGGCAGACTGACTCATTAATTATAGAACTGTGCCATTATGTAATCTGTATCTTCATAGATGAAGGCATAAAAGCACCATCACCACATACTGTAATAGTGGACCATAATCTGCCTTATTACACTGTAACAAACTTAAGTTGGTTTATAACCATTGCTTCTTTTGTACTGGGTTTCTTGAGACAGTCTTAAGTACAAAGGCTAGATGGGTCTTGAGCTCATGAAATTCCTGTCTCAGATACCAGAACACTGACGTTGTAGGAGTGTGCTATCTATCACTCCTGGTCTTTGCTGTTTTGTTGGTTTTTGTTTTTTTAAATTGATAGGGAAGTAAATAAACTTGTCAGACTTAAGAATGGTTAGATCCGGCCGGGCGGTGGTGGCACATGCCTGTAATCCCAGCACTTGGGAGGCAGAGGCAGGCGGATTTCTGAGTTCAAGGCCAGCCTGGTCTACAGAGTGAGTTCCAGGACAGCCAGGGCTACACAGAAAAACCCTGTCTCGAACCCCCCCTCCCCAAAAAAAGGAATGGTTAGATCCCAAAGTAACTCTGCAAACACCTACAGTTCATATTTCAGTCTCTCAGTCTCAGTAACAAGTACAAACCTTTAAAGAAGGAAGCATAATCTCTGCTTTACTTTTTTGTGTGTGACTTATTCTCATTACTTTTATGGGATACTTTTATGGGATTTGTTTTTTTTCTATTTATACATTTATCTTGTGTGTATGTGTGGGTACCCAAATGCCATGACACATGTGAAAGTCAACAACTTGTGGGCCTAGTGCCCTTCTTCCCCAATCCCCATGTGTGTTTTGGGAATGAAACCCCGGTCATTGGGACTGGTGACAAATACCTTATCCACTGAGCCATCATGAAGGCCCATAAGGGTTAAACTGAAGAAACTGAAGAAACCAAACTCCTCAAACACGCTAGTTGTTATTTTGAGACAAGATCTTGCTATGTAGCCCTTGGTGATCATGAATGCATGATCCCCTTGCCTCCCAAGGGCTAGGATTACAAGTATGCACATTGTGTCTGGTCTATTATGGGTTTTTTTTTTAAAGTATACCTATATGCTAAATGAAAAAAAAATCAAGTTGAAAAATAAGTCTCTGTATCAGTAAAGTTAAACAAATATTTATTTTATAATTTGGAAAACAACTTGCTAAGTATCACATTAGGTCAGAGAAAACAAAGCACTAAGGTTTTGCTAGTACACACATAGGAGGGCAAAATTCATTTTTGAGAAGAATCAACTTGGTACCTTTCATGGCTTCTTCAAAAGAGCAAGGTCTCGCTGGACTAGATATCTCCTTTTTCACATTTATATTCAAAGCACCAGCTGCTGATATTAAAAATAAAAGTCATATATTTTGTTCAATTTATTCATCGTTGTAAAATACATATTCTAATACTCTTTAACTGGAGTAATTTCTCAAGTCATTGACTTGTTTACTAAAGCACTAGGTTAATTTTTTGTTTGTTTGTTTGTTTTCCTGAGACAGGGTTTCTCTTTATAGCCCTGGCTGTCCTGGAACTCACTCTGTAGACCAGGCTGGCCTTGAACTCAGAAATCCACCTGCCTCTTCCTCCCATATACTGGGATTAAAGGCATGCGCCACCTTTAATGGCCCTAGGTTAATTTTTTATAACTAGCATACTACCCTCTAAAATATACTCATCTCCAAGTAGATAAAATATATAATCACTTACCAAAACAGAAAACTTTTAAGAATCTTTTTAAACACATGAATGGAGGACTGACACCAAATATCAGACATTTAACACTTAACATCTACATTAGAGCACTAGCAAGAAAAAGGTTACCATTTACCTGTATAAGTTTATTAAAAAGTATCAACTGGAAAACATCTGTCAAGATTTAAAGTGAACTAAAACACACATGAACATACTAGGTCTCTATCTAATATTAAGACCATTTTTTCAGTAAAACTTGGAAAAGAATCCTCACTTGCACTAAAAGAGGACTGCAAGCCACTGTGCCTGGTCATGTTGCTCAAATCTTCCATAACAGCTTTTGATTTAAGGAGCTGAAGAACAGAGATCATTTCTAAATAATAATGTTAAACCGCAAATGAGTAGGTTCTGCTTCAAATGGTCATTATTTTTATATTGTCAGTTTTAAAATTTCATGGATTCCCCTCCACCTTTTTTTTTTTGAAACAAGGCTTCCTAAACCTGGTGGTTCTCAACCCACCCGTAGGGACCTCCACAGGGTCATATACAAGATATTCAGTATATCAGATGTTTACATTATGATTCATAACAGTAGCAAAATTGCAGTTAAGAAGTAGCAACAATGGGCTGGAGAATGGCTCAGTGGTTAAGAGCACTGATTGCTCTTCCAAAGGTCCTGAGTTCAGATCCCAGCAAACACATGGTGGCTCACAACCATCCATAATGAGATCTGACACCCTGTTCTGGGGTATTTGAAGCCAGCTACAATGTACTTACATATAATAAAAAATAAATGTTGAAAAAAAAAAAAAAGAAGAAGTAGCAACAAGCCGGGTGGTGGTGGCACACGCCTGTAATCCCAGCACTCTGGGAGGCAGAGGTAGGCGGATTTCTGAGTTTGAGGCCAGCCTGGTCTACAGAGTGAGTTCCAGGACAGCCAGGGCTACACAGAGAAACCCTGTCTCGAAAAAAACCAAAATAAAAAAAAAAGAAGTAGCAACAAAATAACTTTATAGTTGGGGTCACAACATGAGGAAATGTATTAAAGGGTTGCAGCTTTAGGAAGGTTGAGAACCACTGTGACCTAGCCCAACCAGAAGGTCACAGATTTAGTCAGCCTGGCAGGCTAGTAAGCCTCAGTGATCTTCCTGACTCTATCTCTCCAGTGCTGCGATTACCACTGTACTTGTGTGAACCACAATGTGGGTGTTGGGAATTGAACCTGGGTTCCTTGTAAGCAACAAGTGCTCTTAACCACTGTGCGGGCTAGTCTTATGTCAACTTGACACACAAATTAGAGTTATCTATCTGAAAGAAAGAAACCTCAACTGAGAAGATGCTCCCATAAGATCCAGATGTAAGGCATTTTCTTAATTAGTATGGACGGGAGAGGGCCCAGCCCATTATGAGTAGTTCCATCCCTGGGCTGGTGGTCCTGGGTTCTATAAGAAAGCAGCTGAGCAAGCCAGGGGAAGCAAGCCAGTAAGTAGCACTCTTCCATGGCCTCTGTATCAGCTCCTGCCTCCAGGTTCCTGCCCTGTTTGAGTTTCTGTCCTGACTATCTGATGAATAGCAATATGGAAATGTAAGAACAATATGGAGATGAAAGCCAAATAAACCCTTTCCTTTCCAGTTTGCATTTTGGTCATAAAATTACATTTACTTATTGTCTGTGTGCATGTATACACATGTACAAAAGAACATATGTGGGGTTCACATTGGTTCTCCTCTACCACATGGGTCTCAGGAACTGACCTCAGGCTCCCAGGGCTTTACCACACTGACCTAGCCTGTTACTTTTATCTAAAACACATCCTAATTTTTATTTGTCAAAGCTTGTTTGTTTTGTTATGAAATAAAGTATTCCTATGTGGCAATTTTAATGCATCAGGCTCTTGACTGCTGAGATGACAAACTGGAATCACCCAGCATGACTTTCAGTGTTTTAAGCATTAAAAAAAATTATTAGTGTGGGGGTGAGCATGCCATGGTCCTCAACTTATTTTTACATTCACAAACATATGCAAAATGAGATTTGAGTTGGTTTACTTTTTTTTTTTTTTTGAGTTGGTTTACTTTTAATGCATTATTTCTCAGAATAATAGCAAGAAAAGTTATTTCTAATGGAATACAAAGACAAAGTTCAGGGTAGGAGAGATGACTTATTAAGAGCACTTTCTGTTCTCACACTTTCTGTTCTCACAGGGGACTCAAATTCAGTTCCTAGCATCTACCTGGTCACTCCCAACCTACTGTCTATAACTCTAGTTTCAGGAGACCCAGCACCCAGGGCCAGGAAGCTCTAATGATCTACTTGTCTCTGCCTCCCCAGAACTGGGCTCTTTATATGGACTCTGGGAATCAACTCAAGTCCTTATCCTTGCAAGGCAAGCACTTTCCTGCCTAAGCAGGAGCTTTCTTTCTTAATCACTTTTCCTTCTATTTCACTGGGCCCTGAATATGTAGAAATAACATTATCAATAACCCACAGAAGCAGAACTGCTAATTCTGAAGTAGTCCTCATATTAGAAAAAACTGAACCAGGCTGGAGAGATGACTCAGTGGTTAAGAGCACCGACTGCTCTTCTGAAGGTCCTGAGCTCAAATCCCAGCAACCACATGGTGGTTCACACCCATCTGTAATGAGATCTGACACCCTCTTCTGGTGCATCTGAAGACAGCTACAGTGTACTTATATAATAAATAAATCTTAAAAAAAAAAAAAAAAAACCAAAAAAACCCAACAACAACTGAACCAATAATAACTGTAGAAGAAACTGAGCCTCCTGGCAATGCAACAAGCCAGAATTTTCATTTCCAAAATGCTCTTCCCATTTTTGTCAGAGGCTTTCTTAATTCTTCAGGTAACTAAACAAAATAGGCAAATAACTTAGAAGTCACATTTTTGGCTAAATAAACTTTAAATGCTTACAATTATATTTAAAACACTTAAATTTAAAACACTTAAAACATTTCTGGGCAATGGTTGCACACACCTTTACTCGCAGCACTAAGGAGGCAGAGGCAATTCGATCTGAGCTTGAGGCCAGCCTGGCCTACAGAGCAAGTTCCACGACAGCCAGGGCTATACACAGAGAAACCCTGTGGCCAGAGGTATATAGTTCAGTGGTCAAGCATATGGTTAGCATACATAAAGCCCTGGAATCAATCCCAACATGATGGCGGGGTGGAGGGGAGACCCTATAAGCCAGCCAAACTTTAGCAATTTCCCAGTTCTGAGTGTCACCTTCCTGCATGTAAGAAAAATGATATTCACTAGAAAGTGACCTGTGACTAACTCTGGAGCATCAGAGCTTAAGCACTCTCAACTATCTTATCATGAGAGAACAAGTGGAAATGATTCTTGGAGTAACAGTAGTATTTGGTAGCTGTCTTTTTATAAAATATTCCTCATCTTCAAATTAGCAGGGATACATGTTTTGGCTGTCTAGACTTAAAACTTTTTCAAAGGTATAGAATTTAATTATTCCTTTTCCTTCAGAGCTGTTCGTTTTGACATACCTGGATCCGGAGTGTAAGTAAATGGCTGAACATCGTGAGATCTTCCAGCATTGGTAACAACATATATTCCCACTGATACAGGCAAAGTTATATGTTGATCATGATATGGAGGAACCTTCACAATAAGATGGTTCTAATTAAGGAAAAATATAAAAATCAGAAAGGAAGTCAATGTTTAAGCAAAAAACAAACAAACACAAACAAACAAACAAAACAAAGTAAATTTCCTGTTATCTGCATAATTTAGAACTTTGATTAGAAAACAAACCACATTAGATTTTTGAGTTGGGTCTTGCTATGGAGCTCAGACCTGCCTGCCTCAATACCCAGCTCCCTCTGCTTCATTCATATTCCTGCATGCTGAGATTAGGTGTGGGTCACCACGCCAAACAAAAAAAGGACGCTTTAAAGCTCAGGTTGATGTGTGCATGTTGTTCGTCTTAGTGTATCGTTCACAGTAAAGCCCTAATGTTTACAACAGTTGACGAGGTCCTTGCCTCATTCCCACTCTCACCATGGTTCTTTTAATTACTAACCTCAGCTTTACCTCAGACTTGTTCTCTCCAACTATAGTATTTTCATCTTCTCAGATGGCAAGTTCCTCACCCATACCCAGGTCTCATAAACAAATGCCCTTCTCAGAAGTCTTCCCTTCCATTCCCCATCCATTCTTTTAAAGTAGTGTTCTCAACCTGGTCACATTTATTTTCATAATGGTACTTTTGTTTTGTTTTGTTTTGTTTTGTTTTGTTTTGTAGACAGGGTTTCTCTGTGTAGTCCTGGCTGTCCTGGAACTCACTCTGTAGTCCAGGCTGGCCTCGAACTCAGAAATCCACCTGCCTCTGCCTCCCAAGTGCTGGGATTACAGGCGTGCGTCACCATGCCCGGCATAATGGTACTTTTTTCAAGTACCATTTTTTATTTATTTAAATTACTTATTTAAAGTACTTATTTATATGTATATATTTATTTATTTATGTTTTTTTTTTGTTGTTGTTGGTTTTTTTTTTTTTTTTTCGAGACAGGGTTTCTCTGTGTAGCTCCGACTGTCCTGGAACTCACTCTGTAGACCAGGCTGGCCTCGAACTCAGAAATCTGCCTGACTCCGCCTCCCAAGTGCTGGGATTAAAGGCGTGCGTCACCACCGCCCAGCCTATATTTTTGGTTTTTTGAGACAGGGCTTCTCTGTGTAGTCATGGTTGATGTGGAACTCACTCTGTAGACCAGGCTGGCCTCCAACTCAGAAATCTGCCTGCTTCTGCCTCCCAAGTGCTGGGATTAAAGGTGTGTGCCACCACTGCCCGTTTTTTTTGTTTTTGTTTTTGTTTTTTTTTTTTTTTTTTTTTTTTTTTTTTTTTAGATTTATTTATTTTATTTATATGAGTACACTGTAGCTGTTTTTAGACACACCAGAAGAGGTCAGCAGATCCTATCGAGATGGCTGTGAGCCACCATGTGGTTGCTGGGATTTGAAATCAGGACCTCTGGAAGAGTAGTTGGTGCTCTCAACTGCTGAGCCATTTCTCCAGCCCCATAACAGTTCTTTTTAACCACTTGAAATTACTGATTGCTTTTTGTCTCTCTTGAACAACATAAATAAAAGCTCCAAAAAGACCTAGGATGTTCTGTCCCACAATCTGTCAAGATAATAGTAACATACATAAATGTTCTCAGATGTCATTTGTGAATTCTTACCAACCTGGCCTGAAAGTCTTATTCCTGCTTCAACGTCTGAATGACTGGTTTTACAGGTGTGTGTGCTACCATGCCCAACTCCTCTCTCTAATATTTCATTTGCTTTCCATTTACTATGATCTCTAGGTCAGTTCTCCAGAATACCAGTTCTAATTCTATTCTAAGAAAATATTTCCCAGAAAGTCACTTAATTCAGCCCTCTCTTTGAAAATAAAAATAAAAACTTAAAAATGAACAAAACCACAGAACCAATGACCGATCACAGTATGATTT
Source organism: Apodemus agrarius (assembly GCA_964023405.1). Taxonomy (NCBI): domain Eukaryota; kingdom Metazoa; phylum Chordata; class Mammalia; order Rodentia; family Muridae; genus Apodemus; species Apodemus agrarius. Next base: position 22,282,141 of record OZ030024.1, read on the forward strand.
AGTTTGTTTATAAACATCTGCAAACAAAAAGTCAAAAGTCTGGGCTGAGATGGCTCACTAGGTAAAAATGCTAGCTGAAAAAGCCCAATGACTTAATTTGATCCCAGAACCTATACAAAGGAGGAAGGAGAGAACTGACTCCACAGATATGTCCTCCAACTGCCACTACACACACATACCACACCCACCTATACCCTATACAATTATCAAGCAAAACCCAACCCTCTAAGGATCTCTAGCATTGCACTTGTCACACAAACCTGATGACTTTAATTTGTTACCTGGATTACATGGTGTAGAGCCAAATCCATAAATCTGTCTTGACTTGCACACTACATGTCATGTGTGCCTACATGATACATAAAATACTAACAGTAAATTTAAAACATTTTACTATTTAATTATTCACCATTATTATATTATTTTAAATATATTATTTATATTATCTGAGGATACCATTGTAATTTAATTGTTTAATTATTATTTAATTACTGGACTAAAGATGGACATAGCTCAATTGGTAGGCTGTTTGCTTAGCATGCACGAAGCCCTGGGTTTAATCCTCAGTACTATAAAAACCAGGTTAATGATACACATTTGTGATCCCAGCACGTGGGAAGCAGATGCAGAAATTTACTGTCTTCCTTGGCTATACAGTGAGTTCACAACCAGCCTAGACTACATGAGAACTTACATCAAAAGAAAAAAAAGGACGTGGGTGTAGGTACATCCTATTCCTCAGAAGAAAGAATAGACAAATGGATAGAAGGGAAGGAGGGAGAAAAGAAACTAGTGGGAGAGAAAGGAATAAGGAAAGGATGATAAAGGCTAGAGAGTACTAAAATAAAGGGAGATTACATTAATCTAACCCATATGTCAGAACCCAAAACATGTACAAAGTGAGACCCTGTCTAAAACAGAAACAACAGCAAACTAAAACACATTCACAGCACACAAAAGTATCCTATGGAGTAGTAAGGCTTCAATCGGTAGTGAAAATAGGCACTTAAGAGTAAATTAGAGGGGTGGAGAGATGGCTCAGCGGTTAAGAGCACTGACTGCTCGTCCAGAGGTCCTGAGTTCAATTTCCAGCAACCACATGGTGGCTCACAGCCATCTATAATGGGATCTGATGCCTTCTTCTGGTGTGTCTGAGGACAGTGACAGTGTTCTCACATACATGAAATTTAAAAAAAAAAAAAAAAAAAAAAAAAGAAGTAAATTAGAACTAGGGATTGGTGAGGTGCCCCTGAAAGAAGACTTGCGAGCAGAGCTTCCTTCTCCCTCAGGAGAATGGAGTCAGCTGGCAGCCTTCTGGGGGCATCAGTCACAAGCTCGCTGTTGGAGTCTGACTGACAAAAGTGCTATAGAGGCCATGACTGATGGCCATGCAGAGTGGGGTTACCTAATTATGTGAAGGAATAGATAAAATGTCAGAACTGGAAGGAACCTCAAATAATTGAGCTAAGTTATCTGAACAAAAATGAATTAATTGCCGAGTAAACAACAAAATTATTAAAAAGTGTATACCTGATGGAACAATTCCATGTCAATTTCAGCTTCCGATTTCCAAGAGTTTTCATCTGATGGAAATAAAACAGTGACTTTAATGCTTTTATTTTGTAATTATAACTGTATTTTTATAACAAATGAAACATGTAACAGTCTCTACCACTTATATGCTTACCAGAAACGTTTTCCTGGAAAATAACTTTAGTTCCTTTCAGAAAGTTCTTCCCAATTAAAAACACTTCTTCCTCTCCTTTCACTGAACAGCTATGCAAGCTTTTCTTTAAGATCTCAGGAACTCCTGCTGGCTGAGCTGTGGATATACATATGTAAGTTTTCCATAGAAGAGCCACCAATCCTTAATTCTTATCTGAAAACAACTTGTAATCACAAATCCACTTTTATGAGTTGTTTTTGTAGATCACTAACTTTTTTTTTATTATTACATTTTACTTATTTTGGACCACCTGTCTCTCTGTGTATGTGTGCATGTACACACACCATAGCGCACACATACACAGTGGTCAGAGAACAACCTATGGGAGTCAGAGTTCACCAGGTCACCAGCCATGGCGTGATATACACATACACACATACACACACACACTTACTCACTCATACAGGCAAACACCCACGCACACTAAATTAGATAAAAAACACATACACACATGTACACATAAACACAGACAGAAACATAAACAATATATAAATGAACGTAAGATTTGGGTGTTTGCTAAGGAGTAAATAATAGCTGTGACAATTTGGCAAAACTAAATACAATTTAAAAAAAAAGGTTTTAAATGACTGAGGAGGACTAGCAAGGTCATACTATCTATAAGATAACAGGAAATTCCACTGAATGGAACAACATCTTTTTGTCTGTTTTTTGTTTTTTTGTTTTTTGTTTTTTTTTTTTTGGTTTTTCAAGACAGGGTTTCTCTGTGTAGTCCTGGCTGTCCTGGAACTCACTCTGTAGACCAGGCTGGCCTCGAACTCAGAAATCTGCCTGCCTCTGCCTCCCAAGTGCTGGGATTACAGGCGTGCGCCACCACGCCTGGCTGTCTGTTTTGAAATCAAATATGTTATAAAAAAAAATACCAATTCAGGCCTGTAATCCCAGCACTTAAGAGACTGAGATAAAGCTGGGAAGAAGGCTCAGTGGGTAAAGTGTTTGCTATGCAGTACTACGGTCTGAGTTTGGATTCTTAGCACTCACATAAAAGCCAGTGTGGCAGTATACATCTGCAACCCCAGTGCTGGAGGACAGAGGATCCTGGAGCTCACTGGTCACCCAGCCTAGACACGCCTGTAAGATTCAGGATCTGTGAGACCAAGTCTCAAATATAGGTGGAGGCTAAGAAAGACAGCTGCTATACACACGCATATGTACCTGTATGCATACTTGTACACATCAACACAAACACACTTACATACATAAAATAGACTCTGAGGCAGAGTGACACTGAATTGTAGGCTACTTACTAAGGATCCCCCTTGCCAAAGAAAATAATCTAAATAATCCACAAGAAAAACCTCCAGAAATAGCTGGGCAGTGGCAGTATACACCTTTAATCCCGGCAGAGGCAGAGAGGCAGAGAGGCAGAGAGGCAGAGAGGCAGAGAAGCAGAGGCAGATGAATCTGTGAGTTTGAGGCCAGTCTGGTCTAAGAGCAAGTTCCAGGACAGCCAGGGCTACATGGAGAAGCCCTACTCAAAACAAAAACAAAAACAAAAATTCTCAGAGCTAGAGAGATGGCTAAGCAGTTAAGAGCACTGGCTGTTCTTGTAGAGCTCCAGATTTAATTCCCAGCACCCACATTATGACACATAATTGTAATTCCAGTTCCAGGGGATCTGATGTCCCTTTCTGACCTCTGCAGGCACTGCAAACACATGGTGCACAAACGTACATGTAGGCAAAACATATGTGCACATAAGTATAAAATAAATGGATCTTTAATAATTGAGAAAAGAAAAAATTGTCCCACTTACTGCTTGAAATAAATAAAAACTATAAAAGTAACAGGTACACAATACTATCATCCGACTTAAAGGCATACTTTCACTTGTTCTTTCTATGCAAAAGTTAGGGGTAGGAGTTAGGTTTCTCATTCACAAGCATTGTGCTGTACAACCACAACTTGTAACCAGAAATGTGGCATGCCACTCTTTACAAAGTATCTTCTCATTTTACTTTAGTATTCCAACAGCTCATTGTCGGAAACCCTGGAGCTTGGCGACTGGCCTCCTGGCATCCTATTTAAAGGACTTATTTGCTTGGAAACCAATCCAGGCCACTTTAAATGTCACAACCTCCAGGTCAAATTACATAAAATATTTTTAAAGTTACATTAAGATTTATTTACTCAGTGTATGTGCATCACGCCTGTGGAATCAGTCCTCTCTGCCATGTGGAGGATGGTTCTAAGGATCCAACTCAGATCATGGTTTGGCAAAAAGTGCTTTTACTTGTTGAGCCATCTTGACAGCCCTCAAATAATTCAAATTTTTAATTTTTTTAAAATGTAATTTTACATGTTTTGCCTGAATGTATATTTGGACCACATGCATGCAGTGCCCATGGGGATGGAACAGTGCAACAGATTCCCCAGAACCGAAATTACAGACAATTTTAAGCTGCCTGGGTGTTAGGAATCAAATTTAGGTCCTCTAAAAAAAAAACAAAAAAAAAAACCAACCAATACTCTTATGAGCCATCTCTTCAGTCCTTAAATTACTTTTAAAATCAGTATATGATAAAAACAGGAAACTATAAATAGCTAAGTATCTTTCTAATGTATTTTAGTATTTTTATGCTCTGAGATGGATTTCCGGTAGCCCAGGCTGGCCTTAGCCTCACTATGTAGCTAAGGATGATTTGCACTCCTCATCGTTTTGCACCTACCTCCCAAGATCATCTTTAGTTTTGCCTAAAAAAATAACACAACTATTTTGTGTCAGTTTCTCTGAGACAGACCCTGTCTTTCAGAACAGGCTGGTCTACACTCTTGGTAGTCTTCTTGTTTCTACTCCTAGTCCCTAAGATTGTAGTCTGTGCTACCATACCCAGCTGACTACAACTTTGTTTTTGGTCAAGGAGACAGAGATTTGCTGTTTTCTCCAGCCTAGCCTTTATCTCCTGGGTTCACAGTATCTTCATGCCTTAGCGCTCCAAGTAGTTAGAAGCATAAGTGCTTGCTACTTGTGAATTCTTGGCTACAGCTTTTAAAATGTTTCAAGTTCAACAGGACCATATAAGCTGAAGTATAAAACATTAAAATTTACATATCTGAAAAATTGACATGATAAACTTAAGAACTCTTCATACATCTACTATCTTCATATTGTCTTACTTACTGCATAAAATGGGGGAAGAAGGTGTCTGCAGTGTCAGAGTAGAGCCATCTTTCCTTGTGATATTAACTCGAAAAACCAATCTGGCACGGGTGCTCTTTTTCTTAGAGCCAGCAATTCCAATTCTGGCCTCAACGTCGGCGTTCCTCAGCTTCAATATTCCTACACAGTCCACCCTAAGACAGAGAAAATATACCAAGTGACACTGTTGTTGTATAAACAGTACAATGTTTTCCATCCCTGAAACAGGGTTCCTTTGTGTGGCCTTGTCCTGGAACTTGTTCTGTACACCAGGCTGGCTTCAAACACACAGAGAGATCCACCTGCCTCTGCTTCCTGAGTGCTAGGATTAAAGGCCATCACCTGACAATAGTCAACATTTTCTGACAAGTTTCCTTTTTAAAAAGTCTGATTCTTGGCTAGACAGTGGTGGTGCACACCTTCAATCCTAGTACTCAGGATGCAGAGGCAGATGGATTTCTGTGAGTTCTAGTCTACAGAATGAGTTCCAGATAGTCAGAGCTGTCACACACAGAAATCCTGTTTAAAAAAAGAAAAGGGCTGGAGAGATGGCTCAGCAATTAAGAGCACCGACTGCTCTTCTGAAGGCTGTGAGTTCAAATCCCAGCAAATACATGGTGGCTCACAACCATCTGTAATGGGATCCGATGCCTTTTTCTGGTGCGTCTAAAGAGAGCAACAGTGTACTCACATAGATAAAATAAATAAACCTTTAAAAAATATGAATATAAGTAGTAGCTTATGATATGAATATAAGACTAAGAAGACTTATTCTGTGTCTTTAAAAAATATTTGTTTTCTCCAGGCATGGTGCTCCATGACTTTAATTCCAGAACTCAGGAGGCAGAAGCATGAGGATCTGAATTTTGAGGCTAGCCTGGTCAACACAGTGAGTTCCAGAACAGCCAGGCTACATAGTAAGAGACTCTATCTTGAAAAAAAAAAAAAAGTACATACTATATGTATTTATTTATCATATATTAATTAATTTTATGTGTACATTTGCTTGCACGTGTGTCTGTGTACCACATGTGTGTCTGGTGTCCCTGGAGCTAAAGAAGGGCATCAGATCTCTTGGAATTAGAATTAAAGTCAACTGTAAGCTGCCATGTAGGTGCTGGGATCTAAAACCCTTGTCTTCTGGAAGCATCATGAGTGTTCTTAACTGATAAACTATCTCTTTAGCCCCTATTCTGTATTCTGGTGCTTTAAAAAAAAGAAACTTTCTTTTTATAGCTAATTCAGATATTAAAACAGAAAGAGAGGGTGGAGAGATGGTTCAGCAGGTAAGAGCACTGGTTGCTCTTCCAGAGGACCCTGGCTCAGTGCCTACATGAAAGCTCACAGCTGTCTATAATTCCAGTTCCGGAGGGTGTGATGCCCTCTTCTAGCCTCCGTGGGTACCAGGCATGTAAGTGGAGCACAAACATACAGGCAAAACTTCCATACACATAAAGCAAAATGTTTTAAAGAAACAGAATGGGTTATGCTTTTTGTTGCTGTTGTTGTTGTTGTTTTGTTTTGTTTTCGAGACAGGGTTTCTCTGTAGCCTTGGCTGTCCTGGAACTCACTCTGTAGACCAGGCTGGCCTTGAACTCAGAAATCCGCCTGCCTCTGCCTCACAAGTGCTGGGATTACAGGCATGCGCCACCACCGCCCGGCTTTTTTTTTTTTTTTTTTTTTTTAATTAGCAACTTCTTCCTACAGTAGAATGTTATATAGGTATTAAAAAAGAGTAACAGTTAATGAAATTGTAAAACATTCCTAAATTAACTAAAAAAGCAGATTACAAAATAATTAATATCTCAATTTTGTCAAAAACAAAACCAAACAAAAACCCGGAAAGATGAACATTAAAATGGTAGTTTGCTGCTTAGGACAGTCCACACCACCTTTTATCCCAATACTCAGAAGGTAGAGGCAGAAAGATCTCTGGGAGTTTAAGGCCATCATGATCTACACGGGGAAATCCAAAATCACCAGAACTAAACAGAGAGACCCTGTCTATCTGTCCTTTTTAATTTTTTTTTAAAGATTTATTTATTTATTTATTATATGTAAGTAAGTACACTGTAGCTTTCTTCAGACACCCCAGAAGAGGGCATCAGATCTCATTACGGATGGTTGTGAGCCACCATGTGGTTGCTGGGATTTGAACTCAAGACCTCTGGAAGAGCAGTCAGTGCCCTTAACTGCTGAGCCATCTCTCCAGCCCCCTTTTTAATTTTTGAGAGCCTGTTTCAAAACAAACAAGCAAATAATGTTATTATTTGCAGAATTTTTGAAATATCATTCATTCATCCATTGTTGGGGGCATGCACAGCAAGGTATGTGTGGGGCTCAGAAGACAACCTTTTGTAACACATAGTCATGTGGTACTGGGGCCCAACCTAGGGCTTTACTCATACTAGACAAGTCCTATACTGACTAAGCTATACCCCCAGACCCCTGCTAGGCAATTTATTTTTAGTATTAATATTAAAATTTTAAGTAAGTAATAAGTCTTGGTATTATCTTCTAAAAAAGCCAGCATGTTCTTTGGCCTTCATTTCCCTGCCTTGGGAATTCTTTAGGAAAGCAAAACATGAATGCCACTCAGTCTGTCACCATTCTGAAAGAAGCCCTTTTTTCTTTTTGGAGTGATCCTAGCCTTTAACGGCTGAGCCACCTCTATAGTCCTGTAGGAACCTTTTTTCATTTTTTTTTAAAAAGATTTTATTTATTTTATGTATATGGGTACACTGTAGCTGTCTTTAGACACTCCAGAAGAGGGCATCAGATCTCATTACAGATGGCTGTGAGCCACCATGTGGTTGCTCTATTTAAAACAGTTTAATAAGGCCCTTAAAAATCAGCCTGCGGTGGTAGTGCAAACCTTTAATCACAGCACTCAAAAGGCAGGGGCAGGTACATCTCTATAAATTTGAGGTCAGTCTGGTCTACAGTGTAAGTTCCAGGACAGCCAGTGCTACACAGAGAAACCCAATATTTTCATGATTATCATAAAAGTATAATATAATAAAAAATTATTGGGAGTTAAGAGAGCCTTGGAGGTTAAGAGTACTTGCTGCTTGGTTGGGTTCCTAGCAGCTATGTAGGTTAGTCATTCTAGTTCCAGGAGATCCAATATCTTCTTCTTGTCTCTGTGGGCAACTGCACACACATAATGCACAGAAACTAACATAGGGATGCACACATACACATAAGTAAAATAAATCTAGTTTTAAATTTGCTGGGCTGGTGAGATGGCTCAGCAGGTAAGAGCACTGACTGCTCTTTCAAAGGTTCTGAGTTCCCACATGGTGGTTCACAACCATCCGCAATGAGATCTGATGCCCTCTTCTGGTTTGTCTAAAGATAGCTACAGTATACTTACATATAATAATAAATAAATCTTAAAAAAAAATTGCTAAGAGTCTGGCCTGGTGGTGCACACCCTAAATCCCAGGACTCAGGAGGCAGAGGGTGGTCTAGCGTCTACACAGTAGTTCCAGGACAGCGAAGGCAATGTAGAAAGAGCCTATCTATAAAACAAAAAGCCTATCTATAAAACAAAAGAAACCCCAAAACAACAAAAACTCAATAAACAAACAAATAAATATAAATAAAATATAAAAAGTTGCCTGGCACAATGGACCACATCTTTAATCCTAGCATTCAGGTGGCAGATTTCTGTGAATTTGAGGCCAGCCTGGTCTACACAGAGGGTTCTAGGCTAATCAAAGTAACTTATAAAACTTTGTTTTTAAAAAAAAAGGGTGGAGGAGGGGGCTGGAGAGAGATCTCAGCGGTTAAGAGCACTGACTTCTCTTCCAAAGGTCCTGAGTTCAATTCCCAACAACCACATGGTGGCTCACAACCATCTATAGTGAGATCTGATGCCCTCTTTTGACCTGCAGTCATGTATGCAGGCAGAATGCTGTATACATAATAAATAAATCTTAAACAACCAAAAAAAAAAAAAAAAAAAAAAAAAAAAAAGAGGAGGGGAGAATTTTATTAAACACTTACGCCAGTGTCATGTTGTTGCTAGGATCAAGACCAACTTCTATAACAGTGGTACCTTCAATGTCCACTTCTTTGCAGGGAGTTGTATTTCGCCCAGTTACTCTACAGGCCTGATAGAATCCATGTGGTTTTACTCGACCAGAATCATTGCCCACAAATACCTGCAACACCACTGGTTCATTATGACCTTCCAGCTGGAAACAGATAACGTGCACCAAGAACACTAGTTAGCATTTCAAATAAACTCATTATGAACTAAACATTCCAAATCAAATCCTGTATTTAAAACTGGATGGAAAAATAATTTAAACATAAAGGAAAACAGGTAAAAACTTTCCTTTTCCTTCCATTTATTTATTTATTTATTTATTTATTTATTTATTTATTTATTTATTTATTTTGAGACAGGGTTTCTCTGTATAGCCCTGGTTGTCCTGGAACTCACTCTGTAGACCAGACTGGCCTTGAACTCAGAAATCCGCCTGCTTCTGCCTCCCAAGTGCTGGGATTACAGGCATGCGCCACCACTGCCCGACTCCTTCCTTCCTTTGTTGTGTGTAGAAGACAGAACCTAGGAGCTGGCAAATGCTAGGCTAGTAATCCACCCAATTCATACACCCAGTCCAAACCTTTTCTTTATAAAGAAAAACTGGTGTCAGATGTGGTGGCACACACCTTTTATTACAGCAAAGGCAGGTGGATATCTGTGAGTTCAACATAAAGAGTGAAGAAGTGGGGGTTTGGGGAGCACTGGAGAGATGGCTCAATTAAAGGTTAGGTTCACAACAAAAATTAAACAAAAACTGGGTCTTTACAGAAGACTACTGTTTTAGTTCTACAATAACTACATTTTAATTAATTTAGATGTGCTAACAACGCTAAACTGTCACATAACCTATTTGCATAATATGGGAATGGATACACAATTGCCCAGACAGTATATAGATTACTCAGGATCTGCAACCACCACTGGATTGTTTTAATGGCAACATCTTCATCATCAATGAGAATATATATGATAAATTTTACTACTTAAGAGGTTTGAGGAGAAAAGTATGCAGCCATACAAATGATAGGAAAATGGAGTTCAAAGATTGGATCACTAAATCCTGGGCCAGAACATCATCTATGTCAGAAGTGCTTGCTTTAAGTAAGATATGTGATCATTATAGACCTCTAACAAAACTCTAATAAATAAATGATAGTTCATATTCAGAATAATAGTTATAATAGAAAATGTTTAAATTTTGGTTCTTGATATATCTTAAACATATTGAAGCTGTCAATAAAGGATGCAAGAAAAAAAATGACAAAAAGTCACATGTTTTCTATTCCATTATAGTAGCATATTTGTGCAGAGATTATCATAATCAGGCGAATAATTAAAGAAACAAGGAAGTGTATATCCATTGTGATCTCCTTCTACAAATGGATTATGTAATCGTTTAGCAGAGAACATGTAAAGTGTTAATGGAAATGTAGTTACTACAGAACTAGTCGGCAATTCTTGGGCTGGTCTCAGCACTTAAAAGGGAACAAGTATCTGCCAAGTGCGTGAACAAGTGACCTGTTGAGGACAGTTATTTCATTCCCTTTCACAGTCGGGCAATTAACCAATAATAAATGTAAATGTTAAGTACTTAGACCAAGCACAATGTAAAGGCAGGTAATCAGATTAAAAATACTGACTAAAAACTATGAAAATATCCAGCTAAATATACACAAAACAAAACTTGAATTTCTCTCTAGCCTGTTACTTGTATTGAGGCTATTACTGGACTTGAGGGATTGGTTGCAGATGGATTAGTGTGGTAAGACAGGAACAAATGCTCAAAGACACATTTCCCAATCCTGAGTTTCAATCATGATTTAAGATGAACGGCAGTTCACGTTTGTCTTGCTTTTTTTTTCTATTTTCAAACAATAATTCTTTATAATTAAAGTATCAAGTGATAAAATTTTACTTTAAGTCAGAATTCTGAAAAGGTAATTCTGACAATTTAAAAAACCTTATTTTCCTAGCTGAGCAGTAGTGACACACACCTTTAATCCCAGCGCTTGGGAGAAAGAGGCAGGTGGATTTCTGAGTTCGAGGTGGGCCTGGTCTACAAGTAAGTTCCAGGACAGCCAGGGCAACAACAAGAAACCCTGTCTAAAAAAAAAAAAAAACAAAAACAAAAACAAAAAACAAAAACTTATTACCATGTTCACTATGTAGTTCTGGCTAGCCTGGAACTTGCTATGCTCTCTATGAAGACTATGATTGGCCTCTAACTTATATTAGAGCTGCCTGTCTCTGCCTCCTAAATGCTGGCGTTAAAAGCATGCGCCACCATGCCTTGTGAAGCTCTTAATAATTTCAACTATGTTTCTCTGCATTTATTTTAAATTTTTTTCTTTTCCGGGCAGTGGTGGTGCATGACTTTAATTCCAGCATTTGGGAGGCAGAAGCTGGCGAATTTTTAAGTTTGAGGCCAGCCTGGTCTACAGAGTGAGTTCTAGGACAGGCAGGTCTATACAGAGAAACCCTGTCTCAAAACAAACAAACAAAACAAAAAAATTTTTTTTCTTAATAATGCATTTTTGGATGAATCTACTATCATTATTAAACAAAGGATGAAGATAATTAATGACCTGCAGATATTTTTTTTCTTTTCAGAATATACTTTCATCTCTCAAACTAAAATTTATCCAGGCATGCTGGCTCGCATCTATAATTCAAGCACTCAGAAGGCAGGAGGCTTGCCACGAATTCAAGGCTGGCATGGACTACATATTGAGTTCCTGGTTAGTCTGAGTTATAGTGAAATATATCTCAGAAAAACAAAATCAACCAGATAAATAAACAATTCAAATGTCATCTAAGTACTACTTGGCTTATGGCCCAATTCGACATTTGTTTTCTATTATACTAAGCTAATAATTCTACCCTTCTATTTCAGGAAGCTTTTCCTGAGCTTAAAATAATTAGTAAAACTGAAGGAAATTCATCACATAGAGAAGTATTCTTTTTACATGTATTTGATGGTTATGCATGTGTACCATGGTGTGGTTGTGTGGCGGTGAGGGTATCATGTAGAGCCAGTTCTCTTCTCCCACCACCGGCCAGGTTCTGAGGATAAACCTTCACCTACAAAGTTACCTCATGGGCCAGTTTTCATCCATTACTAAATAAAATGAGTACCTTCACCGTAGGAAAGCCTTGCTGGGTTCTGTCTTTCACAGAGCCTCGGCTGCCCTCTGTCAGGTACCGGGCTCGGTGCTGGGTCTCAGGCTGTACCACTATCTTCAGCTCCTTCCCCTCACTTTTAACCGGGTACTGTCCACACAACATAGGGCTCTTCTTTACTCCAGTTCCCTTTTGGCTGTCCAATGTTCTGAGAATCCAAAGCACAACATGAAGGAAATATCAAAAACAGTCTTCTATAAAAGCTATCTTAGATAAAGGAAGAAACAGAAAGGCAATAACACTGAAAACTGCTTAGTCTATGGATAAAATAGAACCCAGCCTAAAGGAAGAAGAAACATCCTTTAACCAAAGCATCTTTAAAATATTTTTGAACCAAGTTTAACAACATGTCATGAAAGAGAAAGCAGGACAGGAAAGAAAAAAAATATAGTAGGGTGGCAGGAGAAAGACAGTGCAATAATTGCTTCCTCACTTTGCAATTCAGTAAAATAAAATGTAAAATTTACACATATCAGTCACATAAAGCTAAAAGACTAATTATGGTTACTTTTCAATCAGACTTGCAAAACAAAAGAAAAAAAAAGGAACTAGCAAAAACTACCTAAAAGATTCAAACATGTAATATATTCTTTTGGACTGCTTTCTCAGTAAATCAAAATGAGAAATTTATAATTAAAAAAAATCTGTGATTCAATTTTTATTGGGAAACGAGATTTAGTAAATAATCAGTGTGAAATTTTTTTTAAGATTACTTTTATCTGTGACCGGTTAAATGATTAAGGTAAAAATCTTATAACCTGAGCTCTATAGTACTGGTAATTCTACTTGGTTTTGTTTTTTAATTGTGAAAATTTTGTTCTGTTGTTTATGGAGACAGGGTCTCATGTACCCCAGACTGTCTCCAACCTGTAGTATAGATGAGAATGGCCTTGAGGTGCAGATCCTCCTGCTGTCCCACCTACCTAAGCAAGTGTCCATCTAAAACTGTGTTAATGTAAGCATTTCTTTTTTTATAATACAATATCCAAAATAGTTTTTAGGACGTCTATAAAGAGGCTAATGTAATGCAAATACCTTATGAAAATAAGCAGAATAATCCCCCTCCCCAGTAACATGAAATAGATTTAAAAATTATCCATGTATGTTCTTGAAAAGTCAGGGCCTATCATACTTTTTTTTACTCACAGCAAGGAAACCAGATCCCTAGAGGAATATTATGATTTTAAAAACAGAAGAAGAGATTTAAACCTGGCCTTAAGATTTACCAATCCAGTTGTGACCAAGCTGTTGCCTCAGTCATAAGAGCAAAGGGAAGGTAGGCAGTCACTCAGGTGAAGGGACTCCCTAGGACAGGGACGAAGCGTGGAGGAAAGGGCAGCACTGGTAACTGATGTAGGACTCCTGGGGACTGACAGAGCAAGTGCATGTGAGATACTTGCTGATGAAGAAGAAACAGACAAGGAGAGCAGAGAGCTTGGAAAGGAGTGTTTATAATGTTAAGAAGGGCAGGACCAGACCTTACTTGAACGAGAAACACCATTCACCTAAGTATAACACAGTTAAGTCAGAGATAACCTGTTGTGTAAGTCATTTTAAAGTTCTTAGAGGACTAAATCTATGAACCAAATGTATCGGGCTGAAGTGGAATAATGGGGAAATAATGTTTCTCTTTTTAGCATTCTGAGTGAATTTAAATGTTTGGATTGGAGAGTGTACAATTTCTTACACATGAGATTCTATAATCATCTGTTTTGTATTCATCTTATTACCAAAGCAAAAAGAAAGGTATATTTAAACTGTGTAAAAATATCTCCCACATGTATATACACAGGAACTAAAAGAAATTACAGTGTAATGACAATAGCAATTTACATGACTGACTAAATAATGGGTTATTTACTTACTTTCTTGTATTTTTCCAAATACTTATAATTCATATGTATTGATAATAAAAATGAAAAATTTGATACTGAAGTACTAAGAAAACTTGAAAGTCATGACAACTTACTTCATCAAGTGAGACTTCTATTTATACTAATCAAGCTAATATTTTGAGAGTAAATCAAAATGATTCCTGTAAAACATGTACCTTATTTGGAATAAATGTTTGCTGAGTGAGTTGGTATATATATTATATGCATATATATGTAAATAACACACAAACATATATATGCTAAAAATATATATACATATACATTAAAAAGACCACAATGAATGAAACTTAATTCCTAATATACTAAAAATGTTCCTGCTGGGGTTTTGGAGGAGGGGATTCTTACCACATAGCCCAAAGTGATCCAGAACTCACTAAAGGACAGGCTGACCTCCCTCTCACACACCCATAGCCTCAGCTTCCCAAGTACTGGGCTTACATGAGTTTACCACCCACCATGCCTGGCTCTGAAACTATAGTCTAAAAATCTCTTTATTCTCTAAGTTTAAATGTAAAAGTGGAAACATGTATATTTTTATCTAGACATATAAAACAATGAAACCATCAACTAATTCTTAGAAAAGTAGTAATTCAATTTATAAATTGTTAAGATAAAACAGCTTCAAAAAAAGCAAGAAAACTGCAGTTCATTACATGGGGATTAGTTGATTTCTTTTTGCAGGGCTGGGTATCAAAGCCAGGGTTTCCTTATGTTAGAAAGAGACTTCATCACTGGAGTCTTACATCTAAATGACAACTACCATAGATAATGCATTGTGGCATATTCTATAGAAGTCTTAGAATGACATTCACGTTCTATTGTGCTAGATATTCTTCCAGGTTTTCTGTCAAAAAAAAATTAACTACAAAAAGGGCTAAAATGACTTCCATATCCATATATCATATCTAAACTTCTAGAACATTAGAATAGGGCTGCTGATTCCCATGACATTAATGAAGAATTTAAGATTCAATACTGACAAAGAGGCTTTAAAAATGATGTTTCTTTAATAAATCCTAACTTTTTTTTGTTTTTTTGTTTTTTGTTTTTCGAGACAGGGTTTCTCTGTATAGTTCCGGCTGTCCTGGAACTCACTCTGTAGACCAGGCTGGCCTCGAACTCAGAAATCCGCCTGCCTCTGCCTCCCAAGTGCTGGGATTAAAGGCGTGCGCCACCAACGCCCGGCTAAATCCTAACTTTTTAGTTGTAAAAATAATCATCTTTCTGTTCATCAGTTATCAAGACTTCAGGCATCATGAAAATAAATGAACTGTTATATGCAACATATCACAAGTTCATTTAATAAATATTTAGCATTATATAAACTTCAAATTGTATATCATATTGAAGAGTTTATAACTTATCTCTCAAAATATTTCAAAATTTCATGTTTCTAACATTTTTCTCATCATTAAAAAAAAAGAAGAAATTAGCTAGTACTGAAGGTTGTTTAAGAATGGTAGGTTGTCTGTGTATTTTACATTTGGTTTCATCTTTTCCTCAATAGATCTTATAAATTCAAATTTTAAACTTCTTTATCATTTCCATATACTATTGTTAAATAATTTTCCATTACCTAAGAAGATGGACATTTCTTCTGCTGCTTGATGGAGTTTCTGCTTCATGAATTATTTCATGAAAGTTTTGTCTTGACCAATGTCATTATACTTTCCCTGGTAACCTCAAATCATTTCTAAGATATATCTATCATACAAAAGCAGAAGCAGAAAAGATGTAGGTCAAGAAATCTCTTTAATCAGCAACAGTAAATCACTGTTTGACTATCCCCAAGTCAAAACTTTACTGTTTTTAACTGGAAACTTTAATATTCAGTACAAATAGGAAAATATCTTCCACTGTAACTTTGTAAAAAAAAAAAAAAAAAAAAAAAAAGA
Source organism: Apodemus agrarius (assembly GCA_964023405.1). Lineage (NCBI taxonomy): Eukaryota > Metazoa > Chordata > Mammalia > Rodentia > Muridae > Apodemus > Apodemus agrarius. The sequence continues at coordinate 22,298,051 of OZ030024.1, forward strand.
CCCTTTCCACTGCAGCCCAAATAAGCCCGCATATATTTACTGCCACGCACCACCTTCCGATCTGTACTGCCAGTCACACTTCTTTATGTGACCTGGGGTGTTCAGCTCGTTTCAGAGTCTTAATCTTCATTTTATCTTTGAATAAATATTCCTTTCTAGAGTTCCGGAGGGAGTGTTAATCTGTGACATATTAGGAAAGACTTATCTTGTTTTCTTTTGGAAATTGCCTAATCTAGACTTTTTGAAACTGTAAAGCATTTAAATTATTTAACTATAGCATTCTAAAGGAGTTTTAATGAAAGCATTAAAAAAAAAAAAGAGTAGGCTATTTTTTTTTTTCAAACTAATTTTCAGGTTAGACTGTAAGGACATGAGTTTCATTTTAGGGTCTCAGACATTTGAGTATAGACCTACTGATTTAAAATGTACACAGGAAATATTTAAGGACAAATTTAATCTTTATAAATACTGAATTGGATTTTTTAATGTAACCAATCAAAGATGTCATCACAAAGTACACCAATTTAAGCTTTCAGGCTATTTCTTTTGTAACTGGAGGAAATTGCAAATGATCTTGGATCACCTAAAGAGTCACACTCAGCGCCTCCTCAAAAACTATTTCTCAAAATCTAGTGACTTAAATTTTATTGACTATATTGTAGAAAATTTTACTTTCAAAAGTCTAGCAACTAAATATTACAATTAAAATACTAAAGGAATCCTAAGCCAGGCAATGGTGGTGCACACCTTTAATCCCAGCACTCGGGAGGCAGAGGTAGGTGATCTGAGTTCAAGAGGCCAGTCTGGTCTACAAAGCAAGTTCCAGGACAGCTAGGGCTATATATACAGAGAAACCCTATCTTAAAAAAACCAAAAACCAAACAAACAAACAAAAAAAAGAAAAAACAAAAAAAATCCCAAAACAGACCCCCAAAATAAACAAAACCCCAAAACCCCAATGAAACCCCAAAAAAACAAAAGGAATCCTAAAGTATATTATATTAATCTATCATAGCATGGAATAGTGCACCAATGGCACAGATGAACAGAAAGCTCAAATGTGTACCACAATCCTGTTTCATTATCCTTCAAATAAGAAACAGAATGGGGGGGGGAAGTAATAATTTGTTTAAAAGTTCTAAATTGGCACACTATATCAAAGGGGAAAAAATTTCAAGCACATGAACCTAAATGAGAATTGACTCCTCTTGTTTTCTCATTTTCATCAAGTAAAGATGAAAAACAAAAATAAAATATAAAATTCTCTGAAAAAATCTAAGGGAATGGCCCATGAAACAAACTACTAGAAGAGCAAATCGGCTTCTGGAGAACATTTAAGGTGTTTTAGCTAGCATCATTATACTATTCCTTATTTCTGCAGGTAAAGATATTTTAAAATACTTTTAAAATATAAGTTCATTTGAAGTTTAAGTTATTTCAAAACAGATTATCTTTTCTACTATACCTAGCCATACGCATAATAAAGTTCCTTTGCTATAATCTACTATTTTTATATTATTTTTCTAGTAAAATTTGATTATTTTAAGTTAAAATTCTCATGTACTTCAAGGATAAATTAGCATTTTTTGCTTTATATGCAAACTTGAGCTGAGAATTAAGAAAATTTGGGAATGATTTACTTTTTTGTTTTGCATAATGGTGATAGAACTTTAAAAAATGTGGATACCAACCCATTTCCAGCTTTTGAGTTGCCTTTGTTGTCCGTGGTAAGCTGAGAAAGCACATAGTGAGGTGCTTTGGCACTGTCGGCATCAAATATATCCATATTAGATTCTTCACAATCTCGTCGTTTGACCCCCGGCCTCTGCTTTGGATTTCGTTTTCGTGATTTACGAGGTACCTCAGTGTTATCATTGTAGGAACTGGTGCTCATGTTACTGAAGTTGGAGGGGGAATCCTCCATCCACATACTGCAGCTCTGCTCAGATTCCAATCCACACCCCTCATCCTGGCAGGACATCCGACTGTTATCCAGCAAGTCCTCAGGTGGTGGTGAGATGTACAAAACTGTGTGCCTCTTCGGGGTTGATGGATGCTGCTGGACTGTGTTACCGGTTAACTGCTTTTCACTTACCCCTCTGTTACTTACCCCCACGGCTGAGGAGCAGCTCTCCACTTGCATAGCCTTGCTGTCGGTGACTGAGGTAGAATAAATGGTAGGGCTGGAAGAGGTGGTAAAGGAGCTGCAAGCACCGCCCATGGAGGAAGAGGAGGGAGCTGAAGAAGCATCTGCGGTGTATAATCCAAGAGTAAATACACTATACATGTTTCACCTAGGCTGGCTAGCAGTCCCAATGAAAATGTGATTTGTGAACTGATTGTTTTCCCCAAAATGAATAATTGGAATTTGGTCAAGTTTTAGAATATAAATGCTTTAAGCAATATAAAGCCTAGAAATATAATTTTTGAAAAATGCCCAAATAGCGTCATTTTACTTTTGTTATAATTGATAGATTTTTGAAAAATCTAATTGTGTTTTAAGCTGTAAAGCAAGAATAAAGCTTTTATTGCCTCAGCTGAACGTTCTGTTGAATTTTAATCATTTAAAGTAATACAGAAAACCCCAATATGAAACATGTTTGTGGTCCACATTCAATGCCAATTAAATAATTCATTATAGAATTTGAAAAGTGGGACTGTGCTTAGCCACAAAATATTAAAATAAGTTTCTAACCTATGAAGCAGAGAACTACAGGTCATTTTTAATGCAGACACTCCCTGCTTCAGAGGCAAATCCTGGAATAAAAATATGAGAAAATAAATGAGAAAAGAGCTGCTGATTATTCCAGATACCAATTATAAAATGAAAAATAAATAGAGAAAAAATATAGCTGATCAACTGAACTGGGGGGCAAAATGGAACTGGTACCATCGCTAGGACTGACTGTAAAATCCATGAGAATAAAGGTGAGAAAGGCTTGGTGTGGACCAGGCTTGCTTACAGATTGGCCACTGAGAATCTCAAAGTTGGAAATAGCACAAAAATCCACAAGTAACAAAAAATCCATCCTTTAAGAGTGAATAAAAAGCAAAACCAGGGTGGCTGCTAGATGGACTTGTCCTATCAAGTTCTCTTGTGCTCAAAACTTGGCTATCCCTGTCCTTTACTTCTCTTTAAAAGACCTGCTCAATTGTGCCTATCAGGTCATTTTCCAGGATGGTAGTAGTGAATAGTAAATCTTTGTCTAAAGCCTAATAAAAACTTAGGCATGAAATTTTCTAGAATGTCAGAATTCCTATAAAAATACTTTAAATTAATCATTTATCAAGCAGGAAAAAAAAAAAAAGCAGATTTAAGTAAGTCTGTCGACCAGACTGTGCAGCAAACCAGCAGTAGCAGTACTGAGAACACTGCTACTTTAGACCTTAAATGCATTACCTCAGCCGCACAACACTGTTTAGGCTGGAAGTTATCTGTAATTTCACAAATACTATTTTATCATGTTCAAGATATAATGTACACATAAGTAAAAATTGGTAATGCTTAAATTTAATTTGTATCTTTAACCATTTATGCCACAGTATTAAAACTGCACAAAAAAATTTAAGTTATTGAAATCATAATATTCATTGTCAATTATAGAGCTAAAATGTAAGAAAGTGTGTTTGGATAATAAAAAGCTGTGCTATAAATTAACTGAACCCAACTGAAAGCACATATCAAAACATGTAAATTACTTGAAATGACAAAAAATTCTCATTGTTGCCAAGGTTGAAGAGCACAAGGTTGAAGTCATGTTAGCCATCCATAATGTGATCCACACTCTAATTTTTTCTAACTACCGTATAAGTCAAAGAACCTGAAGTAGATAATACCAGTTCCACTTTTTAGTTTGTATTCTTGTCAAATGCAGCAGCTGAAATTAGAAAATTCAGTCACTTTTAAACTGCATTCCAATTTAAAGAAAAAAATTATCAAATTTGTATCATGCACTAATGCAATGTTTTCTTAGTAAATAAATATTTTTAAAGATCTGTAAAAACTACAAAATCTAGATGCTAATGTCAATGACAGTTTAGGAGCTGATTTGTAGCCACTTTGGGTTTAAATATAGCTTTTTCTTTTTCTTTTTTCTTTTTTTCTTTTTTTTGGAAAATACTACAATGATCATTTTGGATAAAACAGGAAAGATATATCTAATGTTCCTCCGTCTGTTCCAACTATTGGCCAAAATGAAACTAAAAATTGTGCTTGTATGTGTCTATATTCTTAATTTTCTGAGAAACACTAGTAGATAGCATGCATTATTTGCAGTGGCTCACATAAAACATGCAATACGAATGCTGTGAACTTGTATTCTACAAAGCACTTCCCCAATCCCTCCTTTCTGAGTCCAAGTACCATGCACATGAGAATGCAGAATATACACATCTCAGGGCTTCCTGCCAATGATAAATATAAGTATAAATATAAATATACATTTGATCCCGGGTTCTTAGCTTACAGCTCCTAGAAACTTCCTAGGTTGAATAGAGCAATTTTAAGTATCTGTGGTTAAAATTTTGGTCTTCTGCTTCATAGTGATAAGGGTGAAGGACTGGTTTTATTTATTTATTTTTGGACAGGGTCTTTTTTTATTTTAAATTTTTTGGTTTTAATTTATAACAAGCACATTTCAAACACCTGAAACTGTATTAATAAGGTAATTTGGGTGAAGTTGCTAAACAACAGAAGATGGGGGAAGAGGGCTGGTTTCCACGAGAATCAACCATGTCCCAAGGAGCAGAGGAGCTGGAATTTAGGTTGGAAAACACCAGCCAATGATTTAATCAATTATATCTATATAATGAAGCCTCTTTAAATAATTTTTTCTATATAAAAATTCAAACAAACTTAATTCAAGTGTTTAGTAGGAAGGTGAACAAAACCACCACACGCCAATAATGAGGCACAGTCAAACTCCCACTGGAGGCCGAGGTGTCTACATCTTCTGTGCGTTACCTCATTGGTCTATTCATTTCTATGCTTTAGTGTACAAATTATTATGAACCAGTAAGTGTGTTTGCTGAGTTCTGTGAGTTGCTGTACTAGTAAAATAATTGAACTTAAGGAGAGGATCATGGGAAGTTTAGCTATAAGCAGTCAGATGAATACTGAATTCTATAAAGTTAGATTGGCAATAACTTGGGTTAGAGATTTAAAAAGGATTTAGTACTTAAAATGTGAACTATAAAGTTAGATTGGCAATAACTAGAGTTAGAGATTTTAAAAGGATTTAGTACTTAAAATGTGAAATACTTAGATTTATAGCATTACAGCAGCAGTACCCGATACAGGTAAACTACTGAGAATTTAGAGATAACTATTTGTCCTTTCCCCAGATAATGCTACAATAGTCTTTCCTAATATGTGTGTGTATGTATGACAATTACTTATATTAACTCTAAATTTACCATGAAAATTTTTCTAATATTACTTCATTAAAATATAGAAACAATATCAAGGACATTTTAGATTTCTAAACACTAACCTCTCAATTTCAAGAATTCCCAGAAAAGTAATACAGAATTATTTCTGGGAATACTATAAATATACTTAAGTTACTTTTAAAGATCTTTCTGCCAAATCATATAATCACTCCAAAACAAAACACCAAATAAACAAATAAAAAGCCCCACAAGAAATGCCTTAATTGGCATTCTATAGAACTGAAGTGATAATAAAATCCTGTGTGTGTATGTACATATATGTGTGTATATATATATATGTATATATGTATATATGTATATTTTGGAGGGGGTGATGTGTTTGAAGCAGTTACCATGTATCTCTGGCAGGCCTGGAACTCACAGAAACCTTCCTGCTCTGCCTCTTCAGGGATGAGATTACATGAATGTGTCACCACCCACCTGCTGCTTGTTTCTTTGAGGCAAGGTCCTACTATGTAGTGCAAGTTGGCCTTGTATTCATATACTCTTCTTGCTGCATTCTCCTGAGTGCTAAGATTGCAGGTGTGGGGCCGGGTGTGGTGGCACACGCCTGTAATCCCAGCATGTGGGAGGCAGAGGCAGAGGCAGGCGGATTTCTGAGTTCGAGGCCAGCCTGGTCTACAGAGCCAGTTCCAGGACAGCCAGGACTACACAGAGAACCCTGTCTTTAAAAAAACCAAAAAAAAAAAAAAAAAAAAAAAAAAGATTGCAGGTGTGTATACTGGCCTTGCCTTGGATATTCATTTTTATTTATGTTTGTATGAACAAAATATGGTACCTACTTCCCAACATGTTTTCAGTGCAAAAGTCTATTTTTATGCCAGGAATGTTAAGTCTCTGTTAAACTAACTGCTGCATATTAAAAATACAGAAACCGAGTCGGGCGTGGTGGTGCACGCCTGTAATCCCAGAACTTGGGAGGCAGAGGCAGGTGGATTTCTGAGTTCGAGGCCAGTCTGGTCTACAGAGTGAGTTCCAGGACAGCCAGGGCTACACAGAGAAACCCTGTCTCAAAAAACCAAAAAAAAAACCCCAAAACCAAAAAACAAAACAAAACAAACAAACAAAAAACAAAACAGAAACCCCCAAATAAAAGTATTTTAATGTTTTTACTTCTTTTAAAAAGGTTTATTTTTATTTTAAATGTATGAGTATTTTGGCTGTATGAATGTCATTGTACTATGTGCCTGAAGTTCCTACAGAAGCCATAACAGGGCATTGTGTTGTGTGAAGCTGGAGTTACAGATTGTTACAGGCCACTATGTGAGTGCTTGGAATCAAACATTGGTCTGCTAGAAGAATACTCTGCTTTTATTTCTTTTAGAGCAAAATAGTTATAAGGTATTTCCATGCTTAACTATATATAATTTTATTTGTTCCTTGAGTCTCTTACCCATCTTTTATAATGGAGTTTTTCGGAAAATTATTTTCTCATCTAAGTAGCATGTAAACACATTTTTTATTTTCTTTTATAAAATAACTATTCTGAATTTAACTTAACTTATATCTGCTAACTATTTTCTACAACACTTTCTGAGGCCACAAAGAATATCTCAAACCAACAAGAAAACTGAAACCAGTACATAAATAACTAGTGAAAATTTATAATATCAGAATATATAAATTTTAAAATGTAAAAATGAAGGTAATCTAGGTGAAGCTGTACATGCCTTTAATCTCAAAACTTGGCAGGTAGAGGCAGAGGCAGAGGCAGAGACAGGTCGGTCTCTGTGAGTTCAAGGACAGCCAAGGCAATGTAGAATGGCTCTTAAAACACAAAAAACAATAAAAATACAATAAAAAAGATAAACATCAACGTCATGCCTATAATTCTATTCTTCGCAAATTAAATGTTAGCCATGACAACTGGACATATGGCTTATTCTTCTTAAAGATTTATTTTGCTATATTTATTTACCTATTTACTTGTTCTGTATGTGCTATGTTATGTGTATGCTCACATGCCATTGTATATATGTATAGGTCACATGACAAGTTGTGTGAGTTGGTTCTTTTTGTCTGCCATGTGGGTTCCAGGGATCCAACTCAAGTTGTCAGGTGTGGTGGCAAGTTTCTCTACTCACTGAATCATCTCACTGGCCCTGTATGACTTCTTTTAATTATTGATGAAGGAGCATTAAGATTATAACTTAGTGGCAAAGCAATGCTTACCACTCCTGACACCCTGGCCTTACTTCCTACCTCACAACAAAGAGAGCTGACATATCACTAAAGCCCATTATGAATTTTCAAAGTACTTGGGATAAAATGATTGTCAGATAATATGCCAGAACATACAAGTATTTAATTTTTTAAAAAATAAATAAGTAAAAACCAAGCCAGAGGTGGTGGTGCATGCCTTTAGTCCCAGTGCTTGGGAGGCAAACTACAGAGTGAGTCCCAGGACAGCAAGGGTTACATAGTGAGCCCCTGCCTCAAAACAAAACAAAATGAATAACTAACTAACTAACTAAATACTGGATTTTAAGTTTTTTTTTGTTTTGTTTTGTTTTGTTTTGTTTTGTTTTGTTTTGTTTTTGGTTTTTTTTTTTGGTTTTTCGAGACAGGGTTTCTCTCTGTGTAGTGCTGGCTGTCCTGGAACTCACTCTGTAGACCAGACTGGCCTTGAACTCAGAAATCTGCCTGCCTCTGCCTCCCAAAGTTCTGGGATTACAGGCGTGAGCCACCACGCCCGTCTTAAGTTTTATTACATAGAGAAACCTATGGGTATTTTACATATTCCTTGCTTAAACTAAACTTTAAAATGAAGATATTAGTTCTAGGTGGGTCATGTCAACTACAAGTTATTTAATGACCAAAACATTTTAGTGCTTAAAATGATGTTAAAAAGAGCATATATTTTGTCTGGACCTAATAATACTCATAGAGTTCTCAAATCAGAACTATTCTTTAAGGTTCTCAAAACAAATAAAACACATTTCACAAATGATATTTAACTAAGACCCTTAGTTCAGATCTGATTCTAACAATTAAATGTACACATGTATTTATACATTTCAATTATCTGCAATAGTCAAATTATCTAAAAGGTCACTACAGCAAAGCCCATGAACTTTTGTAGTGCACTATGTGAGCCAATAGTGGAACAGAGAAGGAGGCAACTTCCTACCCAGAAATACTCCTAAAAACCAACAAAGGCACTTGGTACAGTTTCTGATCTAAAACATACTGAGACTTGGTTCTTTATGAGGAGTAATATTTATTGGTCTTACTGGTAATAATGAATTCAAAACTAAACATTTTTGTCTGATAATAGTCACTATATAAGAACACATATTTTCAGATCAGAAGAAAGACACTCAGAAAAAAATTTAAGAACAACATTTGTGTTGCCAATAGTCTGAAACGTGGACGACACAAAGTGGCTGCAAACCTGCTTTGTCAACACCTTACATGCCAACCTTCATTTTCTACACTTCTTCTTATTCTAACACTAATGTAAAGTTTAAAACTTTACAAACAGATTTAGTTTTAATCAGTATCAACCCACTATTTAAAAACAAAACAAAAAACAAAAAACAAAAAAAAAGGAAGGAAGGAAGGAAGAAAGGAAGGAAGAAAGAAAGAAAAAATAAGACTTATGAAGAAGTCTGAAAACGAGACCGACCTAGACCCTGGGTGAGATTGGATGGGTCAAGTGTCTCTGGTACTATTTGTCTTCACTATTGACAGACACTGTCACACAACCCACCACACGATGCCTGTCTCTGAATGGCGAAGCTAGAATGCAAGTTAAGTGTATTAATAGAAAAACAACTAGCATCCCAGCATATAAAATAAGCAATCCAGATTACTTTACAAAAAAAAAACAAAAAAACAAAAACCAAAAATTGTAGGATTGATCAATTTACATGTTTAAAACAGTTTCAATTTCCCGCATGTATTTTTCCCACCCAAAATAAGTTTATATGCTACAATAATCAATGTAAGATAAACTTTAAAAATTTAATTAACATCAGATAAATGCATGTAAGAAAATTTTTTACTCAAAACTTTGGTTAACTCATATTCACCAATTTATTTTACTGTTTATAAATGCAATCTAATCCATAAGCCAGAATACTCTCTTTTATGTGTCTGTTTTATGGCTGTCTTTACATTTTAGGCTGTGCCTTTACCCAAATATTAAGAAGTAGGAGACATATTCTGAACAAAGCACAAACAACACTCCCTGCCCCCCCCCCAAACATCCCTATCTCTAATTTCTCTGTCACATCAGTGGCCACATACTTCCTTATATACCCCTTTAAAAAGTAACCAACTCAGTGTGGTGGTCAGTTCTTTCAATCCCAGCATTTAGAGGCTGAGGCAGGAGGAGTGCTATGAGTTAAATCCCTGCCTGGGCTACCTAGTGAATTCTAGGCCAGCCTGATACAATGTGAAAGGGTTTCAACAAAACAACTGGAGTTCAGAGTTCGAGAGACAAAGGCATGCAGACCTCTGTGAGTACATGGCTAGCTTAAGATCCATAGTAAGACCTATTTCAAAAATTAATACTGAGGGGCTGGAGAGATGGCTCAGCGGTTATGAGCACTGACTACTCTTCCATAGGTCCTGAGTAAATTCCTAGCAACCACATGGTGGCTCACAACCATCTGTAATATGATCTGATGCCCTCTTCTGGAGTGTCTGAAGGCAGTTACTCAATTCATAGAATAAATAAATAATTTTAAAAAAGAATGCTGAAACAGATTGCTAGTTCTGTGAATAAAACTCAGTTTAAAGACATTTTTTAACTGTTCAAAACTATCATATTTTTTAAAAGAGAGAGAGATGTCTTATTGTAGCCTAAGCTAGCCTCAAACTCATTGTGTGACAAGAGTGAGTTTGAATTTCTAATCCCCTGAACTCCACCTCCAAAACTGTGGGATTACAGGAATATGCCACTGTGCCCAGTTTATGTGGTATAGGGAATTAAACCCAGGGCTTTGGACATACTAAATAAGCCCTCTACTGAACTAAAATATAAAATAGCCTTAAAATAAATTTGAGTTGTTATCATTTGTTATCAGTAAATATTTTCACTTAGTATACATAATCTGTTTATGTTCTATCTATATAAGGTTGAGTAAAAAAAAAAATCTCTCAATCTATCACGGATATGAGTAAAAAAGGCTTAAGGAACTCTGTCCTAGCATACATCAAGGAATAAAGAACCTCATTAAGGAAGGCAAAAGGTTATTGGAGCTAGAAGGATTGAGATGTAATTACATTCAATGATATACACATTGTTCAGTACAATTCTAACATTTCCCCCTCCTTCCTTGTCTTTCTACTGCTCTGTTTTCATTTTTGGTACCGAATATTGATCTCAGATCCATGTAAATGCTATGTATAAACTGGACCACTGAGTTACATGTCAGCTCTTGTTTTTATTGTTTAACAGTCTTAGATATAAACTGGCCTTGAATGTGAGATTCTCCTGTCTCTGCCTCCCAATGACAGGTTTATGCTAGGATGTCAGATGGCTAATTAAACAAATTCCTGAGACAGAATTTCTCAGTTTTTGACCAGGCTGGCCTCAAACTCAGAGATCCAATAAAGATATGCCTCACCACTACCCAAATTCCTATGGTTTTAATTTAGATGACTAATAGAGGTCTAAAGTGAATTAAAACAGCTGTTCTCTGATTACAGACCCTTGATTTTCTGCAGGCTGCTTCAATATAGGAAATATGTTAGCTACTTGGAATTTGTTAAGTGCAATAGCATAGAATTCAAAGCACTACCTAGTAAGATTCTTTCAAAAAAATTTATATTGTAGATGTTATACAAAATTACAAACTTAAATAACACCTTTCCATGGCACTGCCTCATCGGGTGCATTCAAACCTCTTCCTCAATAGCTCCCCACCGTGGCTGAGGAAGGCAGCGTGGCTGGAGATGTGATGGATGTTCACATTGCTTCATCTGAGGCTCAAGACTGTCCTCATCCACAAGAACTAAGTTTTTAAAGGCTTAGACAAGAGCCAAAGCCAACCTCTGTGTGTTAACATACAGTTGTGATGAACCTATGTATGTCAAATTGGTGGAGGCCCTTTATACTTAGAACCAAATAAACCTAATTAAGGTTGATGTCAAGAATCTTGGAGAATGGGTAGGCCTCTTCAAAACTGATCAAGAGTAAAAACCCATAAAGTGGGTGGTTGAAGTTGTGTAAGGCTTAAGACTTTCATAAGCCAAGGATGTCAAAGAGAACTTCAAATACAAAAACAAACAAAAAACAAAAACAAAATCTTTGACTTCTGTTAAGGACCAAATATGCATGGTGTACTGGGGTGAGGGGAGGTACATTCACTCGTGTGGGAATATATGGAGAGCAGCCATTGACATCAGGATCATCTTCCTCAATCACTTCACCTTTCTTTTCTTTTTTTTTTCTTTCCTTTCTTTCTTTCTTTCTTTTTTTTTTTTTTTGAGATTTTTTTTCTACACTGAACCTGACACGTGCTGGTTCTGACTACACTGGCGGGACATGGAGCCTCTGAGCACTCCAGCTGTCTTTGTGTGCCCAGGTCCAGGCTACAGAAAGCTGAACTTAGGTCTTCAAGCACTTTACCATCTCCCCGGGCCTCAACAGATCTATTATACATTGTTTATGAGTGTAGCTACCTATACACGTTTTAAAAAAATGCCTAAGGTAGCCGGGTGGTGGTGGCGCACGTCTGTAATCCCAGCACTTGGGAGGCAGAGGCAGGCGGATTTCTGAGTTTGAGGCCAGCCTGGTCTACAAAGTGAGTTCAGGACAGCCAGGGCTACACAGAGAAACCCTGTCTCGAAAAACAAAAAAACAAACAAACAAAAAATGCCTAAGGTATTAGAGGCTATATTGCTTCTAAAAAAGACACACTTGTAATTCCAGAACTGAGAGGCAGATGCAGGGGATCTGGCCAAGCTAGGCTTGTCTATATAGAGAATTTGAAGCTCACCTGGGCTACAAAGATCCTGCATACACACACTTGCAAAATAAATACTAATGTAATTATTCAAAGTAAAATACCAACTTTATGAAAACAATGAATTGTATACTGGCTACTAAGTTTCTTCCATTGAATCATAAAACCTATAGTTTAATTAATTCTTTGGTTATCTTTTTATTGTTATTTCTTGTTTTTTGTTTTGTTCTTTTTTGTTTGTTTGTTTGTTTTTGAGACAAAGACAATCTTAAGTAATCCAGGCTGCCCTCACTAGCAGTCATCCTTGCAGGCAGATATAGAATCTATAGATTTTTAACTCAAAATTTTTTTTTTGTTTTGTTTTGTTTTTTTGGATTTGGTTTTTTTCTTCTTTGAGACAGGGTTTCTCTATGTAGCCCTGGCTGTCCTGGAACTCACTCTGTAGACCTGGCTGGCCTCGAACTCAGAAATCCACCTGCCTCTGCCTCCCAGAGTGCTGGGATTAAAGGCGTGAGCCACCACCGCCCTGCTTTAACTCAAACTCTTGAGCTAAACAATGAATTATTCACTGGATACATGGCACATATCTACTTTAATTTCAGCATCCTGAAGGCAAGGGCAAGAGGAACCTCTGGAGTTTGAAGACAATCTATCCTAAATATAAACTAAGAGATATAATGTCAGTCAAATATCCCCAAATGAAAACAGACAAATTAATCTGATTTGGGGGGGAGAGGGTCTAATGTAGCTCATGCTGGCTTCAAATTCACTATGTTGCAGAGGTTGACTCTGAACTACTAATCTCCCCACTTCTCTAATGCCGGTATTATAAGTATACTACCTGGGGTTTCTTAAATTGATACAATATGGATTAATTCTGATCTCTATGAAAGATTTATTACTGTAAACAAGTAAATCTCAGGATTAAAAACTCTAAACATGTAACTAAAATATTTGATTACTATAACTTTTATTTCTCTTGGTCAACTCCTTATTTTGCTAATACTATTAACTGACACTTATTTATTTATTTATTTATTTATTTATTTATTAAGAAAATGGGGGGGAGCTGGAGAGATGGCTCAGTGGTTAAGGACATGGGCTGCTTTTCTAAAGGTCCTGAGTTCAATTCCCAGCAACCACATGGTGGCTCACAACTATCTGTCATGGGATCCAATGCCCTTTTCTGGTATGTCTGAAGACAGCTACAGTGTACTCACATACATGAAATAAATTTTAAAAAAATGAAGAAAAACAGAAAACTTAAAAGCCTGTTTCTCAGCTCATTTCATTTCCATGGCATAGCCAGCTGTGGCACCTATTAAAGATCTCAAATCCTTTAAGAAAAGAAAGGAAGAGAAGAGAAGAGAAGAGAAAGGAAAGGAAAGGAAAAGGAAAAGGAAAAGGAAAAGGAAAAGGAAAAGGAAAAAGGAAAAGGAAAAGGAAAAAAAGGAAAGGAAAGGAAAGAGAAAAGAAAAGGGCCTCTGTCACAGCTATTTACAGAGCCTGGAACACTGTTTTAAAAGTTCTTATCTCTGAATCTATCATTCATCGACATACTGAATTTCAGATTTTTAACATTCTCCCAAGAGAATTCTTAAAAATATGCGGGTGAACAAATTTCAAACTAATGAAAGGCTCTGCTCTTTTCTTCATGCACAAGAGAAACTGTGCCTCCTGTCCTCATTTTTCTTCTATCCTAACCTTGTGGCTCAACTGGGCAGAAAGAGGATGTAAAGGTGTAATAGGATAAAACCCAAAACCCTAACAACTTAAAAGGGACTGAGCGCACCTTCTCCCAGGATTCTGGATTGTGGATCAGCGGCATCACACTTATGTATACCTCAGTAAGACGCGAGGCAGGAGGGGAAAACTACTTTGGTGAATTTGAGAAAAGCATTTTTAATAATTAAATAACAAAGAATGTCATGAATATACATATTTCCAGTCTCTAAATTGTTTTTTTAAAAGATTTAAACTGATTTAAAATCTGTGCACAAACCTTTATGGCAGAACTAGAAGTCTGTTCCCACCAGGCCCTCATACCTGATAGCAGCCAATCCAGCTCCTTCAAAACTCTGAAGAATTAACTATATCAAAAGTCATCATTTTTATGCATTTCACATGTAAACAGCAAATGCTACAGATTTTTGTTTTTAAAAAACATCAGATATTTAAATTAATGTCCATTTCCCTAGCTATCAAGCTTTTGCTCAGAAGCCAAACTTGATAAAATACTCCCAGGTTTTCTTTTTAATAGTTGTATCACCAAGGCTATCAATCTGATAAATAAAAATGTGACTCCAATGATACATACTGATGCCCTTACAATTATTACTCTGTAATTTGAACTTTTATCTGTAACAGTATATAGTAAAGGGGTCTTTTCTATTAGGAAGACATTGGAAAATAGAATAAACTCCGTTGGTTACTAAAAAAAGTAGATATGTAAATTAAAAGATTATTAATTACTAGGACCACAGAAACTTTCTGTGAGAAGAAAGTTTTAAAAGTTGCCTTTTTATTCTCGTCACTATTTTTATGGCAGTGATTTCAAGATAATAAGACTTTACTGGGATGCAGATGTGTCTTGGTGGTAGAGCACCTGCCTATCATGTATGAGATCTTGAGTTCAATCTTCAGAACCACAAATATAAATACATTTATGCACATATATAGGTAGCTTTAGAATAGTTCCTTTGGTCAAATTTTCTATTTTCATGTTTCGACTCATAGCTTCTAATCTAATTACCTGTAAAGACTTTCTCAACTACACGGGAAGGGCAAAACTTTCCATTAGTGACCCCAAATCAAGAACTTTAAATATTTATACATAAGAATTTCTGAAATGTGGTATTATTTAAAGGGAAATGTTCTTTTTCTAAACTTGGCTTTTATTTTTTTCAGCTTTTAAAAGGAACTGGATCTACTGTAAACAGATGTTACAAAGCACAGAAGAAACAGACTTGTAGTTCTATGCATATTCAACATGTCCTTACAAAAACAATCTCAAAAAAAAAAAAAAAAAAGAATCAGTTAGTCAATTTCTACATGTGGATTTAAAGTGAAACAATACTTCTTTAAAATATTTTCTATTTTATTATATGATTCAGTCTTTAAAAACTAGATTTAAAGCTCCAAATTTTCCAAAGATATTCAGAGCCACTTTAGAATCTGGTAGATATGAGGTAAACCAGATCACTATATCAATTTGATTATAAAAAGCTCACTAATTCACAGTTAAATCCACAGAAGCTGTTAGAAAATGTCTGGCCACACATGAACAGTGAGGAGGGCCAATATTTCTTTGTCATGTTTAAAGTTTTCCTGCCTTCAAGCAAGAAGGCGTCATACTGTACTCTTTAGCATTATTAATGGAATACAGATTAATGTATATAAGAAATTAAATACCTGTAGCTAGAACACAGTACCAATACTGTCATTTAGACTACAGCCTTCTCTTTTGATTTCTCTTGGTGAAATTAAAAGAACTTACTGGAAATGATGTTTTGATAGATTTTAAATACCATTTTAAAGATGATAAGTATCATGAGGCAAGAAACCTTTATAGAACAGATAAAACTTCAGCAAAGTAGACATAATGTATTCATTTTTCTAAAGCAAATAAATTTGTAACCTATAATCCCAACTTGAAAAAAAAAGGTACTATAGTTGGGCAATCTATTATTGTGGAAAGCATTCATACTAAATCATTACTAATCAAGACTTTTTTTTATTAGTTTGTCATTTTTTATTCTAATTAAAAGTAAAAGTTTGAACCAACTTAATGTATTTACAAATTATATAATTTGAGAGCTGAGTGAAAATAAACTTAATAAATTTCAAACATTATTTTTAATATGTTTGTTACAAGAGACTACAAGAGAATGTATTTCATAAAGATTATATTTAACTTGGCCACTATTTTTCATGAATTTAAAATAAGTAACATTTTGTATAAAATAATGTGTGTGTGTGTGTGTGTATCACATCACTATGTAGCTCTGACTGTGCCATATTTTTTTTTCCTTAATTATAGGAAAAAGGTTATAGTTACATACTATAAAGAGAAAAGAGACTTGAGAACCTGAGTCCTTTTTTAGATCATATAACATTTTTCCCTTTGAGCAAATCTTTAACAGTATTTGTTAAGGGCTGTAGAAATAGCAGTTAAGAGCACTAACTGCTGTTCCAGAGGTTCTAAGTTCAATTCCCAGCAACCACATGGTTGCTCACAACCATCTGTAATGGGATCCTATGCCCTCTTCTGGTGTGTTTGGAGACAGCTATAGTGTACTCATATACATAAAATAAGTAAAGAAATCTTTTTAAAAAATTGTTAAATAAAAGGTCAAATATAATATTTTAGCCATAGCGTGGTGGTTATCTGTTTTATGTGCACTCACAAAAATCACTTTAAACAGGGTCTCAGATTTGAAGATAAGGAGTCAGCATTTACAAATGGATTAAAATTTAAGATACACACACACACACACACACACACATATATATATATAATATGTATGTATGTATATTTTTAAAAAACACTAAAAACCTTTCAATGTAAAGGGTAAAGTCTTTAAACCCATCTAAAACCTTCAAATCATACTCTTTTTAATATGAACTTTGCCAATACTGTTCATGTTGGCCAGATAGTACCCTAGTTTTCATTAATGAAGTAAAATGAAATGCATACCAGCAGCAACTACAGCTGGAGGAGGCGAGCCTGCCTCACCACCGCTTGTCTGACTCATTGATGCTACAGATGTTTCTCTAGGTGGAGGTAACTGTAACTCCTTTGGGAGAAGATCATAGACAGATTCTGTAGGGAGGACAACAAAATTGAAGGAAAATTAGTCAATAATATGTACAAGAAATGAATATGTTCTTTCTTTCAAGAATTTTATTTTCACAAAAATAACTGCATCATGAAGGTTGTGAACACCTATTAGTAAGTATTTTTTCTTTTATTATATAATAAGTTTTTAAAAATTATTTTATTGCCTCATATATTACATCCTAGCTGCAGTTTCCCCTCCTCCGCCTCCCACCTTCTCCCCTATCCACTCCATCTCCTCTATCAGAGTCTGCACAGGAGCTATAACACTAGAGGGCGCCAAGTACCACTGCTCTGGCTTGCCTGCTGCCACCTCACTGTTGTCAAACACAGGGACACCAAAACTCAGCACATAAAGTGCTTCTCCTTACCTACTTAAGATTTCTATCAAGGAAAAGACAAAAGCCCCCCTCCCCCCCCCAGTCAGATGACTGGTACCAGGGAAAGGAGAGAAAATCAGCAGAACGGGGAGCATATTCAGAAGACTAAGAATTTGCTGTAAGGGCCCAGACTAACTGGAAAAGAAGAAGGAATGAAATCAGTGTTTTCAGGTATCCAAAATAATGTTTCTAGTTACAACGGCAACAATATCAAAACGAGCTGGCTGGCTTGTTTGCTTGGTCCTGTTCTACAAATTCTAATTGATCCACTTTTGTTACTGGTTATTTCTGGGTCAATTCTTTATTCTTCAATGCTGCTGTGAAGGGGTTGAAGAACTTTTACCACAGTGCATAACAAGCTCAAAATAGAAATCTTACCCTGAGGCATACACAGTAAGAGAGGAAGAAAAACTGAATTTGTTTTGTTTTGTTTCTTGTTTTTGTTTTTTTTTACATCTTTTTTTAAATTTTCTATATTCTTTGTTTACATTCCAAAGGCTTTCCCCTTTCCATTCCCCCCCCCTCACCATATGTCCCATAAAAAACTGAATTTTTGTTTGTTTGTTTATTGAGACAGTATTGCTCTACATAGCTTTGGCTGTCCTGGATCTCAATATGTAGACCACGGTGACCCTGAACTCACAGAGATCCACCTGCCACTGTCTCTTAAGTGCTGGGATCAAACGCTTGGACCATCATGATTGGCTGAAACTGTGGTTTGTAAAATGGTGTGTGTGTGTGTGTGTGCGCACGCGCGCGCGCGCACACATACTCACAAGCAAGCCTAAGTGTGTGTATTTGTACCATGTGCATACAAGAGCCCACCAAAGTCAGAAGAAGGCATTGGATTTCCTGGAACTAGAGTTACAGATGTTTGTGAGCCACCTTGTGGGTACTGTGACCTGAACTTAGGTCCTTGCAAGAACATTCGTAATTTACAAGTACACTTCTTTCCCCTTCCTACGTGGGCATTCTGTGCCCTAAGCCCCACTGTCTACAGCTTTAGTTGGTCACTTGTTTCAGAAAAAGACAAGTCTCCCAAGCCCTATATCCCCCCTCACTAGTTGAGTCCAGAGAGAAAACCACAGCTGGATAACAACAGATTATTAGTCAGTGGTGGCTGTGGGGCCGCACACTTTAAACCCAGTGCTTGGGAAGCAGAGGCAGGTGAATCTCTGAGAACAAGGCCAGCCTGATCTACAGAGCAAGTACTAGGACAGCCAGGGCTACACAGAGAGACCCTGCCTCGGAAAAACAATCAATCAATCAATCAATCAAACAAACAAACAAACAAATAAGTGATGAGGCAAGGGGAATGGTGATAAAATCTAGGACAGTAGAGTAAGAAACACAGAAATACAACAAAGGAACAACAAAAACCTGGATCACTCAACTAATTTGTGTTCTTTTTAGGAGATCACATTGAATAAATACACACAATAAAGGTTTTATGTGAGGATGGAGCACAGCTCAGAGAACAGATGCAGTTTAAACAGGAAGATCTGTTCCTAAGAACTAGATTATTCCTCTTTGGATTATTAGTTTCCACTTTACCTTTATTGACTTCGGGAATTCAACTGCTTTGGGGTTAGACTAAACTCCACAATTGTTAGAAAGTTTGTTTCCTTTGTAACTTTTCTCAAGAATCTCTGATTTAGGTAATCAAGTTGAACAGAACTAATATTGATTTACGTCTATGAAGAAATGAGAAAAGGGGGGGAAAAGCAGGTTTTGTGAAGTGTTTCTGGCCAAAAGGGCGTGCACGCACACAGACATTTTTGTTTAATTGTTGAGCAAGCAACTAAATAAAAACACTTGTGGTAGAAAGGATGAAAAAGCAGGGAGATCTCTGTGAGTTAAGTAGCACCCTGGTCTGTATAGCAAGTTCAGGACAGCTAAGGCTACAAAGTGAGAATCTGTCTTAAAACATGGTCTCTCTGTTGTGTAGTTCTTTCTATCTTAGAACTGGCTATATAGACTAGTATGGCCTTGACCTCATCGAAATCCATCTGCCTCCTGAGTGCGAGGATTAAAAGTGCACACTACCATGCCAAGCAAAGATGACATTTTGTGTTGAGAATACTTTTAAAATATGACCAAGATAGATGCCTCACTAAGTAAGAGCAAAGAGGACCAGGGTTCAATTTCCAGCACCCCATGACAACTCACAACAGCCTATAACTCCAGTTCCAGAGGACCCAGTGCTCTCTTCTGGCTTCTTCAGGAACCAGGACACATGTGTACAAACATACATGCAGGCAAAAACCCATACACATAAAAATTGTAATGTACTTTAACAATGTAGCAAAGCCAAGCCAGGCAGTGGTGGCATATACCTTTAATCCCAGCACTCAGGAAGCAGAGGCAGACAGATCTGGCCTGGGCTACAGAGCTAGTCTAAGACAGCCAAGACTACACAGAGACTGTACCTTGAAAAAACAAACACACACAAAACAAAAAAGAACATCCCTCCCCAAAGCAACAAAGCATGAATTAATGCTCCAGGCAGGTACTATTATACAAGTAACAGAAGTTCCCATAGTAGAAGTTCTTTATCAGGTATAGACACTGCCCTGCCACCTCACATGCTCAATCATCAGGTGTAGATACCACACTGAAAAAAATCTACTTGTAAACCCTTTCACTTTGTTTAAATATGAAAATAAAATAACACCTGCCATCTTTGCACATATGAAAGTACCATTAAGCATAGAAAGTTTCCTTAACACACCCCATCAAAAACGCTTAGTTAATATTTGTCTTACTCTTCCCCTCCTCCATTCACTGCTGAGCTCAATAAGCAGGTGAAGCAGGTGAAGCTAAAGTTTCCTTATCATTCTATGACAAAGTCCTAATGTCTCCAGTGTGCCAAAGAGTTCTACATTGAAGAGTTAGCATTCTTTTTTTGTTTTGTTTTGTTTTGTTTGTTTTTGTTTTTTTGTTTTTTGTTTGTTTTTCGAGACAGGGTTTCTCTGTGTAGCTCTGGATGTCCTGGAACTCACTCAGTAGACCAGGCTGGCCTCGAACTCAGAAATCCGCCTGCCTCTGCCTCCCAAGTGGTGGGATTACAGGCGTGCGCCACCACAGCCCGGCCTCATTTTGTTTAAAAACAAGAAACACTTCACCCTTGACAGTCATCGTATTTGGCATCTCCACTGGAAAAAACGTACTGGCTGCAGGTCCACTGGATATTTTGTTTCTCAAAGACTATAGAGTCCAAGAATAACTGGTAGGTAATACTCTGCTTTAACAATTTTTTCTCAGTTTTGAAGTATAAGGCAATTTACTAATTTGCTATCAAATATGCATTTATTTATATTACTTTTCCAGACTGTATTGTTGTTACTAGTGTTACAAACATACTCGTGTTATAATGCCTTTTTTTCCTTTTCTTTTCTTTTCTTTTCTTTTCTTTCTTTTTTTTTTTCTCTGTGTAAACTAAAATGGTTACTACAGGTTATCCCCTGACCTCCATGCTCCACACTGGCGCCTATCACATGCGCACACATAGAGTAATTGATCAAACACCCCCCCCCAATTTTTTTCTTTTCTTTTCTTGGTTTTTTGAATTTGGTTTTTTTAGACAGGGTTTCTCTGTGTAGCCCTGGCTGTCCTGGAACTCACTCTGTAGACCAGGCTGGCCTCAAACTCAGAAATCCGCCTGCCTCTGCCTTGGGATTAAAGGCGTGCGCCACCACTGCCCGGCGTTTTAGGATAGGGGATGTAGCTGAGTTGGTAGAGCAATTGCCTAGGGTACAGTCAATCCCCAAGTCAGTATAAGTCTGGCCTGGTGACATTCCTGTAATTCTAGCACCAGGGAAGTAGAAGCAGGAGATTCAGGAGTTCAAGGTCATCCTTGGCTACTTAGGGAGTTCAAAGCCAGCCTGGACTAGAAAACTGTGCCGGAAAAAAAATAGTAAAAAGAAAAAAAAACCCACCTACACTTTAAAATCTATCATTTTGTGTGGTTTGCTAAATGGCAGTGAGGGCAGGGTGGGGGAGAGGTTGTGTGTGTTCCCATGAGTCTATGAACCTAGAGAGGCAGAGGTCAATGTTGGGTGTCTTCTTCATTTACTCTCCATCTTGATTTCTATACTTTCTTTTTTTTTTCCGAGACAGTGTTTCTCTGTGTAGCCTGGGCTGTCCTGGAACTCACTTTGTAGACCAGGCTGGCCTCGAACTCAGAAATCCGCATGCCTCTGCCTCCCAAGTGCTGGGATTAAAGTCGTGCGCCACCACCGCCCGGCTCATCTTGATTTTTATTTATTACATGTATTTATTGTGTACGTATGCATGGACACGTCTTGATAAATTTGTGAAAGTCAGAGGACAATTTTTGTGAGTCAGTTATCTCCTACCTTGTGT